>JAKWJD010001760.1:1434628-1607604 GCA_027705065.1 Solanum peruvianum | reverse complement strand
AAAGTTTTCTCATATCACCTTAAATACTCAAAACAATTCTTTCCCCTATGTATAAAATTGATTTGTGGTCATTTTCGACCATGAATGCAAGTATGGACAGGATGGAATAGTTAATCCACGAGTTGTGGATGTTTATAGTTTTGGCATCGTGAATGATGGAGACGTTCACACGAACAAGACCAAGTGATGAAATATTTTACTGGAGACTTGAGCATACAAAGCTGGATTAGTGATTCCTTTCCGGGTGAACTTCACAAGGTGGTGGATTCTAATTTGGTAACTACATCCCGGAGATGAACAAATCGCTGCAAAGATGCAATGTTTGTTATCTATCATGGAATTAGCTTTGAAGTGCACTTTAGTGAGACCTGATGCAAGAATTAGCATGAATGATGCTCTTTCAGCACTCAAAAAGATGAGGCTACAGCTTGCTAGTAGTCGGCACTAGGTGGAATCATTACCAATCTTCTCTTACATATTATTTAGTTACCAGTCTGCTCTCTTATGTAATTTAGTTTCGCGCTAGGTGTATTTTATGTTGGTTGTTGGAAGTAACTCAGTTCTTGATATATGGAAGTTTAAAATGATAAGTTAACTTGATTATGTCAAGATGCATGCTAATTGTTACTGTTTTTTAAATATATATATATAAATTAGTAAAATAAATTAAAGACAAACTAACTTAATCCTCTTTAAGATACTATGTTAATTGTTACTGTTTTCTTAATAAAATTAAATAAGCAAAGACGAAAATATGAAAAATAAAATAACAAAAAGGGAGAATCGAAAAATAGCGTTGAAATAAATTTAAAGAAACGTGGAATTATAGGAGGGAATTTATTAATGAAAAAATTAATAGAGATAATTATTCCAAATATACTTTTTACTTAACCATTCATCCTCCATTATAATTATTCTGAAAATTTACTTGTATGAACTTTTTCTCTTACACTTTAATTATATGAAACATTATTTATCGTTAATAGTTATAAGTATTCATATTATTTGGGAACAATTTTTTTAAAATATTTACCTCATTTAAAAAATATCCAAGAGTCTAATTATAATTTTTTATTAGATGTTATAAGAATTTTTTTAAATCTTTATAACATAAAACTTTTTATCGTTCTTTTATAATTGCTCATTTATTACTTATTTTATTATGTATTTTAATAACAATATATTTTTATTTTGTTAATTATATATCACCAAAATTTATTTTGCATAACCAAAATCATGTCTTATTCATCTCCTTCAAAAAAACAAATACAGAGAAACAATTTAAATTTTAGTATACAATTGAAGTACTCTGTTAAGTGTTCAAAAATATAGATAGTTTATTTATATCAAATAATTTTTCATATTTCTAAGATTGTTTTTGGATGTGTTACTATTTTAATATTTTTGACATTTTTTAAAAAAAATTAAAAGACTAAAAAACCCACTTAATTTTTTTTACAAAATATCAAAGTTGACCATATTTAATTTCGAGAACTCATTCAAATGGATGATAAAATCATAAATTATTAATTATATATCATAACTAACATAAAGGAGTAGGCGAGAAAATGATCAAAATAGTCCTTAATGTATGGATTTAGAGTAAGTCTACTTTTAACAAAATGTAATTCAATTAATATGAAAAAATTTTTGTCTATATTTTAATTGTGATGTCTTTTATTATGGATGTCATGTCTTTATTTACTTCTTCTTTTTTTTTTCGTTTGAAACTGTAATTTTTTTTTTCTATAATTTGATGGTATACCCCCGCCCAAACATTTGTAATATTTTTCTTTTGTACGTATTTTTTTTTTATAGACAATTTCTTTTTTGATTATCAAAACTTATGTTGTTAAGTTTTTATTAAAATATATTAATTCATGTGATAAAATAAAATGTTTATTTTTCATGAAATATTAATATATCAAACTCCAACGTCTAACACAATATTTTCATGTTATATTTTGTGCAGAGTTATATTCTTATGTTAAACTTACATATGAAAGGACTTAGATTTCAACTTAGCTATATAAATTAAAGTTTTATAATATCAATTAGGGGACAAACGTGCGATGCACGTTTCGAGAACTAGTATATATATATATATATATATATATATTATATATATATATATATATATATACCAATACTGTCAAAGATACTTTTGAAGGAAGAAATAAAAGTTTGAATAAACTATTAACTAGTTTCAAGAGTCTTCCATTGTAAACAGGAAAGTGAAAAAGGAAACAATAATATCCCCTTTTATGTAAAAAAGCAAAGCAATAATTAAAGCAAAAGATTCACTTTCCAATATTTTACAGTTATCTTATTGTTGAACGTAAGACCAAAGGCAGATTTCACACAGCAAGATAATCAAAGAACAGATTTATTGACTTAAAAGCTTAGGAAGACTTGTATTTTCTGTTCCATCACAGATCAGTAAAGTTGAGTCATTCTGTTCACTCACAGATTTCAATCCTCAAGTCTCATTTTTGCTCTTTTCAATTTGGACATTTTACTAATTTTTTTTGTCTTTTGGTAAAAAATATTTTGAAGGTAAGGCTTGTCTGATAATTGATTCAAGTGGTTAGTAATTATTCAGAATTAAAATACAGTAAAAAAGTTTTTCCTTGAATCCAAATGGGGAAGAACGTATAGCTTTACCAAGTCATCAGTTCACTGTTGCAGAAACTTGACACAAACGGTTGGTTCACTTCCACCACGGGGATCTTTGTTATACTCAGAAAAATGAGCTGGCAGAAAGGTTTACCTCCATTTGAGGATTTAAAAATAGAATCACCAGTTTAACAACTTTGTTCGTTAGTTAAGTGGATAAAAAGATCATTTTAATTGTTGGTAAAATCGCAACGCGTCTTAGTAAGATAAAGTTCTAAGGTGACGCTCAGAAATTATATATGTTAAAGCAATTAACAGTTTGGGACCCAACAAAACTTATAAAAAAGTTTTAACTAGTTGTTGTATCAACAAGTTGATGTGACACCATTTTCTAAAAGACATTCAATATAAAAACAGTATACAACAACAAAATTTGATATGATCATTACTTTGTATTATCAATTCTTGTCATAGTTATGGAAAGAATTTGCATCTTCTGTTTTCTCTTGCAGTTTTCATTATGCTTCATCATCATACTTCTTCACTTGCTAATATTTCCACCGTGAAGCCGCTCTTCTTGCACTGAAATCGCACATTTCTTCTGATCCTAACAACATCCTAGCAAGAAACTGGTCTTCTTCCAGCCCAGTTTGCAGCTGGATTGGAATCACTTGCAGCTCCCGCCACCACCGAGTCACTGCTTTAGACATTTCAAGCATGCAACTTCATGGTACCATACCTCCACACCTCGGAAACCTCTCATTTCTTGTTTCCCTCAACATTCATAACAACACATTCCATGGAGATTTTCCAAAAGAGTTGACCCATTTAAAAAGGTTAAAATCGATTAGTGTCACAAGAAATAACTTCACTGGAGCCATTCTATCATCTTTAAGTTTGTTACCAAACTTACGCTTTGTGTATCTTTCAATGAATCAATTTTCGGGAGAAATTCCTTCTTCCATTTCTAATATAACAAAGCTGGAAGTGTTGAGTATGCAAAGTAACTTTCTAGAAGGAGAGATTCCTCGAGAATTCGGTGATCTTCGCTATCTGACCTTTTTAGATCTGCAATATAATCAACTTAGTGGCTCTATACCAACATCAATCTTCAACATTACGACGATGAAAAACCTTGGTCTTACCTATAACAATCTCACTGGTCAGCTTCCAACAACTATATGCGACCATCTTCCAAATTTGGAATGGCTTTGCCTCTCAAAAAACTACATAGGTGGTGTTATTCCACCGAACTTAGAAAATTGCAGAAAGCTTCAAATCTTGTCATTGTCTTACAATGAGTTTATTGGAATCGTACCAAGAGAGTTAGCTAACCTAACAGCTCTTACAGAATTGTATATTATAGCTCTGCATTTAGAAGGTAGTGTTATATTTTATAAGAAAAATGAAAATGTTCTTCCTTTTCTCTCTTCCGCAAAACTGGCAACTCACACATTTCCCTAAATTAATGACAGGAGAGATACCAGTGGAGCTCGGTAATCTTGAGAAACTACGAGTGTTGGGATTATCAGAGAATCAGTTTAGTGGTTCAGTCCCTCCAACTATTTTTAACATGTCAGCGCTGCAGAGTCTAGCACTTACAGGAAATAAGTTTTCAGGTACTCTACCTTTAGATTTAGGCCGTGGAATGCCGAGCCTAGAACAACTCCTTTTTGGAGTAAATAATCTTAGTGGTTTTATCTCTGATTCAATCTCAAATTCTTCAAGACTCAGAATACTTGATCTCTCAGGCAATAGTTTCACAGGTCCAATTCCGGGATCACTTGGTAACTTAGAGCACCTTGAGGTTCTGAGCTTTTCGGGAGATAATTTTGTCAGTGATTCAACATTGAGCTTCCTCACGTCGTTGACAAACTGTAGGAATCTAAGAGTACTCTGGTTTGATGGAAATCCATTGGATGGTGTTTTGCCTGCATCAGTTGGTAATTTCTCAAACTCACTGCATACTTTTAGAGCAAGTGATTGTAAATTGAAGGGTGTCATACCTCGAGAAATTGGTAATCTTACTGGAGTGACAAGGATTGATCTGTATAACAATGAGTTGACCGGACATATTCCAAATACTGTCCAAGGAATGTTGAGCCTTCAAGAACTTTACCTACAAAGAAACAAGATAGAAGGACGCATACCAGATGTTATCTGCGGTTTAAACCATCTTGGTGCATTAGACTTGTCAAGAAATCAGTTTTCTGGCTCAGTGCCACCATGCTTAGGGAGTGTTACTAGTTTGAGGACACTTTATCTAGCTTATAATAGGCTTAATTCAAGATTACCTGCAAGCTTGGGGGGGCTTCGTGATCTCATAGAATTAAATATTTCATCAAATTTATTGAGTGGGGAAATTCCCTTCGAGATTGGAAACTTGAAGGCTGCAACACTCATTGATCTGTCAAAAATGATTTTTCTGGTAAATTCCTAACACGCTAGGGGGTCTAGATAACTTGATTAATCTTTCTTTGGCACAATAGATTAGAGGGTCTATTCCAGATTCATTTGGCAAATGTTAGCATTAGAATTCTTGGATTTGTGCGATAACAATCTTAGTGGTGAAATTCCAAAGTCATTAGAAGCTCTTGTGTATCTCAAATACATGAATTTCTCATTCAATAAACTCAGTGGAGAAATTCCCACTGGTGGCCCTTTTGCAAACATCACCAGCCAGTCCTTCCTATCCAATGATGCACTATGTGGTCACTCTCGGTTTACCGTGAAACCATGCCTAACCAAATCTACAGAGAGGTCAAGAATAAAAATGGTGCTTACAAGTCTATACATTCTATTAGGGATTGGATCACTCCTGGCGTTGGCTGTTGGATATGCGGTGTTAAGATTGAGAAAGACAACGGAGAATGGAAGTCAAGAAGACGTGTCTCTGGTAAAAGAGCATGAAAGAATTTCCTATTATGAACTTGAACAAGCAACAGAAGGATTCAATGAAAGCAACTTGCTCGGTAGTGGGAGTTTCAGCACGGTCTACAAAGGGATACTTAAGGATGGTACTGTTTTGGCAGCAAAGGTATTCAATGTGCAACTGGAGGGTGCATTCAAAAGTTTTGACACGGAATGTGAGATACTCCGCAACCTTCGCCACCGAAATCTAACTAAAGTCATCACCAGCTGCTCCAACCTTGATTTCAAAGCCCTAGTGCTGGATTACATGCCCAACGGGACACTGAACAAATGGTTATACTCTCACAACTTGTTCTTGAACTTATTGCAGAGATTGGATATAATGATAGATGTTGCATCTGCAATGGACTATCTCCACAATGGCTACTCAACACCTGTGGTACATTGTGACTTGAAGCCAAGCAACGTGTTGCTAGATGAAGAAATGGTTGCTCATGTAAGTGATTTTGGCATTGCAAAAATGTTAGGTGCAGGGGAGGCTTTTGTTAAAACAAGGACAATTGCAACCATTGGATATATTGCTCCAGGTATATTAAAACTTTTTAAAGTTTTCTCGTTTCGCTTTAAATACTCAAAACAATTATTTTCCCTAGGTATTAATTGATTTATGATCATTTTCTACCATGATTGCAGAGTATGGACAAGATGGAATAGTATCCACGAGTTGTGATGTTTATAGTTTTGGCATCGTGATGATGGAGACGTTCACACGAACAAGACCAAGTGATGAGATATTTACTGGAGACTTGAGCATACAACGTTGGATTCGTGATTCCTTTCGGGGGGAACTTCACAAGGTGGTAGATTCTAATTTGGTACAGCCAGGAGATGAACAAATCGCTGCGAAGATGCAATGTTTGTTATCTATCATGGAATTAGCTTTGAAGTGCACTTTAGTGAGACCTGATGCAAGAATTAGCATGAATGATGCTCTTTCAGCACTCAAAAAGATGAGGCTACAACTTGTTAGTAGTCGGCACTAGGTGGAATCATTATTTATCTTCTCTTGTATATTATTTAGTTACCAGTCTGCTTTCTTATGTAATTTAGTTTCGCGCTAGGTGTATTTTTATGTTGGTTGTTGGAAGTAACTCAGTTCTTGATATATCTAAGTTTAAAATGAGATGTAAAAGGCTCAACACAAGATATTTCTTTTCGTATTTACATAACTTTGAGAACCCTTCCAATTATCATGTACTATGGTTGAATAATAAATTAAGGTGAAGTATGTACTTCATATTCGTTGTTAAAATAAATTATGAATCATGAAAAATATAAAAAAAATTAAGAGAATTCATTTTTAACATTTTGAATAAATTGTAAATAGCTAAAGATAATTTAACTTGATTATGTCAAGATGCGTGCTAATTGTTACTGTTTTTTAAATATAATATATTATTATAAGTGGGAAGCTCCAAAGTAGAAAAGTTGAATTACAATTTTACCCTTATGCTAAATTCAAATGTTATTAAATAAATAGTTAATTAAATAGTAATAGTAGAATTTCTATAATATTTTTATTTAATTGGTATACACATGTGAGTTAATTAAATAGAACAAAAATTAAAAATAAGAGTTATCCCTTTGAATAGATACATGTATGTGTTTCATCTTCTAAATTAATTTATATTTTTAATTAATATTTGTTTCAACTTTGTAAGTGAATCTTCATATTCCAAAACTATATTTTTTCCCTATAAATACAAATCTTTCTATGAAAATTTTCTAATAGTATTTCCATAGAAAGATTTATACGTGATACAATTTTTGTGTGTGGAAGACTAGAGAAGCTTTAATCAAGTGAAGAAAATTTCAAGGCAAAGAGGAATTCTGTCAAGATTACAAGGTGTAATGTGATTATAGGGATGAATAACACTTCAATTACTAGAATATCGGGTTTGATGCATTTGTTTTTGTAATTTGCCGAGATTAGAACTATGATAAGACCCCTCCATTTATGTAGTTGAATGTCACTTTCGTTAACTTCTCTTCCAAAACTTTTAAACTTTTTTTTATGGTCAAGATTGAATGTTTATTACTATAGCTTTTTTTTCAATTTGCATTATCAATAAAAAACAGGGAAAGGAATGTTTTAAAAATAAGGAAAGGGATGTCTTCAATTTACATTATCAATTTGCATTTTTGTTGGTAGCCTTATGCTAAACTTGCTCCCATATTTGATATTTTTTTTTTTGTATTTGTAATTTTATTTTAAGAATGTATTTGATTGAATGGTGTATTTTCGTATAAATTTTTTAATACTTAGTCATAATGATTTTTCCATTACAGATTGAATATATTTGAATTCTTTTATATATTTTATTCTTAGATTACAGTTTTGTTTAAACAGTACATTTAAATTTTATAAATTGTTTAATAAATTAAATAGTAAATAGTAAATCATCATATTAGCATACATAACTTACCATCAACTTGTAAATGTATGTGACTCTCACTAATTATATTCATTATGTTCATTACTCTCATTTCTCATCGATAATCTCAAATGGATTAATATTTATTTATGACAACTCTTTGTATTTCTCAATGTTATCCAATAATAAATGGTGACATTTCACACAATAATATATAAACTTAAACCGATTGAAAAAAAATGAGAAAATCTATATGCTCTCTTTTCTCGTCTCTTTTTATTTATTTAGTTTAACATTTATGTTTCTTGCTTGTTGTTATTGTACAACGTCTTTCTATTGTTGTGTTATTATTATTGATAATTTACTATGGCCTGTTGCTTTGTATACATTAACCTATCATGTTGTATTTAATATCTTCATTGGAATATTGAATTTGTGTGATAGTTATTTTTACATTATGCACTTTTAGTCAACTTTATAATTAAGATATAATATTTTTACTAGGAAGATATATGTAATTTCTACCGAAACAATGATAAATTTTACGATACAAAATTTATATGAAGTATCTTGGAATAAACATGCAACGCACGTTCCTAAATCTAGTATATATAAATTAGCAAAATAAATTAAAGACAAGCTAACTTAATCCTCTTAAGATACGATGCTAATTGTTAATGTTTTCTTAATGAAATTAAATAAGCAAAGACGAAAAATATAAAAAATAAAATAACAAAAAGGGAGAATCGAAAAATAGCATTGAAATGAATTTAAAGAAACGTGGAATTATAGGAGAGAATTAATTGATGAAAAAATTAATAGAGATAATTATTACAAATATATTTTTTACTTAACCATTCACCCTCCATTATAATTATTCTAAAAATTTACTTAACTTTTTCTGTTACACTTTAATTATATGAAATATTATTTATCATTAATAATTATAAGTATTCATATTATTTGGGAACAATTTTTTTTAATATTTACCTCATTTAAAAAAAAATCCAAGAGTCTAATTATAATTTTTTATTAGATGTTATAAGAATTTTTTAAAATCTTTATGACATAAAAATTTTTATCATTCTTTTATAATTGTTCATTTATTACTTATTTTATTATGTATTTTAATAACAATATATTTTTATTTTGTTAATTATATATCACCAAAAATTATTTTGCATAACCAAAATCATGTATCATCCATCTCCTTCAAAGAATCAACACATAGAGAAACATTTTGAATTTTAATATACAATTTAAAGATATGAGTTGCACATCTCGATTAAATTTGACAGTTTTTTATGTAGTTTAGGTTTTAGGGTAAAAGATTAAATTGATAAGTTTTTGACATAGATAAAGGATCTGTTCCATAAGTTGTATATAAGGAACCAAATCAATCTAAATCCATACATTAAGGACTATTTTGATCATTTTCTCAAGAATAGACACTATTCAACCAAAAAAATAGTATAGGTATTTGACCGTATTGCTAATTTGAGGATATTTATTTTTTTGATAAAATCAGTTCATGAATTGAGTTAAAATTACGAATCTAAATGTCAAAATTTGTTATCTATTTTATTCGAATTTGACTTTTTTTTTGAAAAAAAAAATCTTTAAAACTTTTATACATCGCACGTAGCGCGATTAAATTTCCTAATAATATAATAATCGAAATTCTTAAAAAACGTTATCATTAGAGGGGATTGCTTCCTTTTGTAAGCATGCTCAAGTCTGGAATTGCAGTAGTTTTAAGACTTCACTGCGTCAAAAAATATTTTTTTGCCGCAAATAATTAACGACAATAGCTCAATTGTCTCTAAATATGTATTTTTAGGGGCAATTACACTCTTTGTATATGTCCCTAAAGTATTTAGCGACATTGGATGTAATGACCGTTACCTAATGGATCTTACTAATTTGCAGGTCTATGACAGTCAGGTAACGAAGATCACCAATTTCTCGAGGGATCTCTCCTTGATAGGTGCACAATGCGTAGGTTTGGTAACAAACTTAAAAAATGATGGAACGGCTCCGGTAATTGGTAATTGATTTTGGCATTAATGAATTTCAACCTCTGCAAATGAGCCAACTCTTGTGGCAAATCTCCATGAGAAGTGTTGTTACTACTGATGTAAAGGGAAGAAAGAAATGAAAGGTTTCCAATGTGTGGATGTTAGTTTAATATGGCCTTTGAAGACTGACAAAACAAACGAGCAAAGGAACAAGTTGTACAGAATAAGGCTAAGTAATTCTAAATCCAACGCGAACAAGGAAGATAAGCAAAGTAGTTGTCAAAGCCAAGTCATCAAGAAAGGGAACTACAAAAAGGAAAGCGGTCAAATCATGTTCAAGTCGAATAATTAAGGACGTGAAGAAGCTTTTAGAGGCTGAGATAGGTTTTGTATTCAAGTCCAAATCTATAAATAGGGCAATAACTTCTTCAAAGAAGTTTTTGCGCACTTACCTGAAGATAAAATCAAAACACGATCAAAGAGTTTGAGGGAGTTTTGATATTTGCTTGTAGTTTTCCTACTTTACGTCAGCCTCCTAATTCCTCTTCCAGTAAGCTTTGGCGACTTAAATATACATATTCATATGTACCTACACATTCCAACATGAGACCTCTCTGCTTTCCATACTCTTGAAGAACTCAAGGTAGAATTCGATTCTCGTGTTCTTGTTGATATTAGAGAACATCATATGTCTGGGATTAGTAGTCTACTTAAATACTATTCCTGGGAAGTTTGCAAATTCCTGTTATTGCTTATACCCAAACACCCTGCCTTCTTCATCTCACTTGCACCGCTATCTAACACAACTGGCAAGCTCCAGGTACTTTCACTCTTACTCATCTGCTTCTCTTCTCATACCTAATTTACCTTATTGAGTTTAATTGTTATAGCATACAAATTGTTAGTTCTAAATGTGACTAACAAATTGAGACTCACTGTCTCTATCTTAAAAATTCTATACATACTGAGTTGCTTGTTACAATTCTTAATACAACAAAGTCCTGTCTTGTGAAGTATATGAAAGTACTCGTGATAAGCTGAAACCTTAACACAACCAATATAGGTAATTAAACAACATACAAGAGACAATGGTTCAATTATATTCCACCTAGTAGCGACTACCAACAAATCGGAGCCTAATCTTTTTAAGTGTTAAAAGAGCATATTTCATGCTAATTCTTGCATCAGGTGTCACTAATGTGCAACTCAAAGCTAATTCCATGATTAATAACCAACAGTGCATCTTTGCATCGATTTGTTTATCCCCTGACTCTATCAAATTAGAATCCACCACCTTATGAATACCACTTGGGAAGGAATTATTAGCCCAAAGTTGTATGCTCAAGTCGCCAGTAAATATTTCGTCAGTTGGTCTCATTCTTGTAAAAAGTCTCCATTATCAAGATACCAAACTTGTAAACGTCGGAGCTCATGGATACTATTCCATCTTGTCCATACTCTGCATGCAATCATGGTAAATAGTTCTCAAAAAAGCTTCCTAGACCCTAGTTATCATTGAATGTGCTAACTAAGAGTATTAGTTCATATTTACGGCCAATAATTAATTATGTAAATGCGAAAAAGAAATCATGCGTTGAGCATTGAAATCTCATTTTCAACTTCCATATATCAAGAACTGAGTTGCTTCCAACAACCAAGATAAAATACACTTGCGTACTTGTGCAAAATTAATTGATCAGTAAATAAGAGAGCAGACTGGTAACTAAAATAACATAAAATAGTAGGCTGGTCCGATTCCACCGAGTGCCAACTACTAACAAGCTGGAGCCTCATCTTTTTGAGTGTTGAAAGACCATCTTTCATGCTAATTCTTTCATCAGGTCTCACTAAAGTGCAGTTCAAAGCCAATTCCATGATAGATAACAAACATTGCATCTTTGCAGCGATTTGTTCATCTCCTGGCTGTACCAAATTAGAATCCACCACCTTATAAATTTCACCCGGAAAGGAATCATTAACCCAACGCTGTATGCTCAAGTCTCCAGTAAATATCTCATCACTTGGTCTTGTTCTCCTGGCTGTGTGAAGATGTCTGCTACTTGATCCTCTGTCTTGATTTACTTCATTTCAATTTCACCTTGAAGAACTTTTTCTCGAAGAAAATGATCTTGTACTCCCACATGCTTCGTTCGGGCATGAAATACAAGATTTTCAGCCAAACGAATAGCTGACAAGTTGTCACAATATAGCGGTACTATATCATTTGATGGTTGATGCAAGTCGTTCATGAGTTGCTTTAGCCATGTGCTCTCTTGTGCTTCCATCGTTCCTGCTCGATATTCTACTTCCGTAGTTGAAGTGAAACAGTTGGTTGTCTTTTGCTGCACCATGATAATGTGGTTGATCCAACACTCAAAACATATCCGGTGGTTGATCTTCAAGTATCATGATCACAATCATAATCCGCATCACATTATCCGATTATCTTGCAGGGAGATCCTTTCATTTAGAATATTCCATTGTAAAGAGTTCCTTTCACATACTTTAATATCTTCTTGATTCTTCTAAATGAAGCTTCTTTGGTTTCTGCAAAAATCGCTAACTACGCCAACTGCGAATGCAATATCTGGTCTGGTCAATGTTAAGTAGATGAGACTATCGACAAGTTGACGATACAGTGTTTCTTCCTCCAATTCTTTGTCTTCATGAGAACATAGTTTTAAGTTAGGCTCCATCAGGTAGAAGATGTCTTCACACCCATCATTCCATTTTTTTTGGAGTAGATCTCTCTCATACTTCTGTTTTCCAAGGAATAATCCATCCTTTGTTTTCTCAACCTCAAGACCAAGGAAGTGTTTTAGTTCGCCCAACTCCTTCATTTGAAATCGTATCATCAAATTTCTTTTACTTTGATAGATCTCATCAAAGTCATATCCCATGATGATTAAATCATCCACATAGACTAATATGGTAGCTAACCTTCCTTCACGAACTTTTACGAATAAGCTTGAATTTGCTGGAGCCACTTTTGATCAGGAACTCGGCAATTTTTCTGTACCATGCCCGGGGAGCTTGCTTTAAACCATACAAAACTTTCTTCAATTTGAACACATAATCAGGATTGACTCTATTCACAATTGTTGAATCCATCCCATTGTTTTTGTCAACTTTAGCTATTCAATTGGTACAAGCAATTGTTAAAAAGGAATAGTAATTGGAGTTGAAAAGAAAAGATTTGGTAGTTGGCAAATTGGTAAGATTTGCAACCATTCTTGACTTTGAAAGATTTGGTAGTTGGCAAATTGGTAAGATTTGCAACCATTCTTGACTTTGAAAGATTTGGTAGTTGGCAAATTGGTAAGATTTGCAACCATTCTTGACTTTGCTATATTTGCATATGTCATTAGTGACATAGGCATGGTTTTATCCTTCTATAAATAGAGCATTCTTGCTCATTTGTAGAACACACCAAGTTAGAGAGAAAAATCATTTTGAGAGCAAAGTGAGGTATTCCATAGACTATACAAGAAAATAGTCTGTGAAGAAAAATAGAGTGTGAGCGATATTTTAGTAAGACGGAAACCAAAAGAGTGTTGTTCCTTTTGAGTGTGTAGTAGTCACTTTGAGTGTTGTATTCGTGACTACACAGTGTAAAATTCCTTACTATAGTAATATCAATTGCTCCTCTTGGCCCGTGGTTTTTTCCCTTATTCAGAAGGGTTTTCCACGTAAAATTCTTGGTGTCGTTATTTTCCCATTTTATTCCCGTTACTTTTACCATATATACTTTTGTGTTTGTCCGCGTTTTCCCAACAACAATGCCTTGTGGCTGATCCATGTATGTTTCACAATTCAATTCTCCATGAAGAAAAGCATTCTTCACATCCATCTGCCACAGTGTCCAAGACTTACTAGCTGCTAGAGCTAGTAACACACGGACAGTAGTAATTTTAGACACGGGACTAAATGTCTCGTGATAGTCAATACCATCCAATCTAGAGGTTCAGAAGCCCGTGGAGATGCAATAGGAACCTGCTCAAGTTCAGCAAGCAATCCACACTCAACAAGGATGGACTGAGTAAACATATTTGCACGAGTTAAAGCTCTTCCCTCACCCAATGGCGCACAGCAAACTCATTGAACATAAAAAGTTTAAACTGCATCAAATTTTGGAGGCAAGTTGCTTTTGATTCTTTATGTAAGTTTGATTGCAAGGAATTTAGACAGATACTTCCCGGAGAGTACACTTAGATGGCTGGAAGGAGAGGACTTGATAAAACTGGTACAGTTATGGTGATATAATAGTTGGTACTGCAACAAGGCTTGAATATCAGTATTGATTGACCCACGTATATTTAAACGGTGCGTTAGCTCTTTTTTACTTCTGAAGTCATGTTATCTCCTCCCTGCACTTTGTCAGTGTTGTCTACTTGTCTTTAGTTGACTAAGTGCATTTCTAGTTGTTGATTATGGTAATTTCGTTCTTATTTTATCTAATTGTTTCAAGTCATATGTAATTTCTCATTAATTACTGTGAGCTGAAACCTTAACCCTCTTCTTTGGGATTATAGTCATGTTCTTTGTGATCGTTCAATGTGTATGAAGAATTCTACAATCAATAGTCAATTAAAAGAAATAATAGCTTTTGATGAAAATACTCAGTTGCTGCAACTTCCTGAAAGTGCCCTGCCCTCCTCATGGTGAACTTTCTGACTTGTGGTGGGAGAAAAAGAGTTCCCCAAAACCTAGGCATCAGTAGTTGCACAAGTAATTGTCATGTTCTGTACAAAATACACCTAGCGCGAAACTAAATTCCATAAGAGAGCAGACTGGTAAATAAATAACATACAAGAGAAGATTGGTAATGATTCCACCTAATGCCGACTACTAACAAGCTGTAGCCTTATCTTTTTGAGTGTTGAAAGAGCATCATTCATGCTAATTCTTGCATCAGATCTCACTAAAGTGCAGTTCAAAGCTAATTCCATGATAGATAGCAAACAATGCATCTTTGCAGCGATTTGTTCATCTCCTGGCTGTAACAAATTAGAATCCACCACCTTGTGAAGTTCCCCCGGAAAGGAATCACTAATCCAGCTTTGTATGCTCAAGTCTCCAGTAAATATATCATCACTTGGTCTTGTTCGTGTGAACGTCTCCATCATCACGATGCCAAAACTATAAACATCACAACTCGTAGATACTATTCCATCTTGTCCATACTCTGCATTCATGGTTGAAAATGACCATATATCAATTTATACATAGGGGAAAGAATTGTTTTGAGTATTTAAAGCGATACGAGAAAACTTTAAAAATTATTAATATACCTGGAGCAATATATCCAATGGTTGCAATTGTCCTTGTTTGAACAAAAGCCTCCCCTGCACCTAACATTTTTGCAATGCCAAAATCACTTACATGAGCAACCATTTCTTCATCTAACAAGACATTGCTTGGCTTCAAGTCACAGTGCACCACAGGCGTTGAATAGCCATTGTGGAGATAATCCATTGCAGATGCAACATCTATCATTATATCCAATCTCTGCAATAAGTTCAAGAACAAATTGTGAGAGTATAACCATTTGTCAAGTGTCCCGTTGGGCATGTATTCCAACACTAGGGCCTTGAAATCAAGATTGGAGCAGCTGGTGATGACTTTGGTCAGATTTCTGTGGCGAAGGTTGCGGAGCATCTCACATTCCGTGTCAAAACTTTTGAATGCACCCTCCAATTGCACACTAAATACCTTTGCTGCAAAAATGACACCATCCTTTAGTATCCCTTTATAAACCCTGCTGAAACTCCCATTACCAAGCAAGTTGGTTTCGTTGAATCCTTCAGTTGCCTGCTCAAGTTCATAATATGAAATTCTTTCATGCCCTTTTACGAGGGACACATCCTTTTGACTAGCATTCTTCTTTGTGTTTCTCAATCTTAACACCACAATTCCAACAGTCAACGTGAAGAGTGATCCAATCCCTAATAGAATATATAAAGCCGTAAGCACTCGTTTTCTTTTGGACTTCTTTGTCGATTTGGTTAGGCATGGCTTGACGTTAAATCGGGAGTCACCACAAAGTGCATCATTGGACAAGAAAGACTTGCTGGTTACATTTGCAAAGGGACCACCAGTGGGAATTTCTCCACTGAGTTCATTGAAAGAGACATTTAGGTATTTGAGATACACAAGAGCTTCCAATGACTTTGGAATTTGACCACTAAGATTATTATAGGACAAATCCAAGTATTCCAAAGACAACATTTTGCCAAATGATTCAGGAATAGGCCCCTCTAATCTATTATGTGTTAGAGAAAGATGAATCAATTTATCTAGACCCCCTAGAGTACTAGGCATCTTACCAGAAAAACAATTATTTGACAAATCAATGTGTGTTGCAGCCTTCAAGTTTGCGCTCTCCAGTGGAATTTCCCCACTAAATAGATTGAATGAAACATCTAATTCTATGAGATCTTGAAGGTTCCCCAAGTTTGAAGGTAATCTAGAATCCAGCTTGTTGTTATCTAGATAAAGTTCCCTCAAACTGGTCATGTTACCTAAACACAAGGGTACCGAACCAGAAAAATGATTTTTTGACAAGTCTAATGCACCAAGTCTCTTTAAATTACAGACAACATCTGGTATGGTTCCTTCTATCTTGTTGTTCAATAAGTAAAGTTCTTGAAGGATCAACATGCCATGTACAGTATTTGGAATATGTCCAGTTAACTCATTGTTAAACATACCAATCCTTGTCAGTCCAGTAAGATTACCAATTTCTCGAGGAATGACACCCTTCAGTTTACATTTAGATGCTTCAAAAATTTGCAAGGAGTTTGAGAAATTACCAACAGATGCAGGCAATACACCATCCAACGGATTACCTGCTAACGTGAGTGCTCTTAGATTCCTACAGTTTGTCAATGATGCAAGGAAGCTCAATGTTGAATCGCTGACAAAATTATTCGACAGCAAGTGAAGTAACTCAAGGTATTCCAAGTTACCAAGTGATTTAGGAATTGTACCTGTGAAACTGTTTCGTGAGAGGTCAAGTTGTCTGAGTTTTGATGAATTTGAGATTGAAGCAGAGATAAAACCACTCAGATTATTTCCTCCACAATAAAATATTTCTAGGTTGGGCATTCCACGACCTAAATCTGAAGGTAGAGTACCTGAAAGCTTATTTCCTCCAAAATCTATATTCTGCAGTTCTGACATGTTGAAAATGTTGTGAGGAACAGAGCCAGTTAGCTCATTCTGTGCTAAATCCAACTCATGAAGTTTCTGAAGATTACCGAACTCCATTGGTATCTCACCTGTCAATTTTCAGGAAATATATCATGAGTACCAAGTTTGGCGGAAAAGAGAAAAAGAAGAAAATTTCATACTACCTTCCAAATGCAGATTTGAAAGATATAAATATGTAAGAGCTGTTAAGTTAGCTAGCTCTCTTGGTAAAGTTCCAATAAACTCATTGTCACCCAATTCCATTTTTTGAAGCTTTCTGCATTTCTCCAGGTTTGGTGGAATAACTCCATCTAGGGAGTTTTTACTGAGGTAAAGTCCTTTCAAGTCTCGAAGATGATCACATATAGTTATAGGAAGATTTCCAGTAAGATTGTTGTCCGTAAGAGCAATCACATGCATTGTAGTAATGTTAAAAATGGATGGTGGTATAGAGCCACTAAGTTGATTAATTTGCAGGTCTAGGATAGTCAAGTAACGAAGATCACCGATTTCTCGAGGGATCTCTCCTTCAAGAAAATTTCTCTCCAAGAATAACATTTGCAGCTTTGTTATATTGGAAAGGGAGGATGGAATTTTCCCAGAAAATTGGTTGCTTGATAGTTGCACAAAGCGTAGGTTTGGTAACAAACTTAAAAATGACGGAATGGCTCCGGTGAAGTTATTGCTTGTGACATTAATTGATTTCAACCTCTGCAAACGAGCCAATTCTTGTGGCAAATCTCCATGAAAAGTGTTGTTACTGATGTCAAGGGAACAAAGAAATGAGAGGTTTCCAATGTGCGGAGGAATGGTACCATAAAGTTGCATGCTAGAAATGTTCAAAGCAGTGACTCGATGGTGACGGGAGCTGCAAGTGATTCCAATCCAGCTGCAAACCGGGACGGAAGCAGACCAGTTTGTTGCTAAGATATTGTTAGAAATGTGTGATTTAAGTTCAAGAAGAGCAGCTTCATCAGTGCTAATATTATTAGCATTGGCAAGTAGTAATAATAGAATGAATTTTATAAGAAAAAAGAGGAGAGTGGAACTTCTGTCCATAACTAATATAGATATCAAATTTAATGATACCTATAATGTTGTGGTATTCTATTTATAACACTACCATGTGCGTTGCACGTGATTTCTAATTTCTGAAAATCTATTTAGATACTTTGTTTTTCTCCCCATGATTTTACGAAACCAATTACAATAAGTAAAACTTTTTAGAGAATTTGCATATTTTAAAATAGGGAAAAGGATCTAAATATATTCTAATTTTGATCAAAATTGTTGTAACATTCGAAAACTTTTTTCTCCAACAACCTTATCTAATTAAGGCTCCCTCCCTTCATTCAATGTATTGACTACTTTCTTTCATATGTCGTGGAAAGTCTATCTTTGACACTTATCAGTCATCTAATTTGATATAAAACTAGTTGTATGTGTTATAGATAATAAAAAAATATGAAAAAAAATGGAAAGGTTGAAATGAATGAATACATAAAATTGTAGAAAGCTAAAAAGAAAAAAAATTCATACCATGCAAATAATTGAATCCAATAAGGGTGAGGGCCTCCATATGAGTAAATTTAATCATCGTCAAACATATTTTTTTTATTTCAATGACTAATTTATAATTATTATTTTAATAATCAAATTTATTTATATTTCACTAATATTCTTGTAAAACTTATTGTAGATGACCAAATTTTTTCTTCGAATACGAAATTAAATTACAATACACAGTAAAAAAAATAGTTTAATTTTTTTCTTTAAACTAAGGAATGAAAGAAAAAAACAAAATAAGAATAAGAAACTCAAATAATTATAATAAAAGAAGTCAAAAAATAATTTATGTATGAAAAAAATTAAAATATACCTTGAACTTTGATAGAAGAATCATATATATCCCTAAATAACTTTTTTTTAAAAAAATTAGAAGTAATAAATAAATTTAAAATAATTTTTTTAACTTCCGTTAAATGAAGGGTATATGTGAGCCGTTTGTATAACGGTAGGGGCATATATGAGCCACTTTTATAACGAGGGGTATATCAGCTCTAAATGACAAAGTTGAGGGGTATATCAGACCCTTTTCCCTTTTATATATAACTATAACTATGATATTATTCTTTTATCTTTCAAAATTTAAAAACTTTTTTTTACTTGAACAAGAAGTTAAAGGAAGAAAATAACATTTAAATAGACTCAATTGTTTCAAGAGTCTTCCATTATAAAAAGGGAAGTGGAAAAAAGCAATAATATCCCCTTTTCTGCAAAAAAGCAAAGCAATCAGTAAAGCAAAAATATTCACTTTCCAATATATTATCTTATAATCAAAGAATGCTTTACAATATTATCTTAAAATTGTGTGACCTTATAATGGTTAGTTGCCACTTGGTTATTAACCTTTATTATTTGGAATTCACTAGTTCAAATAAGACAATTTTGTGTTGGTTATAAATAGTTTATATTAAAAATTTTCGTTTCAAAGTGTTCAAATTTTAGAAGAAAGAAGTTTCACTAATCTCACCACATTGATTTCTAATATTAGAGAATGAATATATATAATCTAAATTCTCCCCTTCCAAGTATATGAAATATTTACCCGCGGCTGAGATGAGACCACGACTAATAAGGTGGAGAAGAAGATATCAGGCACAAATCAGAATAAATTAATTTATATGGTGATAATATGTATCTTTAATCCTAACATTTAACGTAATATTAATTTATTTAGCTTTGTCACAGTGAAATTATTTTTTCATGTGGAGAGCTACATGACAAAAATTTTATATCGAAAAGAGAGTGTATTAACCACAACATTATAAATTAGTCAAGGTGTGTTTCACTAATCATTAGGTGATTGTTTAGATCGAAAACTCATACTTTCAATAGTTTAAATATAAAACTTAAAAACTGATATAGTTAAGATGTAAATATTTCTGAGGGAAAATGCACAGGTACCCCTCAACCTATGTCCGAAATTTCAGAGACACACTTATACAACACCCCCTCAACTTATCTTATAAGTAATTTTCTACCCCTTTTCGACCTATCTGACATAGGTTGAGGGGTACTTGTGCATTTTCCCTGAACTTATTTTATGATTGTTTCTCCTGTAAATATTTCATCACTTGGTTTTCTTCTTGTGAACCTCTCCATCATTAGGATGCCAAAACTATAAACATCACAACTCGTGGATACTATTCCATCTTGTCCATACACTGTAATCATGGTAAAAAATGATCATAAAAGCTTCCTAGTTAAAATGAAATATGCCAAAACTGAGAGTTTCAATCCATTTATAGGGGAAAGAATTGCTTAACTATAGAAGTTTCTAATATACCTGGAGCAATATATCCGATGGTTGCAGTTGTTCTTGCTTGAACAAAAGCCTCCCCTACATCTAACAATTTTGCAATGCCAAAATCACTAACATGACCAACCATTTCTTGATCTAGCAACATATTGCTTGGCTTCAAGTCACAATGCACCACAGGCGTTGAATAGCCATTGTGGAGATAGTCCATTGCAGATGCAACATCTATCATTATATCCAATCTCTGCAATAAGTTCAAGAACAAGTTGTGAGAATATAACCGTTTATGAAGTGTCCCATTGGGCATGTATTCCAACACCAGGGCCTTGAAATCAAGGTTTGCACAGCTTGTTATGACTTTGGTCAGATTTTTGTGGCGAAGGTTCTGGAGGGATCCGGCTCCTCTCCATTTTCCCCAAGTTTCTATTTGGATTAATGACACATGTCATAGGTTAAAATAAATGGTTAAGATTTAATTTTTCAAAGTAAACCTCTAAGCATGATTTAGTTAATAAATATATTATATATCAAGTATCAAAATTATTATAATCTCACAATCTTAGCAACATATTATTTTGTCCATATTATTTATGTAAAAAAAATTTCTTCCTATTATTTTTTCACGTAGGATCTTTTTTTTATTTTTCTTTTATATAATGTTTTAATTGTAATCTTTTGTTAAAGGTATATATTGGTCCTGTGATTAATAAATTACCAAGAGATAATCAAACCATTTTGACAAACTGATTTTAATTTCATAATAAGATTAAGAATACGGTGATACCAGTACATACGCGTTCCTCTCTGGGGCGGTCTGGTCTAATCGAAGTCGTAGGTTAATTATAGTTTCCATACTTCTATTCAGTTAATTATTCTTCTAATTAGATAAAAAAATTATTATATAAAAGGAAAAAAAAAGATCCTACGTAATAAGAAATAATAGGAAGAAAACTTTTTTTACCTATATTTATGGACAAAATATAGTCACAAGCATGATATTATTCAACATTTTTACACTCCCACTCAATTACCAAAAACAGCGAGAGGAAGTTTTAATTTGGAGAAGTTGGGAATGCGAAGTTTCAGAAGGAAAAGTTTCAGAAGGAATAATGTTCCTCCTTGATTTCCTCTATGTTAAATACAACTTCTGGACTTTCTGTTTTTCTTGTCTTTCAGCTTAAATATTATTTAAGTTGTTGTTTATTAGGAACAGAAAGTCAGGTAGTTGTGCACTATGATCATTTCAGAAAAATTAAAATTCCTCCTTTAAATCTGTACAATTCCTTGTCATTCTAAACTTAACTAGTTTTGTTTAGCTTGGTTTGTGTTTACGAATTTTAGGTTGGAGATAATCATGTCATCAGGTCCTAAACTCTAATACTCAGCACTCTATGCAGCTAAGTGAATGAGGGAACGTACATTCAGGAACCAATAAAGACAATCACAGTCCTGTGCAACAATATGCAGATATGTGATTGCAGGCAACAGATAGTTGCAGTCTGGTTAGCAGGGATATTCAAGTTGTTGATAATCTCGGAACATAGATTGTTGTCATATGCATTCCAGCAGAGAATTGGTAAACAAAGTCACACACATGTAGCACAGTCATGCATTGAAAATGACCATATTATGCAGACTTGGAATGTAGGAGTACAACTTACATTTTGAGGATATATACTAAAATCAACAAGTTTATAAAGTCACAAAAAACAGAGCATTTCAGATGCCTATATCTGTGAAAACAATTGATAGTTGAGTGGCTATCAAAGTTATTAACTCATCAATGAACTCACAGAAAAACTTTCGATTAACTATAATCGACTATCTCTACTCTCCAAGAAGTCAAATCCACTCCTTGTCACAAACCTCTCAAAGACTCAACTCTACAAGAAGCCAAATCCACTCCTCGTACGATAATGACTCTAAGTACGAATCAAAACACTCTACTCATGACAAAAGAAATTCTAACTATAGAACTTCTTAACTTATATTTCTATGGTCTCTCAATTTGATTGGCCTTTGTGTGTTAGCTCTCTTTTCTTTCTCTCGTTTTTGAAATCTTTTCTTCCAGCTCTTTTTGAAATCTGATTGCATGTCTATCGTCAACTTCGTAAACCATCATTTTGTTAGGACCGAAAATCAGCAGGTGTAAACGCGGAAGCTAGCAAAGCAAACCTCAAAAGACCACGAGTAAGAAGACAACGAGAAATATACCAAAACACACAAAGATTTAATGTGGTTCGGTCAATCGACCTACGTCCACAAAGGAGATGAGCAATCCACTATAAATATGAGAGTACAAAATACAGAGAGAAACAACCTCAACCAATTCACTCGGAATACATGGGAGGTTCACACAAGTGATAACGTATCCAACTTGTGACCCATAAATTCTCCCCCTAACCAAAACTCTCAAAGCTCTTAAGACTACATTGTGAACGCTGATTAAGTTAGAAGGAACATTCCTCTGTTTATAGAGTCCTAAACCTTTTCCTACAAGAAAATGATTAGTCAATCAAAACCTTCCCCTTAAAGAAAAACCTATTTATGGTAAGAAATTTAGGGAAAATAAAACCCAACACATTTTCCCTCTTTTTGATGATGACAAATCGTCTACTCCTATTTCCTGTATAAGGTCAATACACACAGTACACAAGAGCAATACATATCAAAAAGAAGAGAAAAGCGTTAAAACAGTAAACCAAGCCAACGAAAACGCAGAGCTCTGGAAGAGCAACATCGCGCAGAACACAACAAGATACCTCCAATCTAATGATATTAGCCATCTGTAAACATATGCAAAAACATGCAAGAACGAAGGAAGCAGAGGATCCAAGATAC
This sequence comes from Solanum peruvianum, assembly GCA_027705065.1. Classification (NCBI taxonomy): domain Eukaryota; kingdom Viridiplantae; phylum Streptophyta; class Magnoliopsida; order Solanales; family Solanaceae; genus Solanum; species Solanum peruvianum. The sequence goes on along the minus strand of JAKWJD010001760.1, from coordinate 1,584,310 downwards.
ACCAACATTTTAAGCTCACAAAGTATTCAGTCTAAGCACAAAACTCAAAAGAACATAACAATGTCTTCAGTCCAAAAGTATAAGAAACTAGACCAGAAAGCAGGGATCAAGAAGAGGAATGACTGGGGTTCGGAGGACAGGATGAAGAAGCAAGTAACTGGAGGATCCAGTCCTCTATAGCGTTGCTATCAAGCTTCTTCTGTACTAACTGATCCTTCAATCAACCAACTTCTTCTTTAGATGCAGTTAAATCAGTATGCATTTTCAGCCAGTAGATTTTCACACTTTTCCCTTGCAATCTTAAGATCCCAAATTAGTAGACGAGTAACAGGTCCAGAAGCCCGCGGAGATGCAATAGGAACCTGCACGAGTTACAGCTCTTCCCTCACCCAATGGGCACACAGCAAACTCATTGAACACTAAAAGGTTTAAACTGCATCAATTTTTGGAGGCAAGTTGCTTTTGATTCTTATGTAAGTTTGACGACAAGGAATTTAGGAAGCTACTTCCCGGAGACTACACTTAGATGGCTGGAAGGAGAGGACTTGATAAAACTGGTACAGTTGTGGTGATATAATTGGAAGCATTCTCAAAGTTGTGTAAATACGAAAAGAAAATCTTGTGTTGAGCATTTTAAATCTCATTTTCAACTTCCATAAATCAAGCCAACAACTAAGATAAAATACACTCGTGCGAAATTGAATTACATAAGAGAGAAAACTGGTAACTAAATAACATACAAGAGAAGGTTGGTAATGATTCCACCTAATGCCGACTACTAACAAGCTGTAGCCTCATCTTTTTGAGTGTTGAAAGAGCATCCTTCATGCTAATTCTTGCATCAGGTCTCACTAAAGTGCAGTTCAAAGCTAATTCCATGACAGATGACAAACATTGCATCTTTGCAGCGATTTGTTCATCTCCGGGCTGTACCAAATTAGAATCCACCACCTTGTGAAGTTCACCCGGAAAGGAATCACTAATCCAGCTTTGTATGCTCAAGTCTCCAGTAAATATGTCATCACTTGGTCTTGTTCGTGTGAACGTCTCCATCATCAGGATACCAAAACTGTATACATCACAACTCGTGGATACTATTCCATCTTGTCCATACTCTGCAATCATGGTAGAAAATGATCATAAATCAATTTATACCTAGGGGAAATAATTGTTTTGAGTATTTAAAGCGATACGAGAAAACTTAAAATATACCTGGAGCAATATATCCAATGGTTGCAACTGTCCTTGTTTGAACAAAAGCCTCCCCTGCACCTAACATTTTTGCAATGCCAAAATCACTTACATGAGCAACCATTTCTTCATCTAACAAGACATTACTTGGCTTCAAGTCACAATGCACCACAGGCATTGAGTAGCCATTGTGGAGATAATCCATTGCAGATGCAACATCTATCATTACATCCAATCTCTGCAATAAGTTCAAGAACAAATTGTGAGAGTATAGCCATTTATCAAGTGTCCCGTTGGGCATGTATTCCAACACTAGGGCCTTGAAATCAAGATTGGAGCAGCTGGTGATGACTTTGGTCAGATTTCTGTGGCGAAGGTTGCGGAGCATCTCACATTCCGTGCCAAAGCTTTTGAATGCACTCTCCAATTGCACATTGAATACCTTTGCTGCCAAAAGAGTACCATCCTTACGTATCCCTTTATAAACCCTGCTGAAACTCCCATTACCAAGCAAGTTGGCTTCATTGAATCCTTCAGTTGCCTGTTCAAGTTCGTAATATGAAATTCTTTCATGCCCTTTTACGAGGGACACATCCTTTTGACTAGCATTCTTCTTTGTGTTTCTCAATCTTAACACCACAATTCCAACAGTCAACGTGAATAGTGATCCAATCCCTAATAGAATATATAAAGCCGTAAGCACTCGTTTTCTTTTGGATTTCTTTGTAGATTTGGTTGGGCATGGTTTTACGTTAAATCGGGAGTCACCACAAAGTGCATCATCGGACAAGAAAGACTGACTGGTTACATTTGCAAAGGGACCACCAGTGGGAATTTCTCCACTGAGTTCATTGAAAGAGAAATTTAGGTATTTGAGATACACAAGAGCTTCTAATGACTTTGGAATTTGACCACTAAGATTATTATAGGACAAATCCAAGTATTCCAAAGACAACATTTTGCCAAATGATTCAGGAATAGGCCCCTCTAATCTATTATGTGTTAGAGAAAGATGAATCAATTTATCTAGACCTCCTAGAGTACTAGGCATCTTACCAGAAAAACAATTATTTGACAAATCAATGTGTGTTGCAGCCTTCAAGTTTCCACTCTCTATTGGAATTTCCCCACTAAATAAATTGAAAGAAACATCTAATTCTATGAGATCTTGAAGGTTCCCCAAGTTTGAAGGTAATCTAGAATCCAGCTTGTTGTTATATAGATGAAGTATCCTCAAACTAGTAATGTTCCCTAAGCACCAGGGTACCGAACCAGAAAAATGATTTTTTGACAAGAGTAATGCACCAAGTCTCTTTAAATTACAGACAACCTCTGGTATGGTTCCTTCTATCTTGTTGTTCAATAAGTAAAGTTCTTGAAGGATCGACATGCCATGTACAGTATTTGGAATATGTCCAGTTAATGTATTGTTAAACAGACTCATCCTTGTCAGTCCTGTAAGATTACCAATTTCTCGAGGAATGACACCCTTCAGTGTACAATTATATGCTTCAAAAATTTGCAAGGAGTTTGAGAAATTACCAACAGATGCAGGCAATACACCATCCAACGGATTACCTGCTAACGTGAGTGCTCTTAGATTCCTACAGTTTGTCAATGATGCAAGGAAGCTCAATGTTGAATCGCTGACAAAATTATTCCACAGCAAGTCAAGTAACTCAAGGTATTCTAAGTTACCAAGTGATTTAGGAATTGAACCTGTGAATCTGTTTTGTGAGAGATCAAATTCTCTGAGTTTTGATGAATTTGAGATTGAATCAGAGATAAAACCACTCAGATTATTATTTCCACAATAAAATATTTCTAGGTTGGGCATTCCACGACCTAAATCTGAAGGTAGAGTACCTGAAAGGTTATTTTCTCCAAAATCTATATACTGCAGTGCTGACATGTTGAAAATGGTGTGAGGAACAGAGCCAGTTAGCTCATTCAGTGCTAAATCCAACTCGTGAAGTTTCTGAAGATTACCGAACTCCATTGGTATCTCGCCTGTCAATTTTCAGGAAATATATCATGAGTACTATGTTTGGCGGAAAAGAGAAAAAGGAAGAAAATTTCATACTACCTTCCAAATGCAGTTCTGAAAGATATAAATATGTAAGAGCCGTTAAGTTGGCTAGCTCTCTTGGTAAAGTTCCAATAAACTTATTTTCACCCAATTGCAATTTTTGAAGCTTTCTGCATTTCTCCAGGTTTGGTGGAATAACTCCATCTAGGGAGTTTTTACTGAGGTAAAGTCCTTCCAAGTCTGGAAGATGATCACATATCGTTTTTGGAAGCTTTCCAGTAAGATTGTTGCCCGTAAGAGCAATCACATGCATTGTAGTAATGTTAAAAATTGATGGTGGTATAGAGCCACTAAGCTGATTAATTTGCAGGTCTAGGATAGTCAAGTAACGAAGATCACCGATTTCTCGAGGGATCTCTCCTTCAAGAAAATTTCTCTGCAAGTATAACACTTGCAGCTTTGTTATATTGGAAAGGGAGGATGGAATTTTCCCAGAAAATTGGTTGCTTGATAGGTGCACAAAGCGTAGGTTTGGTAACAAACTTAAAAATGATGGAATGGCTCCGGTGAAGTTATTGCTTGTGACATTAATCGATTTCAACCTCTGCAAACGAGCCAATTCTTGTGGCAAATCTCCATAAAAAGTGTTGTTACTGATGTCAAGGGAAGAAAGAAATGAGAGGTTTCCGAGGTGTGGAGGAATGGTACCATGAAGTTGCATGCTTGAAATGTCTAAAGCAGTGACTCGATGGTGTCGAGAGCTGCAAGTGATTCCAATCCAACTGCAAACGGGGACGGAAGAAGACCAGTTTGTTGCTAAGATATTGTTAGAAATGTGTGATTTAAGTTCAAGAAGAGCAGCTTCATCAGTGCTAATATTATTAGCATTGGCATGTAGTAATAGTAGAATGAAAATTATAAGAAAAAAGAGGAGAGTGGAACTTCTGCCCATAATGAATATAGATATCAGATTCAATGATAACTATAATGTTGTCTTATCCTATTTATAACACTAGTTTTGTACCACGTGCGTTGCACATGATTTCTAATATCTGAAAATCAATTTAGATACTTTGTTTTTCTCCCCTTGATTTTACGAAACCAATTACGATAAGTAAAACTTTTTAGAGTTATAAATTTTAAATCCTATGAAAATATATTAGATTTAATTTGTATATTTTAAAATAGGAAAAAAGATCTAAAATATTTTCTAATTTTGATCGAAACTATATAACATTCCAAAGTTTTTTTCTCCAACAACCTTATCTAATTAAGGCTCCCTCCCTTCATTCAATATATCGACTACTTTCTTTCATATGTCGTGGAAAGTCTTATCAGTCATCTAATCTGATATAAAACTAGTTGTATGTGGTGTAGATTATAAATAGGTACGCTAATAAAAAGAAATTTCTTTTAATTAATTTTAAAAAAAAATCCCACTGAGAATTAATGTTGATAAAGTTTAACTGCTTTCATCATATATTATTATAAGTAGGAAGCTCTTAACTTAAAAGTTGAATTACCATTTTGCCCTTATTTTATTTTTAAACTAAGTTATATATTAATATATAATTTATTAAATATTAAATAATAATTTGATTTAAATTCATGCACCTCTTAACTTAAAAGTTGAACTACCATTTTGCCCTTATTTTATTTTTAAACTAAATTATATATTAATATTTAATTTATTAAATATTAAATAATAATTTAATTTAAATTCATGCACCTAGATAAAATAGTTCATATTCTTTGAGAAACAGTTACAATGAAGAGTGACCTAAAGCTACATTTTTCCATAATAACTGTGTATAACAATTCTTCTCTATCAAAAAACAATTTAAAATTCTGGCTTGGGACTTGTGTCAATGACTATTTCTTATCACCGTTTGTTGTTAATAGAGAAATGATATACAGAAAGTAGCATAGACACTAAAGGTTATTTCTTTCGTATTGAATCTTTATGTTTTTTCTTTATTATTACTTTGTTTGTTTAATCTTGAGGTTTTTTATTATTTTGCAATTATTTTTTGTGTTTTAATATATTTTCTTATAGTGTTTGATCTTGTTTTCATCGAATTGTGCTAATAATCTGTAGTAGAATTTGTCTATATTGTTTAATTTTGTGTGGTTATTTTAGTGCTATGTTCTTTTGATTCTTCTTTCTTAATGTTTGGTGATTTTGATGAATTCTTTGAGTATCATTATTTTTGTTAGTTTTATGCTATTTGATTTGCTTTGCCTCACTTTGATTTCAACTAGACTAGAAAAGATTTTTGCTGTTATTATTTTATTTTTGTATGGTCATGCTAATATGTTGTACCCTTGAATGCTTTTTATGTCTATTTTTAATGACTTTTGTGATAATTTTGGAATGTATTCTCGAGGATATTGCTTAATTTTAAAGTTATGTGACAATTTTTACCTTGGGATTTCAATTTTTATTGGAAAAACATAATTTCAGTACTTATTGCTTCCTTATCTCCTTTGACAGACTTGTTCATCCTTTGAGAAATGTATTTATTATCTGCCAACACATTTTATAAGATCGTAGAGACGTAGACCTTAAGAAAGTCATCTTAGTCATGTCACTTTTATGGTAACAATTAAAATAATAAGGTTTAATCTCACTTTTATAATGGTAACAATTAAAATGAGAAAATGAAAAGTCATGTAAAATATGTAATACAAGTGACCAGTGAATAACGATATGGTTCCCGTATCTATATTTGCAATAGGGTAAACTTACATGATGCTTCAATTGATTCATAAAATTCGAGTATACATATCACCTTCATTCTTTTAAGTTTACGAGTATATTTTTTAAAAAAAAATTTAACTTTATGTCTCATTTATATATTTTATACTTGTGTCATTTTAAAAAACTCTGATAGGGTACACGTGCAAAGCACGTGAGAAAGGACTAGTATAAAAATAAATGGAAAGATTGAAATGAATGAATACCATGCAATTAATTGAATCCAATGAGGGTGAGGTCCTCCAATTTTTATTTTTTTTAATGTTCATAATTTCATCTGTTTTATTGTCTACTCGTTAATTAATTTGTGGACATTCAAGTTCAATAATAAGTTATTAGCCATTAAATATAACTCAAGTCTCATACAAATCATACTTTCCTCCGTCCGTTTGTCATGATTTTCATTTTTAGAATTAAACTATAAAAAACTTTGACTAACATTTTAAGATATATTTTTTCATCATATTAATATGCAAAAAATTAAAATTTATAGTACTTTTTATATAGTTTTAGAATATCTTTTTTAAAATATCGAATTAATATAATCGAATTTAACTTCAAAAATTAGTCAAATTGACTTTCAAAAAACGCAACATGACAAACAATTCTGGACGGAGATAGTATATAGGTATGAGAGATATAATCTAGAAATGAAATATAAATTAGAACGATAAAAGTGAATAATAATAATAATAATAATATGTGAAAATGTTATATATAACTAATAACTATATGTTATGATATTATTCTTTTATCTTTCAAAATTCAAAAACTTTTTTTTACTTGAACAAGAAGTTAAAGGAAGAAAATAAAAGGTAGAAGAAAATAACATTTCAATAGACTCAATTGCTTTCAAGAGTCTTCCATTATAAAAAGGGAAGTGGAAAAAAACAAATAATATCCCCTTTTCTGCAAAAAAGCAAAGCAATCAGTAAAGCAAAAATATTCACTTTCCAATATATTACATTTAATTATCTCAAAAATATTCACTTTCCAATATATTACATTTAATTATCTTATTGTTGAGCCAAAGACCAAAGGCACACAGTAAGGTCAAGGCAGATAATCAAAGAATGCTTTATAATATCATCTTAAAATTGTGTGACTTTATAATGGTTAGTTGTCACTTGGTTATTAACCTTTATTATTTGGAATTCACTAGTTCAAATGAGACAATTTTGTGTTGGTTATAAATAGTTTACATTAAAAAATTTCGTAATTTCACTAATTTTACTACATTGGTTATTAATATTAGAGAATGAATATCTATGTTGACATCCAATTTTGATCGTCCACGAAAGGAATTGACTTACTAGTTTCTTAAATTTCAAACGATTTAAAATGACTGACTTTATAAAATTCAAAATATTTTTCAAGTTAAGTAGTTTTCACCTCTTTTATAATTTTTAAGTAATATATAATTTTGTATATAATTAGTATATTATGTAAGTATTTTGAAAATCATCTCAAAAAGATTTCAAATTTTTTAATAAGTATTTTATTAAGTTAGTTTAGTTTAAATTACGGTTATTAAATCACATAAATATGCTATATTATAAAAATATTTATCATTTATATCAACATAAGTTTCTAACTAAATATAACATTTTTTGAAATTAAGAAAATTGTACGGTCTTCACCTCTTTCTCAACCCTTTCTCCTATTCTTCTGCTTCTTTGACTCTTTCTTTCTTTCTTTTTACTCTTATATTTCTTCGCCTCTTTATTCTTCTTTTTTTACTCTTTTAATTTTTTCTCTTTCACTGGTGTGTTATTTATCTTCCTCTTCTGATTTTTTTTTTTAATTCTTGTTCTTTTCTTTAAATTTTTTATCTAAATAATTATATTCCTCAAATCAATTTTTTTCATGTCACTATTTTTATTCAAAAACAAGATAAATTTGTATAAAATTACATTTTTAAGCAGAAATTTCAAATCTTTAAAATTACAGAAGTAAGAGTTCACCATTGATGGTCATTATAAAGCTTCAAATTTTGGATTAATTATTTGAATTTTATAAATTTGTGATAAGTTTGAATAGGTAGTTCCTACAAATGATTGAAAATGTCGTTTGGAGTTTATATCTCAATTTTAAGAAGGTTTGGTTAAGTTTAAAATTGATTTTAGGAGAAATAATAGATTGAAATGAATTAAATATAACATTGAAATGGTCTTGCAACTGTATTAAAGTTGAATTAGATAATACAATTTTAATGCAAATTTAATTCATTTTGAAGTTTTTTGATTGATTTGTCACTATTGGATACTTGTTTAATCCATTATTAATATAACTTATCAATTTATTGATCATTGTCATATCTTTCGTTAGTTACGTTTTCCATTTATTCTTAATTCTCTTTTCTAATTCAACTTTAAATACTGTGTAATACTATTTTAATGCAAACTTAATTCATTTCACGGCCTTTTGATTTATTTGTCACTATTGGATACTTGTTTAATTCATTATTGATACAAGTTTAATACACTCTACAAATCATTGTCTTGTCAGTCATAGTTACATTTTCCATTCATTCTTAATTCTCTCTTCTTATTCAAATTTCATACCGTTTGATACAATTTTAATACAAATTTAATTCATTTGCAGTTTTTTATTCATTTATTTGTTCCTATTGGATACTTGTTTAATTCATTATAAATATAAGTTTAATTCACTCTATAAATCATTGTCTAATATTTTATTTATTACATTTTTTTTATTCATGCTTAATTCTCTCTTCTACCTTAACTTTAATACTTGTGTAATACACTTTTGTATTTTTAATTCACTTTGCGATTAATCAATTGATTTGTTACGATTATTGATACAAGTTTTATTCAATTTACATGCAGATCAAAGAATGCTCTTTTGTTTTCTACATTCTGCATTCATATTTAATTCTTTTCTAATAATTCAACTTTAGTTTGTCCGTAATAAATTCTTAATTCAAGTTTAATTCATTTTGCAGTTTCTTATGCCTCTTCATTTGTTACGATTATATTACTTCTCTTCTAATAATTCAACTTTAATATGTTTGTAATACATTTTAATTAAAGTTTAATTCATTTTACAGTTTTTATGCCTCTTCATTTGTTACGATTATGTTACTTGTCTAATTATCTATTGATACAAGTTTTATTCAATCTAGAATTATTGACTATTCTAAAAAAAAAAAAAGGAATAGCAGGGAGAGGGAGAAAGAGCAAAAAAAAAAAGCAAGAAAGAAAAAAAGAAAGAAAGGGAGAAAGAAAGAAAGAAACAACAAAGAAAAAAAAAGAAAGCGAGACACAGTAAAGGAGAAAGAAAGAAAAAGCGAGACCGAGAAAAGGAAAAAATTTAAAAAGTTGCTGTAAAAGGTAATAATTAAAGAGTATATTTAAAATAAATAATTATTTTTTAAAAGAAATCCATTCACGTAATTAATCCTTTTTATTTTGAATCAACTTAATTATTTTATATTGTTAAAGTTGAGAATCTCGAGATATTTATTAGTTAGACTTAATAATTTCTCTCATTTCCCTTTGAAACTCTCTTAATGGACTTTATTTAGTCCATATTTGGACCATCAGATGACAAAATTTGTGGCCCAAATTCATTAAGATGACCCAGCCAAAACCCGCTAGCCCTCTCTTATACTCATCGTTCCTCTTATTCCTTTGCAATGCCAAGAAACAAAAACGAGCCTATCGTTATAAATTATTATATAGTACATATGACATGAAACTATAAGATCATTGAATTTTACTTGATCTAATTATACTTAACCGGATCTGTTCAATTGGCTTTTGGCTGTAACATAAGAACAAAATACCATTGTGGCATAGCATAGTTCAAAGAGTAAATAGGTTAAAATCCCTGTAAATTATCATTATTTTGTGAGTTTCATATCTAAACTATTAAATATTCATGTGTCTCTCTTAGACTATGATGTCCTTTAGATTAGTAAAAACTCCCTATTTTGGATGACTTGCTAAGAGGCGCGTGAGATATGAAAAAGTCTTAAAATGAGTACACGTAGCACAATGAGTTCATTGTAGTTCTTTGAACATTAGTCTATAGTTTATATATGAAACTCGTAAAATAATAATTTCTTTTAAAGGGGGGGGGGTTGTTTCGAACCTATTCACTTAATCTTCTTTCTTTTTTTCACGCAACGTGTCAAATTCCTCCGGGGATAATTTAGTATGAATTCATGATATTTCATGGTGATTTGAGAATACGATAATTTAAGTATGAAACTCGTAAAATGATATAATTAGAAATTCTTAAACTTATTGAATCTACTCCATGGTGCAAAGTGTGGAGAGACTTCTCTAAGATACATATTTTTAAGTCAAAGAAATGCAAAAAAGAAAAAAAGAAATTCTATGAAATAAAAATCTAATTTTTCTTTATTCCAGTTCACTCTCTTCCACAGAAAAGAAAACCATACAGAGACTTTTGAGTGCTGTGAGACTTTGACTAATACATACAACTTGTTGAATTAAACATTAATCTGAACCAAAAAACACTCCACATACAAATTGTATTATGTTTGCACTTCCTAAACATTGACTCAGTTTGAATTTGATAATATCATTAAATATACATCTTCTAATGTCATTCCTTTGCATTATCTATTCTTGTTGGCTTAATTATGGATACAAGTTTCATTCTTCTCTTTTTCATTCTACTATTACTACATGCCAATGCTAATAATATTAGCACTGATGAAGCTGCTCTTCTTGCACTTAAATCACACATTTCTAACAATATCATAGCAACAAACTGGTCTGCTTCCGTCCCCGTTTGCAGCTGGATTGGAATCACTTGCAGCTCCCGTCACCATCGAGTCACTGCTTTAGACATTTCAAGCATGCAACTTCATGGTACCATTCCTCCACACCTCGGAAACCTTTCATTTCTTTCTTCCCTCGACATCAGTAACAACACTTTCCATGGAGATTTGCCACTAGAGTTGGTTCATTTGCAGAGGTTGAAATTCATTAATACCAAAAACAATAACTTCACCGGAGCCATTCCATCATTTTTAAGTTTGTTACCAAACCTACGCTTTCTGTACCTATCGAATAACCAATTTTCGGGTAAAATTCCATCCTCCCTTTCCAATCTGACAAAACTGCAAGTGTTGTCAATACAGAGTAATTTTCTGGAAGGAGAGATCCCTCGAGAACTTGGTGATCTTCGTTACTTGTTTTTCCTAAACCTGCAATATAATCAGCTTACTGGCTCTATACCACCATCAATATTTAACATTACTACAATGCGATTCATTGCTCTTATGGACAACAATCTTACTGGAAAGCTTCCAAGAACGATATGTGATCATCTTCCAGACTTGGAAGGACTTCACCTCGGTAGAAATTCCCTAGATGGAGTTATTCCATCAAACCTGGAGAAATGCAGAAAACTTCAAAGATTAGAATTGTCTGAAAATGAGTTTGCTGGAACTGTACCAAGAGAGCTAGCCAACTTAACAACTCTTACAGGATTATTTCTTATGGATCTGCATTTGGAAGGTAGTATAAAATTTTCTTCCTTTTTCTCTTTTCCGCCAAAATTATTGTTATGCGGAATTCGATATAATACGAGAAAATATAAACGCGAAAAACAAGACAACAGATTTACGTGGTTCACCAATGAATTGGCTACGTCCACGGGAAGAGGGGAAACAGTTTTATTATGGAGAGGCAAGAACAGAAATTACAGAATAGGGTTTGCCCTAGCGTCTATATATAGTGCTAGGTTACGCCCTAACAGGCTTGGGCCCAACATACAGAATTGACAGATAATTAAGGGCCCAATACAACAACATTGTATACCGTCGGGCCGGGGGCGTCTCCGCCCCCCCGGACCCCAGGCCAGGGGGCGCGTCGCCCCCCTGGACCCCCCGACTCGCTGACCGGGCAGCGAGACCCCCGTCCTTTCTGCTGTAATGGGTCCTATTCAAGGCATTCAACAATTATACTCATATATTTCCCCGAAATTGACAAGAGAGATACCAATGGAGCTCGGTAATCTTAACAAACTTCAAGTATTGGTATTATTACAGAATGAGCTTACTGGCTCTGTACCTTACAGCATTTTCAACATGTCAACTCTGCAGAGTCTAGATTTTTCAATAAACAAGCTTTCAGGTACTCTACCTTCAGATTTAGGTCATCGAATGCCCGACATACAAGAATTCTTTTGTGGAGAAAATAATCTGAGTGGTTATATCTCTGATTCAATCACAAATTCTTCGAGACTCACAATGTTAGACCTCTCCAGCAACAGTTTCACAGGTCCCATTCCTAAATCACTTGGTAACGTACAATACCTTCAGATTCTTAACTTGCAGAGTAATAATTTTATCAGCGATTCATCGTTGAGTTTCCTTGCATCATTAACAAACTGTAGAAAACTAAGAGTACTCCTGTTTAGTGAGAATGCATTGGATGGGGCTTTATCAGCGTCTGTTGGTAATTTCTCAAACTCTCTGCAAAATTTTGAAGGAAATGGTTGTAAGCTAAAGGGCATCATTCCTCGAGAAATTGGTAATCTTACTGGTGTGATATATATGAGTTTGTATGACAATAAGTTGACTGGACATATTCCAAATACTGTCCAAGACATGTTGAACCTCCAAGAATTTTACCTAACAAGCAACAAGATAGAAGGAACCATACCAAATGCTTTATGCAGTTTAATGAATCTTGGCGCATTAGACTTGTCAGGAAATCATTTTTATGGTTCAGTGCCCTCATGCTTAGGGAATGTTACGAGTTTGAGGTATCTTAATCTAGCTTACAACAGGCTGAATTCAAGATTACCTGCAAACTTGGGGAGCCTTCAAGATCTCATAACATTCAATATTTCATCCAATTTATTGAGTGGGGAAATTCCGCTAGAGAGCGGAAACTTGAAGGCTGCAACACTGATTGATCTGTCAAATAATTATTTTTCTGGTAAGATTCCTAGTAGTCTAGGGGGTCTAGATAAATTGATTAATCTTTCTCTAGCACATAACACATTAGAGGGTCCTATTCCTGAATCATTTGGCAAAATGTTGGCATTGGAATACTTGGATTTGTCCTATAACAATCTTAGCGGTGAAATTCCAAAGTCATTAGAAGTTCTTGTGTATCTCAAATACCTAAATTTCTCTTTCAATGAACTCACTGGAGAAATTCCCTCTGCTGGTCCCTTTGCAAATGTAACCAGTCAGTCTTTCTTGTCCAATGACGCACTTTGTGGTGACTCCCGGTTTAACGTAAAACCATGCCCAACCAAACCTACAAAGAAATCAAGAAGAAAAAGAGTGCTTACAGGTTTATATATTCTATTAGGGATTGGATCACTCTTCATGTTGACTGTTGGATTTGTGGTGTTAAGATTGAGAAACACAAAGAAGAATGCTAGTCAAAAGGATCTGTCTCTCGTAAGAGGGCATGAAAGAATTTCCTATTATGAACTTGAGCAGGCAACCGAAGGATTCAACGAAGCCAACTTGCTTGGTAATGGGAGTTTTAGCAGGGTTTATAAAGGGATTCTTAAAGATGGTATCATTTTTGCAGCAAAGGTATTCCATGTGCAATTGGAGGGTGCATTCAAAAGTTTTGACACGGAATGTGAGATACTCCGCAACCTTCGCCACAGAAATCTTACCAAAGTTATCACCAGCTGTTCCAATCTTGATTTCAAGGCCTTGGTGCTGGAATACATGCCCAACGGGACACTTGACAAATGGTTATACTCTCACAACTTGTTCTTGAACTTATTGCAGAGATTGGATATAATGATAGATATTGCATCTGCAATGGATTATCTCCACAATGGCTATTCAATACCTGTGGTGCATTGTGACTTGAAGCCAAGCAATGTGTTGCTAGATGAAGAAATGGTTGCTCATGTAAGTGATTTTGGCATAGCAAAAATGTTAGGTGCAGGGGAGGCTTTTGTTCAAACAAGGACAATTGCAACCATTGGATATATTGCTCCAGGTATATTAAAACCTTTTAAAGTTTTCTCATATCGTTTAAATACTCAAAACAATTCTTTCCCCTAGGTGTAAATTGATTTATGATCATTTTCCATCATGATTGCAGAGTATGGACAAAATGGCATAGTATCCACGAGTTGTGATGTTTATAGTTTTGGCATCCTGATGATGGAGACGTTCACACGAACAAGACCAAGTGATGATATATTTACTGGAGACTTGAGCATACAAAGCTGGATTAGTGATTCCTTTCCGGGTGAACTTCACAAGGTGGTGGATTCTAATTTGGTACAGCCTGGAGATGAACAAATCGCTGCAAAGATGCAATGTTTATTATCTATCATGGAATTAGCTTTGAAGTGCACTTTAGTGAGACCTGATGCAAGAATTAGCATGAAAGATGCTCTTTCAAAACTCAAAAAGATGAGGCTATTGCTTGTTAGTAGTCGTCACTAGGTGGACTCGTTACCAACCTTCTCTTGTATGTTATTTAGTTACCGGTCAGCTCTCTTATGTAATTCAATTTCGCACGAGTGTATTTTTATCTTAGTTGTTGGCTTGATATATGGAAGTTGAAAATGAGATTTGAAATGCTCAACACAAGATTTTCTTTTTGTAATTACACAACTTTGAGAATCCTTCCAATTATCTACACTGAATAACACATAATTGTTGAGAAAACGCGGATAAATACAAAAATATATATAGTAAAAGTAATGTAAATAAAATGCGAAAATAATGACACCAAGAATATGGTTCAACACATTTTCCTCGACTCATTGCCTAATGAATCCACAAAAATATTTGTGCAACAGATTTCATTCTTCATCTGTTTTATTATCAGGCATTACAGTGGTAAATACTTATTTGTAAAAGTTCTGACATAAAGCATATCTTTCATTTTCTCCTTCCAAATGACATAACTAACACCATTCAAAGTAACCATTTTACTTGTGTTGGCCTCTATCGTTTTCCCCAAAAATGTAGTTATTGCAAATCAAATTCTGACGTGGAAGTTCAGACTGTGCTGCAACCACAGAGCATACTTAGATAAAATCTTGGTTCTGATATCAATTTGTTGGGATAACACGGTAAACACAAAAATATATATGGTAAAAGTAATGGAAATAAAATAGGAAAATAATGACACCAAGAATTTTACGTGAGAAACCCTTCTAAATAAGAAAAAAACCACGGGCCAACAAGAGCAACTGATATCACTATAGTAAGGAATTTTACACTGTGTAGTCACGAATACAAAAATCAAAATGACTACTACACACTCAAAAGGAACAACACTCTTTTGGTTTCACCTTACTAAAATATCGCTTACACTTTATTTTTTTCTTCACGGACTATTTTTCTTCTATAGTCTATAGAGTACCTCACTTTGCTCTCAAAATGATTTTTTTTCTCTCTAATTTGATGTGTTCTACAAATAAGCAAGAATACTCTATTTATAGAAGAAGAAAATCATACCTATATCACTAATGACATAGATAAATATAACAAAATCTTACCAATTTGTCAACCACCAAATTTTTTATTTTCAACTCTTATTATTATTCTTTTTTAAAGATTACTTATAGCAAATACTTATAGGGTTATATATCCTGTTAGGGATTGAATCACTCTTCGTTGGACCTTTGCTTTCATTAGTCTACATTCAATTATTCAATGCAACTCTTCCTATTCTCCAAATTATTTATTTCTCCTAATTAATTAGCTTACATTAAATTTTTCAACTCTTCCTATTCTCCTAATCATTTGGCAATGAATATTTTGCACATTTAATGGGTAAATCATTAAGGGCTATAGTGAAATTGGACTTTTGAATAAGGGCACATTCACAAATCTCATGTAAATTTAAATACAATTACTACTATTTTAATTAGATTAGGTATTTTATTTTAATTAAATATGAGAGAAAAATTGTAATCTAACCTTAGCACTCATTTTATTTTCTCTCCATTTTTATTCATTTGGATACATTCACATTGGACTAATATTCTACTTTGAACAGAAACAACACAAAACAATATATACAAATTAGATACATATTCCAAGTTATAATAACTGGGATAAAGATCCAGTCAAGTATAATTAGGTCAAGTAACATTCAATAACCTTATAGATTCATGTCATGTGTATTATATGATTATTTATGGTTGAGATTCATTTAAATTATGTACTCATTTTAATAATAAAAACAACAAAATTGTCAATAATTTTTATTTTTTAAAACTATCGAACAAAGCAATTAAGTGTATAACCAAGCTAATATTTTTTTAAAAAAAAATTAAGATTGAAAAAGAAAATTTAATATACCTGATTGAAAGTATGTGCATTATCAAACTGAGTCTTATCGTCAACACTCGATCCGCATATCCGCCAATCTTAATTTTTTTCTTGAAAATATTAGCTTGGGTACATTTAAATGCTTTATTTGATAGTTTTAAAAAAATAAAAATAGTTGACAACTTTGTTGTTTGTATTATTAAGATGAGTATATAATTTAAATTTATTATTAAGATGAGTATATAAATGAATTTCAATTATAAATTATAATAGTAAATATGACATGAATCTATAAGGTCATTGAATATTACTTGACCTAATTATACTTGACCAAATCTTTATCCGAACTAAGGAGGAAAGTGCCATAAATTACACAAAATGAAAGGAGGGAGTATTGCTTTTCCTTATTTACAGTTTCTTTGATGATCACAAGTTGCAATATCTGTCCAATTGGCTTTTGGCTGTAACATAAGAACAAAACACTATTGTGGCATAGCATAGTTCAAAGAGTGAATAGGTTAAAATCCCCGTAAATTATTATTATTTTGTGAGTTTCATATCTAAACTATTAAATATTCGTGTGACTCTCTTAGACCATTAAGAGGCGCGTGAGAGATGAAAAAGTCTTAAAATGAGTACACGCAGCACAATGAGTTCATTGTAGTTTTGGGAGTTCTGTGAACATTAGTCTATAGTTTAGCTATGAAACTCGTAAAATAATGAGTTTTTTTAGAAGGGAGGGTTGGTGGGGGGGGGGGTTGTTTCGAACCTATTCACTTAATCTTTTTTTTTAACGCAACGTGTCAAATCCCTCCGGGATAATTTAGTATGAATTCATGATATTTCATAGTGATTTGGGAACACGATAATTTAAATATGAAACTCGTAAAATGATATAATTAGAAATTCTTAAACTTATTTAATCTACTCCATGGTGCAAAGTGTGGAGGTGACAGTTTCTTATTGATGATATTTTGTTAGGCACCCAAAAAAATATCACAATTATTGCTTTCTGATATTATTAGCTAATGCCTATAGTCTATTCAATGAAAACTACAAAAGAGACACACACACTAGGCCTAATGGCCCTATTCAATATTTTCACCATCTTTTTATCACATCATTTTTGGCACCTAGTCTTTTGATCTTTGTCATCAACTTTAGCTTTTTGGCCAGTGTCATTTTCTAGCATTAAAATAATGTTATCATCATACTCATATCTAATGCAAAGTGTCAAAATTCTACAACTTTTTCTTCATATATGTTTAAGTTTCAATAGAATTGGAGGTAAATAGTAATATAGTGAAATCGTCGAAGTGTGCACATACTGATCAGGACATTGTTATTATTAAAGAAGGAAGTGTCAAACATTCGAATACTAACCAGTTTTACCTTTACTAAGATGTGAGATGTATGATTGCTCACTTCTAAACGTGAACATAATGTGTGTTGGAGGATGCGAAAACGTAATTAATGTGAATGATGTGTGAAATTTATTTTCTTAAAAAGAGATATTTTTCAAAAATTCTAACCGAACATGAAAAAAGTGAAAAATTCCCTCCATACCAAATTTACCGTTAATTCTAGAAATTTCTCAAATGATCACTCAAGTCGAAAAGAATCACCTAGAAAAGTTACTTTATTTTATTTTATATTAGTAAAATCACTCGGATTGTGTGATGTATCTAATCACTATTGCAAATTAGGAATTAGATTGGCAGAAAAATCTTTCTTGGCATTTTAAATTATATTCTCTCCGTTTCAAAAAGAATGTCTTATTTCCTTTTTTTTTGGGCAACACTTTAACTTTAACTTTCCACGTGGCATGTTTAGGACTACAATATTAAAGGGAATTTTGGTATATTTTGACGTAACTTTAATTTATAACCACAAGATTAAAAAGTCTTTTTTCTTTTTTTTTAAACTCCGTTCCAAGTCAAACTAGGTTAATCTTTTTGAAAGGGAGGGAGTAATTTATATTCTCTATGAGATCCAACTAGTGGCCCAGTAATAAAATTTATGAAAACATATATTTTTTCTGTCCATTTTTAATTGTTATGTTGTGCTTTTCGAAAATTTTAATTAATTTTTAAAGAGAAATTAGATTATATTAATTTGATATATTAAATAAAAAATTCAGATATCTAAAAATTATAAATAAAGTACAATAAAAATTATAATTTTTTATATATCAATATAATTAAAAAAAATCATTGTAAAATATAAGTCAAAATACTTATCATTTAATTCTAAGAAAAAAAAAAACCATGATACTTAAAAATAGACGGAGATAATACCAGATCGGAACATTTTCTATCTCATCAAAACTAAAAAGTGTTTGTCTATCTGAGATAAATCAACCATCAACCATATAATTATGTGGGAAGAAGAAGATGAAAGAAAAATGGAACAATTTGTCATTGAAGAGCTTAGAAGTTCAAGTTTTAAAATTGTCACAAGCATTATATTTTTAGGAGACAAAAAAAAATTAGGAGAATAATGATAAAATAAAGGGTTT
This sequence comes from Solanum peruvianum, assembly GCA_027705065.1. NCBI lineage: Eukaryota > Viridiplantae > Streptophyta > Magnoliopsida > Solanales > Solanaceae > Solanum > Solanum peruvianum. The sequence continues at coordinate 1,565,538 of JAKWJD010001760.1, read as the reverse complement.
AAATTATATTTTTAGAGGGTCGGATCATTAAATGGTTTAAATGGATATATATATTTAATTTTAGAAAAATTATGCGGTTAAGTAACTTATATTACTTAATTATTCATCATAGTTACAGTTTGCTATAATTACCACTCACGACTAACATTATACATTAATTACGTGGATTGACATCAAATTTGTATAATTAACCACATTTGTATATGTATAATTCGCCAAATATATAAATACATATGTATAATATACAATTATCTAATTGATATACATATACAATTTACCTCTCTCCCACTCTCTGCCCTCCGGCTCGCCTCTCTCCTCCCTCTCCCAATCTCGCTTGTCATTTATACAAATACATATGTATAATATATAATTATCTAACCAATATACATATACACTTCACCTCTCTCCCACCCTCTATCCTCTCTCGCTCGCCTCTCTCCGAATCTCGCTCGCCTCTCTCCTCCCTCTCCCAATCTCGCTTGCCATATATACAAATACATATGTATAATATACAATTATCTAACTAACATACATATACAATTCACATCTCCTTCATTTTTTTTCCTCTCTCGCCTCTCTCCTTTCTCTCCCAGTCTCGCTCGCCTCTCTCCTCCCTATAACATGTAACTATGAATTGTAATTATCAAACGATAGTTATGTAGAATAAATAAATTTAGTGAATTTAAATTAAAATTAATATTTAATGACTTTTTTTTTCAAAAGAATTTGGATCACAAAACACTATTCTATTAGGTCACGAACTCGTGCCCCATTCTCTCTGACCGAGGCGCTAGATCTTCTATCTATTCGATTGACCGTTGAGTGACCGGTGCACTTGTCACCTTAATTTTGTTTATAAAAAATCTAAGTATAGGTGGGCCCAATTAGTAAGCTGAGTGGAGTGAAAAAAATATCCCTATAAATTAAGCACAACCAGGAGATATTGGGAATATCGTCACTCATATTTTTCTCCCTCTTCTCATCATTTACAGCTCTAATTCATTTGCTTCAGGTACGTTTATTCTTATTAAATTATTAAAAACTCTTAATTGCGTGTTGAATCTTTTAAAAATATATATATAAAATGTTTACGAGTGTGTATCCATTGGATCTGATACAAATGAGGCAACACAATATCATTTACGTGAAGAGTCTGAGCAACACAAATTAAGCTGATAAATAAAAAGAAAATTTATGCATACCTTTTTCTCTATTAGATCTGTATATTCGTTACTTCCATCGCGAAAATTGCTTGTAGCTAGTATTTTTTTTGTTAATTCTATCATTTTGTCGTAGGCATTAGACTTTCGGATATATTAGCAGACATAAGGAGAAGTAATTATCAAAGAGGGAATAGGATGTATCAGAGAGGGGAGGGATGTTTTTGAAAGGATATAGGAATGTATTAGCGAGAGGCAATTTGAGAATTTTAGAGATTATAATAAAACAAGATTCATATTTCGATAATTTTTTTAAAAATAAATGAACACTTTTGGCCAAAAGATGGTCTAGCTCAACCTCCAAGTAGGAATAGATTCTATGAGTCGTGAATCCAGTTAAGATAAGGGGCATTTCTATCTTTGAAAATTCCTATTCTTATTGAATAGTTCAAATAACTAGTTGAACGTACCTATTCTTTTCAAGAATAACCTCCCGTTATGTAAAGAAGGGCTCGAAGAAGAGATGACTGGCCATCCTTCTCATCCCCCTTAGGAAGTAGAGCGCGGTGAAAGAATTCTGTCCTTCAGTCGAAGGGGACAAGTTTGCAGCTTCAGGATAACCCGAGCAGTGAAAGAGAAGTAAATCCTGTGTGATAAAATTAAAGTTACCTGGTACTTAGTGGAATAGTCGATAGACATGAATACTCGATTGACGTGGATCTATGATTTAAATTTGACAGTTTACTTTTGCACTCATAGGTGCAGATGTTAATATTTGTTGAAACTTTAGTGTTTCGTATATTTTGTGTTAATATGATTAGTTCAGTTGAATCCGTTGATTATATATCGCATCTGATACTTGGAATGATCTTTCAAAACACAGCCAATAAATTAGAATATCATTGTTCCACCATAGTCTTTGTGTAGATGATCAATATATTTTACCTAAAAACTAAAATGTCATCATTCGACGTGCCCAAATCTAGTAAATCGATCCCTCCGTTTCATTTTATGTTGTGCCATTTGACTTGAAACAGAGTTTAGGATAGGACGATTGTTGAAATAGATGGTTCAAAATATGTCATAACATTTATGTAGCTATATAAAACATGTTTAGGTGAAATGAGAAGTTTAAAGTTAAATTGTTTTCAGAACTAGAAAGTCTAAGTACTTTTTGCTATAACATATGATCTAGCTACAAATTCTGAAGTCTCCGTGGTGGTTCGTTTGCGGTTTTGGTTTGTGATATTCAACTAGTAGCATCACTCACTTTTTGTTGTATCATTTTACAAGCTTGACTTGTTCTAAATATGTGTTTTTTTCCCTCATTCTGCTTATATATGAATGAACTTATAGTACTAAATTTGTGAAACAATGGCTTTGTTATCCTTAGACGTTGATTGAAAGATGGCGTCTGTCCAAACTGCTTTGACATCACTCCTATGCAAGAAAGGGAACAATAATCCACAAGTAAATGTTCCAAGAAGTACCTTCTTGCCAGGGTTTGATTTGACAGGGCAAGTTGCGGTTAGGGGGAGAAGCGAAACGCGTTTCAATTCTTTTTCAAGCCCGAGAGCAACACTTACCTTTGATCCTCCCAGTACTGATAATAAAGAGAAGACAAAGCCAAAGCACACTGTTGATCCTAATGCTCCAGATTTCCTGCCCCTTCCACCATTCGAACAATGCTTTCCGAAAAGCTCCAAGGAATACAGGTCTGCCTAGAATCCATCATGTCTTTGCTCTTCGAGATAACAATATTTGTTGAGGATTCAGTATGTGGAATTCGTAACACTAGTATACTATTGAGACATCTCTTTGATATCTCGAGTGAGATGGCTAAACGTTTAAAATCTCATTGTATAGCTTCACAGAAGAAATGCAGTACACATGCTTTATTTCAAATCTCTAAGCTCATTGGTTCGCGAAATGCTTATTAGTTGAATGTGCAATTTGCAGTGAAGTTATGCATGAAGAAACTGGTCATGTACTCAAAGTCCCATTTCGACGTATCCATCTTTCCGGGGATGAACCACATTTTGACACTTATGATACCAGTGGTCCTCAGGGTGTTAACCCGCGTGTTGGTAAGCCTATTATCTATCCTTTTGATGATAACATCCCTTGCGATGAAATTTCTATTTGCGATTCTTGGAAGTTGAATTATCTGATCTTGGATGTTCATCCATATTTCATAATTAGACAACCTTTTGAGTCAAAGTTGTTTGTACTTTGTGTCAAATGAAACATTAAGCTAAATGTCATGTTGTGATTTTTTACGTTATGATTTAGAACATAATCTATTTATATCATAATAATTATGCATCTAAATAGGACTTCCCAAGCTGCGCACGGAGTGGATTAACAGGAGGGAGAAGTTAGGAGGACCAAGGTATACTCAAATGTTCTATGCTAAGCAGGGAATCATAACTGAGGAAATGGTGTACTGTGCTGCTCGTGAAAAGATGGATCCGGAATTTGTGAGGTCAGAAGTTGCTCGGGGCCGTGCAATCATCCCTTCAAACAAGAAGCACCCTGAGTTGGAGCCAATGATAGTAGGAAGAAAGTTCTTAGTGAAAGTCAATGCCAACATCGGGAACTCTGCTGTTGTAAGCTCGATTGAAGAAGAAGTTCACAAGCTTCAATGGGCAACAATGTGGGGTGCAGATACGATTATGGATCTCTCCACTGGTCGTCACATCCACGAGACTCGTGAGTGGATCTTGCGTAATTCTGCTGTACCAGTAGGCACTGTGCCAATTTACCAAGCACTAGAAAAAGTAAACGGGATTGCTGAGAATCTTAGCTGGGAAGTGTTTAGAGAGACCTTAATTGAACAAGCTGAGCAAGGTGTTGATTACTTCACAATCCATGCCGGAGTCCTTCTCAGGTACATCCCACTGACAGCAAAACGGATGACCGGAATTGTTTCTCGTGGAGGCTCAATTCATGCAAAGTGGTGCTTAGCTTATCACAAGGAGAATTTCGCTTATGAACATTGGGATGACATACTTGACATCTGTAATCAGTACGATATATCGTTATCAATTGGTGATGGACTGAGACCTGGTTCCATTTATGATGCAAATGACACCGCTCAGTTTGCTGAGCTCTTGACTCAAGGGGAGCTGACTCGCCGAGCTTGGGAAAAGGATGTACAGGTAAATCGCTAATGCTGTCTATTTCTGTTTCAATAATTAGCTTTTTGTTTGTCTATTTCGTCTCCTGAATATCAATTTTGAGCTACCTTCCTAATTGGTAACGCTTTAATGACAAACATTGTGTATTTGTGTTTGGTTTCAGGTTATGAATGAAGGACCTGGACACGTACCAATGCATAAGATTCCCGAGAACATGCAGAAACAGCTAGAGTGGTGTAATGAAGCACCATTTTACACTCTTGGACCATTGACAACTGATATAGCTCCCGGATATGATCATATCACCTCAGCTATCGGTGCAGCCAATATAGGAGCACTCGGGACTGCACTTCTGTGTTACGTCACTCCAAAAGAGCATCTTGGTCTGCCTAATCGCGATGACGTGAAGACAGGTGTAATATCATATAAGATAGCTGCTCATGCAGCTGATCTTGCAAAAGGTCACCCGCTATCTCAAGCTTGGGATGATGCACTTAGCAAGGCAAGATTTGAGTTCAGATGGATGGACCAATTCGCTTTGTCATTGGACCCCGTTACTGCAATGTCCTTTCACGACGAAACTTTACCAGCCGATGGGGCTAAAGTGGCACATTTCTGCTCTATGTGCGGGCCTAAGTTTTGCTCCATGAAAATAACCGAAGATATAAGGAAGTATGCTGAAAATCATGGTTATGGAAATGCAGAGGAAGCCATTCAGCAGGGCATGGATGCTATGAGTGCAGCGTTTCAAGCTGCAAAAAAAACCATTAGTGGGGAACAACACGGTGAGGTTGGCGGTGAGATCTACTTGCCAGAGAATTACATCAACTCTTTGAAGAGCCAAAGGTGAGTATTACATTCTGCAAGTCCTTTGAAGACACTCGTATTTATTACCTTGCAACGCAATGCAGAGTCTTTGTGTATTCCGATTAAAGCTCCTTTCACTTACCTTAAAGAATACAATTTCAGGAATGTGTAAAGATCGAAAACTGGCTCACAGATTTCTGAAGTGATCACAACTCCATCGGCCAGTCAAGGAAGGCGGTAGTAGGAGCCTCATTATCAAGTGTTAGGTAAGTATCTAGTTTGGTACTGTTAAATAAACTGAGACAACAGCCTTGTTCAATGAAACTCTCCTTTGTTAGTAATGAGAAAAACGCGTATTTTCTTGTGTTCAGTCTCTTATATCTTTTAAGTTTTATTGACACGAGAAAGCACCGGGGGTGTCTGTGTCAGCTTCAAATGCTGACTGATCAGGCTGAGAAAGTCCCTTTGAACCTGAACGGGATAATTCCTGCGTAGGGAGCGTGCAATTTTTTTTTTCTTGCTTGCACAGGGATGGCGATTCTCCGAAATGGTTGAAAATTCAAAATTAATCTGATCCTGCTCTTTGCCAGGACCAGTTTATTCACTGTCTATTCAAGACACCATCTTCTATTGTTTGTTTTTTTGGTGTCCTGTACTGCATTGAGGCCTGACTAAAAACAGATTCCCGCACTCTGTACATAACAGAGCTCGAATTCGACACATTTGATTGGTAGTAAAGGGGTATTTATCACTCCATCACGACCCTTATTGGTAAGGCATAGTCGTGTATGCCTCTGAGACGCGATTGGTTACTTACAATTGTCCAATTTTCTCATGGTTAGTCTAGCTTTGGTTGGACTATTGAAACATTCAGTAATATGAATGACTCAATTGCATATATACCTTCATATTTTAAAATCAATATTACGAATTTAAGATCTAGAGTCGATAAGTTTAGGGTAAGTATGTCTTATTATATGTATATAATTAAATTTTATCCATGTTCGTATACATATCTCGAGCTGAAAACATTTATATACCCCTTATATACATTGAAAGGAAGTCGCATATGTAATTACTAAAAGTGAATTCAGGATCTAGAGTCGATGGTTTCAGGATTAGTATACTAATTAATCTTGTAGCAATACAGGGCAGAGTTAGAGATTAAGGTATGGATTTGGTCGAATTTCGTAAATTAAGTCGAAATATTATAATTATCTTCAAAAATCATTTAGTATATAAAAGTCCTTAATTTAGAATTTCAATAATAAAAAGACTATAATCTTGAATCATAAAACTTCAAATTCTGATTTCACATTTTTATCGTATACAACCCAATGGTAACATTTTCCTATTTTTAGGCTATTCATAATGATCATTATTCGCACGTTAACATTTGTAACAGATGGAGTGAATCTCAAATTTTTCATCGCGAATCAGTGTAAATTTTGCATTATAAAACATGATTTTCTATTCATTTTTGATGGAATTGTCTTCAGATTTTTAGTTAATTCTTTTTTCCTCTCACAGTTTCCTTTAAATTCTACATCCAAAAATTGTTTTAAATGTTCGATTGATAGTAATGCTTACTTTTGATAAACTTTAAAGAATTAAAATTGCTTAAACATAAATTTAAGAGATTACTTTGAATTTACTATAAATCTAAGGGACCATTTTTGTCGAGAAAACAATAGAGTTCAAGACTAAAAAAGTATAATGCAAAACATTCGTTATTATGATAGTTTGTGTTGCTCGAACTTTTTTAAGTAGGTAGATGTTGAATCTTTTAAAAGTAATACATTTTCTGAAAATTCGATATAAATAGGATATTACTTAAAGAGAGTTCGAGAAACCATCAATAATTCCCTTGTTTTGTCATACAAATCAAAGTCTTACACACAAAAGTGTGGTATAGTAATTGATGAAATGAGTTTGAACATTATGAAGTTTTAGGTTTAAATATCAGTAGAGATAAAATAATTTGATGATTTCTTCTAATCTATCCAAAGTCGCTTTGGAATCTGATGGACAAAGTTATTTAACCCTACATAGCGAAAAATAACCAAACAAACTAATTTGAGCACCATGATCATATAATATATATAAATATATATATATATATATATATATATATATATATATATATATATATATATATATATATATATATATATATTCATCATTCTTTGATTAAAGACTCATTTTGTCCATCTTTTTCTTGGTGCCTTTTTCTCATTCTTTTTAATATCTATTTTCCACCAAGCCCCCTTAATTTATTTTCCTAATTGACCCCATGGCACCATTACACTTCACTTTTTATCAAATTATATATTTTGTATTTTTTAAAAAAAATAGTTTTGCATAAGATAATAGATGGATCAGCCCAAAATTGTCTTAGAATTTGTTCATAATATTTTTTCTATCTCAATTTATATAATTTTTTTCGTCAATCTAAAAAAATAATATATTTTTATATTTAATTAACAATTTAACTTTAAAATATTTATTTTACTATTAATAAAATAATTTATAATCACATAAATATCTATAACTTTAGTTCCGCGTAAAATCAAATTATATCAATGGTGGTCCATTGGGGCTACTACTTAAAGGCTACATGCACTAGCCGCTGTTAGCATTTGAGCTTTAATAATTACTCAATAATCTAAATTAATTAGTTGGAAATATGGTGGTAGAATCTTTAATGATGACTCTATAATCATTAATCTAAATAGAGAAATTGTTTCCTTCTCGTAACTTTACTAGTATGGAATATCTAAAGTACTCAAACGTTTTTAATTTATTCGCATTATTAATATTTTTTATTTTACATAATAATTAAGAAATAATTCGATTCATCGATTGATTGATCAATTTTATTATTTTCTCCGTTTCACAAAGAATGACCTAGTTTGACTTGGCACGGAGTATAAGAAAATAAAGAAGATATTTGAATCTTCTGGTCTAAATTAATATTATGTCAAATGTACAAAATTGTTCTTTAATTTAGTAGCCTTAAACATTCCCACGTGAAAAGGTAACACTAAAATTTTATCAAAAAAAAATAAAGTCATTCTAATTCATATAAACTAACAAGAAAATGAGATCATTCTTTTTTAAACCGAGGAATATTTTATTTGTATTAATTAGTCCCTTAAAAAATAAAATTCTTAGACCTTCAAAAACCGTTTAAATATTCAAAGGTCATATTAATTATAAGATAAAATGAGAAAAAATTAACTAATTTTATCCTAAATTAGTTAGTGTGATCAAGTACTATCTCCGTCTACTTTTACTTGTCATAGTATCCTTTTTTAGAGTCAAATTATTAAAAAAAAAAATTGACTAATATTTTATGATTATTTTTTCATCATATTGATATGCAAAAATTGCAATTTATAGTACTTTTCGTATAGTTTTAAATATCTATCTTTTTAAACACCGAATTAATACAATCTAATTTAACTTTTAAAAATCAGTCAAATTAACTTTTGAAAAACGCAATATGACGAATAAAATGGAAGGAGAGAGTCTGATGAAACAAATAATTATAGTAAGATGTCCATCTAATATGGGAAAAAGAAAATAATATATAAAAACAATTATTGCGCTTCAATTCCAAGTAAGTCGAGGGCTTGCAAATAAATGGAAATCTTACTATTTATTCAGTACTTCATTCGTTTTTAGAATAGTGATCTGATTTGACTTGACTGAATTTTTTTAAGAAAATAAAGAAGATTTTTTAATTTTGTGGTCTTGAATTAAAGTTATGTCAAATTAATCAAAAATTAAACTCTTAATTTTGTGATCTTATTCGTGTCAGCGGAGAGCTGTAATCAAAGTGTTACTAGAAAAAGAAAAAAAAAGTTACTTATTTTAAATAAAAAAGTAGATTATTCTTTTTTAAACGGGTGAGTATTATTTACTTATGTTCTAATAGTTCATTTAGTATGTATTTATGCTTACTCTTTAAGAAATTCATTATTTACTTATGTTTTTATAGTTCATTTAGTATGTATATTTATGCTTAATCTCATGAAATTCATTATTTACTTATGTTTTTATAGTTCATTTAGTACTTAATCGCTGCTAATAATTAATCCACGTGAATCAATGAATGCATATAGACAGTGATATTTTTTTATTTTTTAAATGAAAAGAGTGATATTCTTAGGTTCCTCTCTATTGATTAAAAAATTTATCTGTATTATACTTTTTTAATTATTTGTGATTTCGATACAATTTATTGTTTGAGTCTTCAAAAGGGCTTTGTGCAATTTATTATTAAATAAAAGGATCAATATATAAATTGTGTTGCACTATATTTTTGCTACTATTTTTATTTTATAAGCATTATATAAATGAGCATTTTTTATTGGTTGAATCGAAATTGAGTTATTAAGAATCAAGATCAATTAAATCAAAAACATGAAGAAACATAATTTTATTAATCAAGATCATGAATATAATTTTATTCCTCCCTTGATTCTTTTATCTCTTAGACTTCTCCGTAATTCGAGGGTCGTTAGTGACGTATTGCCCGAACTTGAATGATTTTGACTTGAATTTCATAATTCGATGATCATTAGTCGCGTATTTATCCAACTAGGTGATCTTCATAATTTGAGTCATTTTAGTGACACATTTTCCGAACTAGGATGAATTGGACTTACTCTTCGTAATTCGAAGCTCGTTAATGACGTATTTTTCTAAATAAGCTGATTTGAATTTGACCTCTTTATGAATATTTGATAAATTTATGAAATAATCAAGATAATATCTTATTATTTGATTGTTAACTTAACATATTCAATAATTAAAAATTAATAAATCAAATGATAAATATATAAAATCAAATCGAACCGATCAATACAGCTTCCAGTTGCCTAACTTTAGAGCCGGCTGTGTAAGGACACGACAATTAGCATCTTGTCAATTTACTTTCTATTTGACAAGAGACAAAAAATGATAAGAAAAACAAAGGGCATATTTGCTAGTTACATTGTTATCTTTCTATCCCTTTTAACACAAGATTAGATATTTATTCGATGATTTAGAGAATTCAAAATTTATTTTGGAATTTTAAGTATTATATTTTTATTTTTCAAATACTCTAAATGAATATTCTGAATAATTTATTAATATCCGGCAATTCTACACACCTACTCTCACCTTCATTCTGTTTAACTAAATTTTATATAAATATTTTTGAGATAATATTACGACTTTCGCTTTAGTTGGTGTAACCATTTGATGAGAGTTAATATTTTTGGCAGGATCTTAGATAGGTAAACAAGATAAGTCACTTTCCCATTCACTAGCATTGTCCATAGTATATTTGTTTTATACATGCATCAAAGTTTTGAGAGCCTAGCTAGTAACCTTTTTGTCCCTCAAATTTTCATCATCACTTTTTTCTATCCTTTTGATTTTCTCTATATAAACACAAATCATGTTCACCCTTTTTTGAAAATATTATAAGAATAGTGTTCGAGTTAGTTTGCATAAAATTATTTTTGATTTCTACTGTTTATTCTCTATATAAATACACATCATCTTCACTCTCTTTCCTCATTTCAATAATCTTTCAAGGTATTATTTTTCTCACTATGTTATATTAAATTAGTATTTTTTTAATAAAAGAAGTTATATAACGATAATAGTGTTTAAGTTAGTCTGCGTTAAATTGTCTTTAATTTCTACCCTTTCTTTTCTATATAAGTAAATTATCTTTCTTCATTCCAATTCATAATAGCCTTCCACTACTCACCTCCCCTTACTGTTTTTTTATTTTTCTATTATATAGAAGAGTGGTGAGGAGGACGACCAAGGGCAGCACGGTAATTTCACACTAACAAATGGACAAATTTCAACTCCAAATGCAGATTTCTGGACCCATCGGTATTCCATCTTCCGTCTTTCGTCTTTCACACTCCAAAAAAACAGATTTCCAACTCATTTTCCAAGCACAAACACTTGGCAAAAAGCACCCTTCATTTCATCCCTTTTGTTCCAACTTCAGTAAATCGATTCACAAGTCTTCATAATTCCAGGTATGCTCTCTTCCTAATTTAAGACTTAAATACATGGATGATGTGATTGTTTATTTATCTAGGAAAAAATCATTTATATTACTAATTACTAATTGATTTACTAAAGAGTTCACATTTTCTGAAATTGAATTGTGTCTGTTTATCCATATGCATACCCCCCCCATATCAATTGCTAGAGGTTATGGATAAGTTATCAAACATGGTAGTCTGGATTCAATTACCCATCTAAATTTTGGAATGAAACAGTAAAATTGAAATTTTCCTCTGTATCCAACACCCCCCATAAATGGAGCTTAAAAGCATATGAAAAGGTGAAGTTGTGTTACTCGATAGTGTCCATGAAATCTTCCAAAACTTTCTCTTATGTGAAAAAAGTTGAGAATCTTAACCAATAAACCGCTGATGGAGAGCACTGCGTCAGTTTCCACTTATTCTTCATCAAACTCTTGTACTGACAATCAGCGATAACAACCACGCTACTTGTACTGTAGCTGGTTCAGGTGTTGTTGCCACTGTTACTGCTATTCTGTTTCTACATCTACCCATTATTTGTTAATCAAAGTCTCTTAACTGCTCGTAAAATATATGGGTGTCTTTTGGTATTTAATAGTGTTGTGGGATATGGTCAATCAGTGAACTGGATACAGTTTTTTTTATATTATAATTTTCATCATATTGTTGAATCAAAAATTAGTTGATGATCTTATACCTTTTGTTGGTTGTAGTGAAATACTTTTATTGGTATTTGTAGAATTAGGTAGGAATTGAATGCAATCTATTCTTCAATAGTGATGGATGGAGAATTGCAATTTACTATGAATAATGGAGAATTGAAATTTACTATGAATAAACCCATCCACTTTGGTCTTTAAGGTTACGGTGATATGAAGACATTCCGACTTTCTTTATTTTCAATTTATGTTAATTTTATTTACCTTAGTAACATTACATTATTTTTGTAGGATTAACATCGTCTTAAAAAATTAAAGAAATTGTATACCCCTACACAACCAAAGATTAGCAAGAAATAAAAGGTTCTCTAAAAAAAATACTCAAACACCTATACTAACTCTTTTTAAGTGAACCAAAAGTATCTAGAAATCGAAGACCCTGATATGATTATATTTTTCGGACCTTCAAGGCTTTCTTGTTCAATTCCCTTAAAAGCATGCACAGAGCAGTCAATAAGCTACAATCCATTTAATAGGAACTCAGATTACATGCCTTTTATCTTAGGTTTAGGTTTAAAGATTTATTACTTAGCCGTACTTTATTTTGTTTATTTGAGAGTCATTTTTCTTGAAGATTGTACTTTGTGAAAAATGTAGCTTTATTTATTTGAATAAGAACTTTGTGAACTTCTAAAAGGAACCCTTTTGAACATGTTAAGAACAAATGCACAGCTTGGTTTTAAATTGGTTAGATTTTCTGTTTTTAGAAGATTATATCGATAGCATACAACGCTAAGCTTCATAAACTCAAGTAGTCAGAGCAAACTGATGGGCGATAGCATTAAACTGACACATTGTACTTAGCATCAAGTCAGTCTGAGACATAATTGCATCCAAATTTGCAGCATGCTATTCATCGCTCTTAATGGTAATCTATGTAAGTATCAACAAAGCAAACAAACGCTTAAAGCTAACTAGAAAAAATTCTAACTTTTAATTAATAGCGAAAGATTCTCATTCACATTATCGCTTCCTTTATAGTTTAGCTAAATTCTTCTGCTTGCTATGACTTTATTGCATTCCTCTTCTCCCTTAAGTTATCAACTTCATACCAGCCACTAAAATTTATAATCAACTTTTATAGTGATGATGATGCAGGGCTACAAAAACAGAAGTCTCCAAATTCGGATGGTCAGCTAGATGCTTAAGTAACAAGGAAACCTAATATCACTGAAAGTTGCTTTTGAAGCTTTTGCCAGTGTAGTTTCTTAATCTTTCATAAAGATTATCTTTGGAATTGCAATATCCTTTAATAATACAGGTAAACAACATGTAAATGTGATCCATTACTTTATTCCAATTTGTTTAATTTTCCAAGTTTAACATAGTCATTAGCTTCAAGTTTGTTCAGCATCTAGCCTTGATCTATAGTAGTTCTAAGTTCTATCCATAAAATAATTTCATAAACATCTTGTCAGTGGATGCTTTAGGCATAATGATTACAAAGGGGATAGTGCCTCCCTACCCTCACAATGTGAGGTAAGGGCATAATACAGTCTACACTCCCTAGACCCCACCTTATGGAGTTATTCTGGGTTGTTGTTGATTACAAAGGGGATGGTATTGGGCTTATAATTTTGTAGTATGAATAGAGATGAGGTTCATCTTTTCCTATTCCGATTTGTTTAACTTGTCACTCCGTCTCTGGTATCCCATATTTTACAATAAAAAAGAAAATTAAAGGATCTCATTCTTAAATACCAAGATGTTCTTGGCAAATACTTGGCTTCATGTTAATTGGTAAATGCCATGTAAGTGTGGAGAGAGATATGCAGACACACTCAAGCTAACAGAAAATTTTGCTTTCAGGGAAATGTGACCTTACAAGAGTAGAAAGTCAAAGTTATTCAAACAATTAATTTAGATAATGGATATAGGCACACCTGCCCCTGGAGAACTTCTAAGGATATGAATATGCAAGGAGTAATGTGAATAGAAGTAAAAGCTTCTGCAATCACACATGCACCCAAATAATTATGACAAAATACAAAATAAAATTGTGATAAAATAGTTTATACAAAATAAAATTGTGATAAAATAGTTTATCTACCTCTGCTCTTCTTTGCCTCAAACATGAGGCAATGAATTATAATAGATGAACTATCACTGGTGGGAAAGACCGTTCGGTCTTCCTCAGTCTGATGCAAAATCAGAAACTACTTGTTAACTACTTGTTAACATCGATAAAAAGAGAAGGAACATCAAAAAGGTAGTTTTGGAGATCATTTTAATGCCACACACATGAACAAAGAACAAGGATGTTGTATCCATTAGACCATCAAAATCGGCTAACGATTTTAGTTTCTGTGAGCTTGACTTATATGCTGATAATAATGCACATATCTGAAGTTGAAGATGATACTCGACTATGAGCACCTTTTAGGAAAGAAAAATAGAGAAGAACACAAACATACTTGTACTCTTGACTTGGTTATTTTAGATTTATTTGTATCTTTGATTTGTCATGTGCAAGCCTAGGCTAAAAATCACTTACTTTCAAATCCCTATATTCAATGTTAGTAATAATAATTAGCAGTATTTTCTGTATTTCGAAAATTAGACATTAACAAAAGTCACTTTTCCAGAAGTGCCATAGTCTAAGAGCTTTAAGATTTGGGGCACTAATTCTACAATTTACTAAGCATTAATACTATATAATAATTAATATTGTGAGTATGATGAGGTTGAATGATTGATTTATAACTAAACTGATATTTTAGTATAATAGTACAATTTACGGTGAAGCGCTACAAATTTCATGAATATTTGTATGGTTTAGGTCCCTTGATTTTGTGTTATCAGTTATAGAATTTTCTTTAGCTTTGTCATCTTGATCAGCTTTATAAAATTCACTTATCAGGAAAATAAATGGTCTGTTGGAAAGCTCAATACATCAAGTTATTTGAGATTTTGGGTTAGAATGTTATGACATGCTTAAATATCAACAAAATTTATTTGTAAGATAACATATATCATGTTTGAAGATTGATGCTCATGTCGGGGATGTGAATGATCTTGACATTGGTTGCCCAAAATAACAATTATCTGTAGTTATATTGAGATGTAAAGTAGATGATGCTAACATCTATACTCTTCTTGCGGGAATCTATAATATGTGGTTGTGAATTCTTCTAGGAGTAACAATTTGAATTACGTTCGATAGTTGTGAATCCTTCTAAGAGTAAAAAATTGAATTAAATTCGATATAATATAAATTAGAGGGGACCAAAGCCGTTTAATTTTGAATGATATGAGGCTCTTGTGCACTTAATATGCCCTTATCAGACCCATAGATCTCAGGTTATTTTTAAGAAATGAAGATAGAGGCTCACTTGGGCCATGTTTTGTGTTATTTGTCACAATTGATAGTTTGTAACCTTGTTAGTACTTCTTTATAATTTCACAAGGCATATAATATATACATACATCTGGCCTAAGTGTTTTACCATCGTCTTCCACTGCAAGTGTCTTTGTAATCTAGAGCAAAGATGGTTGTGCCAAGTTCAAGAAGTGCACCATGGTAAACAAGAAGAATCCGTAGAATTATGACTAACTGTTGTAGGAATAGACGTGACAATAACATTCAATTGGATAAATCTCGAGCTACATGTGTCAGATAGAAATAGTTTCATATCATGACGGACATGCATTCAGTTTTTGTAAACATGTTTGTAATTACGATCCAAGTATGAGTAATGAAGATAATGTTTGCATGTACCACTAAAATAACTTGGGTACATAATCAATTGTGTTGGGCCCGTGCAAAGCACGGGCTTGCTTATCTAGTTTTACATTAGATAACGATAGCGTTGAAGTATGTTTTCGTTAAATTATCTTTGTTTTTAGTACCCTTGGTTCTCTATATAAGCACAAAACATGTTCACCCTCTCACTTCATTCCAATTTCTAGTAATCTTTCAAAGGTATCACTTCTCTCACCATTTATACTAAAGTTAGTATATTTTCTTTAAAATATATATATAATTGTGTGGTGTTCGAGTCAGTTTGCGTTAAATCATCTTTGATTTCGAGATGTCGTCAAGAGGATGTGAAGGAGTGAGTGTGGTGAAGCCAGAGATGACCAAGAATACAAAGATAGCAAGCAAGTTCCAAAAGCAAAACTCTACAAAGAGTGTTGTTGATGGTACTACAAATAATGCAAGGAGTACCACCACCACAACAAGTTGTAGCTTCAAGATGCCTAATAGATCCCAATTATCCCCTATTAAGATTTTCAAACAACTTGGAGGAAAAATGGTTGCACTTATAAAGATGGTATCTTCTTCAAAGAGAAGTTGTAGGAAAGTTACTAATTCGTCAGAGAGAGCAACAATTTCTGCTAAGTCAACCGCTGCCTTAAATATTGACTCACATAGGGCGGAGGCAATTGATGATTGTATTCAATTCATCAACTTGTCTTCTTCTTTGCCTAGATCTAATTCAGTATCATAAGAGATCAGAGAATCTCTTGATAAGAAGCGTTTTATCGTGTTATTTATATTAATTGACCACTTTTTTGTGGTTTTGTATCTATAAGTTGATTATATTTTTAAAATTAGACGTGTGATTTGAATACAATAATTAATTTTGAATGACTTTCTAGTCAATAGCCACTATCAAGGTCACTATGGAACTTCAATTCATTAATCGAGTTTAGAAAGTGGTCAACTTTCATATAGACCATCAAGAAATGACTATTTGTGTAAATCAACCCTAAATTAAATACTTTCTTCGTCTCATTTTATGTCGCATCATTTCTTTTTTTGTCAGTCTAAAAAAAGAATATCACATTTCCTTATATGGTAAGTATTTAAATGTAGAATTTCTCTTTTATCCTTTTGGTCCGACTTAATTTTCTAATATATTTATGAGCAGAGAAAAAAATGAGTTACTTTTTTAAAGGGCAATTTGGTAAACATGTCAAAGTGTTCATTATTTCTTAAATTTCATGTCGAGTCAAATGTTGTCACATAAAATGAGACAGAGGGAGTACCCTTTTGATCGAATTGTGATCTTAGTCGTTTAATTTAACCTATAATTGCGATGACTTTGTAATGATGGAGTACTACCAAATTGAGCTATATTCTCGACCCAAACAAAGCATATATATTCACATGCTTCTTTTATTCTTTTTCCCAACACAATCGTACTTATTTGTGTGATAATTATATCGAAATATGTACAAGTTGACCTGATACACATTCTATCTAATTATTGTATGCACCAGCAAGTTAATTCCCATGTCTAACCCCAATAATGGAAGTCATGATTGTAGTCACTAGAATGCTAAATTTCTGCATTAAGAAAGTTCTATTTGGGTATATTCTTGCAACTACTTTTTAGTGTCCAATTTTCCAACTCATTACTTTTGCTTTATAGTTATGTAGTAGTAGTTTGCTAAGTACTCACTAAAGTTATTGTATTCAAGAGCTTTTTGCACGTGTTGATAATTTAAGACTCGTAAACAGAGACGAATTCAAGATTTGAAGTTTATGAGTTTCTACGATGACTTCAAATTAATACAACAATAACATACTCACTGAAATCTTACTAAATAGAATCTGAAGAAAATAAAGTATACGAAACCTACAGGCTACATGATATTTATTAGATCCGCCACATTGTAATGTACAAACAATTACCATTTGACCATTAAAAATGTAATTACATATAAGCAAAATACTCAACTTTAGTATTTCCATATACTAAAGTTGAGTATTCATGAATATGATTTGGCAACGTGTACAAATGTACTATAAACTTTAGTACTCCCTCCGTTTTAAAAAGGATGATCTAATCTGATTTAGAACGGAGTTTAAGAAAAAAAAGAAGACTTTTTAATCTCGTGGTTCAAAATTAAAGTTATGTCAAATGTACCAAAATGTCATTTAATCTTGTGGTATTAAACATGTCACATGAAAATAGACTAAAAAGAAAATAAGATCATTTTTTTTTAAACGAAGGGAGTAATATTTTGAAATACTGGTGAAATAATGAGATAATTTTAGTTGTGTATTTCAAGTGAACTAATAATATTTTCACTCACTAATCTTTGTAAAAAAATCTCAAAGCAAAATTCATGTTCATATACTAATTCCTATATAAAATATCTTGATCACATCTAAACAATTACAACAATATTGCGTCACTTGATCAAGTGTGGTCTAGAAGAGCGTGAGAATGTTCATCCGAACTCTATTAACAAAATATTAAATTACATATGTGACTTAATGTTTATTATCAAATTTTATTTCATAAAAATTCTGAATCCATAACTATACGATCGACCTGTTATTTTAGCAATAATAAATACTGAAGCAAAATCAGTAGAAGCAGAGTGTAGATATAGATTGGTCCATTGGTGGTAGATGCAAATGGGGAATGGTCACTTGTCAGAAACATGTAACTAATTAATGGACATTGAATGCAGACATATCTATTACTTTTAACTTGTTTTACATATGTATGGTTAAAATATTTCTTTATATAGAATATATCATAATCAAGTTCTATTTGATGCGCAAATTCAAATTAATCATACTAGTACACATCAAACAACTAAGGAATCATTTAACTAGGGGTTAAAAAGTTAATCATTTATGTATTAAAATCAACAATCTATCGTGTTTGTAGCATTTTAGCTTCTATGTTAAATTAAATATACTAAAATTACGCTAGTTGATTATCGATTTCACTGACTTTCACTTAACTATTCTCTGAGCTTGCTTTCAACCTATGTTCAAAAGCAAGAAAGGTTTAGGGGTCACTAAGAACTCCTCAATCAAAATAAATGTGATAATCCATGAAAGTCTTAGTTGGATTCTACGGTATCACTATTCGCTTACTTTTATATAAAAGATAGAATAATTAATACATAAATAATCAAATATTACATAACTAATTCATATTATTGCTAAATTTACATAACTATAAGTCTGTAACCAATAACAAAACAACCATTTGTCGTTTAATAGTTAATTATATTTCTTCATGTATTAATAACACATGGACTAATTATGACAAAATCTATTGGCTATGGAGATTTTATTTATTCATATATGACGTATAATTCTCTTATAATTTATACAGTTATATGAATTTCTAAATAGTACACCAAATATCATATTAATATTCTTCTAATCAACGATACCAAACATGATATTACATATATAAAATTCAATACTTGCCTAATTCATTTTCAAACCAGTCACCGAATCGTAAATATAAATAGGGAGTACTATAGTTTATGTATTTAGAAATGGGAGATAGGGAGGAGCAAGGCACATGGAGGTGTTACATAAATAGGCAAAAATGCATGGTTGTCTTTGGTTATGTAGTACAGACTGCTAGTATACTGAGCATGTCTACATTGCCTTGATAGGAAGGTGTTGGATGACCATAGGGGTTTGGTGATGAGTCTACATCATAGACTCAGGTTGATCAAGACTCATGTTTGTCTGCCCCTTTGTCCTCATTATGTGTTCTTTTGTCCCATTTTCCTACTCTTTATTAACCGCCAATCCTTTGGAAATTTGCTTGTCGGAAATATTTTCAAACAGATCTTTAGTTAGAAATTTCATATTTTTTACGGTGTTTCAATGAGAACATTCGTTGGAAGCTCAAAAAAATAAAAAATTTAGTACTCCTTTCGTCGCACAATTTAATGACATGGACTTTACTTGTTCAATATTGATTTGACAAATTTCGTAAGGAGTAAAAATTAGAATGTTAATTTTACTAATATCATTCTTTGAATAATTATAGCAAACCAGTTAAGGTGTTAATCTAGTAAAGCACTGCTAAGAAGATGGTCGATCGATAGTGAAAGCAAGACTTCTTGAATCTCTATGACTTTTTGTTCTCAAAACCTCAAAGTGATTCACTACATTGTAATAAAGATTATTTATCCCTCTATTGAACGATCCATCCAAGAGCATTTTGTTTCAAATACTATTTTTTCTATGGACGACATAAATATTATATTTCAGCTCAATAAGAAGGATAGTCTTTTTTGACAGCTCAATTCTCACGGTAATAATTATGTCAATTCTATCTAAAAATCTCTTCAAGTGATTGAGGATATTTAATGTTTTGAAAATTCATTAGAGAAATGACTATAGTTAATAATAAGGGTAAAATAGGAACTAAGTGATAATTATCTCTTAATTTTTTAAACATTTTTAAAAAAAAAAAACTGGATCGACAAGTAAAAGTGGATATCTATTTTTAGTATAGTAGACAAATATAAATCAACGAAGAGAGTAACGTAATTCTATATTTAGAGTAATAATTCAACTCTAAAATATCTATTTTTATTTACTAATAATGAATTTATAGTAATCAGATAAATATATATAACCCATAAAATTTTTATTTTTTCTGTTCTTAAATTTTGTGTTGAGTAAAATATCATTACATAAATTAGACACGGAAAAAATATATACTATGGAGTTTGAATGAATTTAATTGGGTGAGTTCGACTTATAAAATTTTTAGTAAAACCTATAGTAATAAATTTAAAATTATTAGTTTACATCTTATATTTATTAACATTTTGTGGACTTTCACCCAAAAAATAATAATTGACGTTGTCACCTCTCCACTTTAAAATAGGCAATAAATAAAAGATAAAATTAGAAGTCTGAATACAATATATTTTGATTGAATCTAGTAATTTTTTTCTTCTAAATAATATATTTATATTAAGAATATTGCTAAAATGTGTACATGCAAATATTAAATTTTGCTATTCATAAACAGTACACCCTTTCATATCACATAATTTGATTGGATACCATTCAAGAAAAAAATAAATAAAATGTCTATTAAATTTAATCTTTTTATCCAAAATAACCTTATATTTAACATTATTTAAAATGATCATTCGACCTGTTTTTGTTGTTCTATTGCTATTTATTCTTTCACTTCTATTTTCTATATATCTAAAATTAATGATTAAAAAAAAGTCAAAAGATATTTCTTTTCAAGAATAAAATCCAAGAAGTGTACTAGTCACATAATTGGATATTAATTAATTTTTTTTTTCCAATATCACTATTATCACTTCGCTGATATCTCTACCAAAATCTAAAGATTTTGACTTAAAGAGTTTCTGTTTAACCTTTTATTACATGCTTTTATTATTTATTGAAGAATTTCGAAAGTAAATTTTAAAATTTATTTTGATGTAAATGTAAATTTGCTTGAGTGTATTATATAATCAAGAGGAACTCATCTTTAAAATTTGGGACTGTTTAGAGGAGAATTATATATATATATATATATATATATATATATATATATATATATATAAAGTAGTTTACTGAGGAAGATGAACAATATCAATGTTTATAAATAGTGTATATGTATATATGAATGCATGTACATCTCTGACACATAATTATACATTAACATATACACGATTATATATTATTCATACAATATCAATACATTATATATGAGTACGTTATTTTTTTGGTAACATGTCATTACATAATAAAAAGGATGGAATTTTCTTGTGGTTATCTAAAGGTGGCACGAACTTTCACTTAGATGAGTAAGGGTAGAATAGACATTTAAAAAATTAACATATAGGAGGGGGCAGGGGTTTAAAGTAAAGTTGGGATGAAAATGATTTTGACCCAAATATTATACTTCAATTGCATATAATTTTGAATAGTATTACTACACACACAAGTCACAACTAAGAAGGAGGAAAATTATAGAAGAAACAATTTTATCACAAAGTTCATCTCTAGTGTGATCATTTTTTCTTCATGAAACCACCACTATTGTGACATTTTTGGGCTTGGACACACTTCAAAATGCTTGCAATCACTAGTTTGATGTCCCAAGGACCACTATTGTGACATTTTTGGGCTTGAAACAACATAATTTTATACTCTCTTTTTTTTTTTAGTAACTTTCACATAGAGCAAATATAAAAATTATATTTGTATGTTATAATCATAATTCGTATGATTGTGCTCCATAACAAACATAAATATGTATATTTTGCTATACATATACAAAAGAAAACAGTTGTATAATTTCGCTATACATATACAAAAGAAAGTAGTTGTATAATCTGCTTTGGTATACACATACAAAAGATTATTTGTATAATTTGTGTTGTATAAAGCGAGAAAGAGAGAAAGACAAAATAAAACTGGGCATGGAAAAATCGTATTTGTATAATCATAAGTGTATAGGACGAAAATATATGTATTTGTATTTGTATATACAATTTTCTCTCGCTTTATACAAACACAATGTATACATTTGTGTTTGTATAAAGTGAGAGAGGCGAGTGAGCGGCGAAAACTGGTAGAGGGGAGAGAGGAGAGAGGAGAGGAGAGAGGAGAGAGGGGAACGAAAATACATGTATATATACAATTTTCTCTCGCTTTATACAAACACAAACACATTTTATACATTTACGTTTTTGTGTAAAGAGGTGAGTGAAGAGCGAGATCTGAGAGAGGAGAGAGAGGAGAAAGTAAATATATGTATATATACAATTTTCTCTCGCTTTATACAAACAGACACACATTATATACATTTGCGTTTGTATAAAAAGCGAGAGAGGATAAGGAGAGAACGAGACTGGCAAGCGAGATTTACGAAATAGGAACGGTTTGCCATGGGGTACAATTATTCAAACTATATTTATAGCATTTAATTTGAAATAATAATTTGCTATTATATATAATTTTTCCATTTTAATTTAGGAAAAAAAATACATAATCACACATATTTCACTATTACATTTACTATTCCGATCAATATTTTTGAAGTATTACATATCTTATCACTAATTTTTTTGCTGCCAAATACACTAAAATAGAGAGATAGAAACAAGCGGTATTCTATATATCCAGATACACACTAGGTACATGTATCTGTATGTATCTAGTGTCGCATATATTTGAGCTATCATGTGAGAGTGACGAGCAAGACGAGAGAGACAAACGAGATTTGTTATGTGTCCTAGATACATGTGAATCCACTTGGATACAATGTATTTAGAACAAATTTGATCTCATGTATCTTGAGATACATATATCTGAACGTATTTGAATGTATCTGAAAACACAAAAATATGATAAAATACGTAATATTACAAATCAAAGAGTATCTAAGTAATTAACTTTTAATTAACTAGTGAAATTCATGTAACTTCCCCTTTAATTTATTTGTCTAGTTTCTAGTTGTCACTGAGTTTTAAAAATAATATTTTTTTTAATCTTGTGCTTTTCAATTAAATATATACATAACATATCAATATGTTTTTTGATATTGTAATTTTAAATATGCTATTTGAAAAATCAAAATTACAAAAGTTGCCAAAAAAGAAAAACTTATTGAAATGGATTAAAATAAAAAATAAGATAAACAAATTAAAAATGAATAAAATCGATAAAGAAGATGTCGATATATTGATATTATGTTTGATTTAATTTAGTTCAAATTTTTAGAAAACAGACTTGATTGATTGACCTATGACCTAATAAGCAAAAATCAATTCAAACCAAATCCCAAACACCCTTTAATAAAATTGTGACAAGACATTCTTCTTTTTCCCTCTCAATCTTTAGCTTTAGCTACAACAATTTAAACCAAATTCATCAATGTTTGTGCAACACATTAAATAAGTTCATATATACTTCAAACATATCAAGTGAATTATAGAATTTGAAGATCAAATTACAAGGGAAAGACATATAGGTCACATATAAGATTAAATGCATTGCATTTATCAATAGTTTATAACATTTTACTATATCGTCAGACTTAAAATCCTAAATCCGTCTCTGATCATTATTTCTTGGCGAAGAGGCTACCAAAGCCATTAAAATCCTTCTTGGAAGGAGGGATTGATACTGATTTCTTGTTAAAACTTGTGGTGGTGCCACTCTTGTCCTCCACTTTTTTCATAATTGGATCAGTCTCTAATAATTGATCTTCCTTTTGTAATGCCCCAAGGACAAAATCAAAAATTGATTCCTCTTCACTACTACTTCCTTTAGAACTTTTTGTTGATGTGGCTCTAGTATATACTACTCTTCTTTGTGTAGTAGTTGCAATTGGAGGAACAAAAAAGGTTTAAAGAAGTCATTGGTAAAAAAAAATATGTGTTAACAATGAGATTCGAACTTTGGTACAACAACACTAAAAGAGTTTTAAGTACCCATCCTAGAATCATTGGACCAACTATATGATTTATTCATTGGGTGCTCTATGTTAATTTTATACAAATACCTATCGATTTCTACATAGATATATATATTTCGTAACGAAGTTAATGGGTGCTCGAGCACCCGACGGACACCATGTAGGTCCGCCCCTGATTGTTAGGGTAGGTAATATATCTTGTTAAATGAAATTGTTTTGTGGCATGAGTTCTCCACAAGTGGCTTGACCCTTTCCCTTTGTTTTTGTATGTTTTCTTCTTTCTCTTTTTTTTATTGTAATTTCGTTTATCTGAAACTATTACAAACAAAAATTTCTTTTATCAGTAATTAATATGAAATTTTTATTATAAAATATGATTCACCCCCCCCCTCTCTATTTTCATTGAATCAATTCACTAAAAAATACATGATAGAAGACAGATTATTGCTGATTTACTGAGAAGCTTCTTAATTTTTTCGTATGGAAACACCATGACTCTTTCTTTTCTAACCGATTCAATTAAAATATAAGTAGAAATTGACACTACACATTTTTCAGTTAAGAATTTCAATGAGAAACTAGTGGTTTTTTAAAATATATATCATGTACTTAATTATATTATCGATTTCATATTCAAATAAAAAATAATTATAATAATTTCACTGTTAACTAAAAACGGTGATTTCAGAGCGAATTGTTATAATAGCTTAAATAAAGAAATGAGTCCTCATAAGAGCTTAAAACTGAACATACACTTAAGAGAATGAAAATTGTAATTTTGACTCTACAACCACTTGATCTCCTATTTTTTCTTTGTTGACTTCCAATTTTTGCTTCAATTTATAAGAGCCTTGTTTTGTTGGGAAAAATGCGGACAAATATAAAAATATATATGATAAAAGTAATTGAAATAAAAAGGAAAATAATGATATCAAATTTTTTACGTGGAAACCCTTCTAAATAAGGGAAAAAATCACGGACCAAGAGAAACAACTGATATTACTATAATACAGAATTTTACACTGTGTAGTCACGAATAGAATACTCAAATTGAATACTATACACTTAAAAAGAACAACACTCTTTTGGTTTTCACCTTACTAAAATATCGCTCACATTCTAGTTTTCTTCACAAACTATTTTTCTTCTATAATCTATGAAATATCTCACTTTGCTCTCAAAATGATTTTTTTCTTTCTCTCTAACTTGGTGTGTTTTACAAATGAGCAAGAATGCTTCATTAGGAGAAAATCATATTTATATCACTAATGACATAAATAAATATAACAAAATTAAAAAAAAATTGCAAAATCTTACAAATTCGCTAACCACAAAATTTTTATATTCAATTCTTATCAGTATTTTTTTTTAACAATTAATTATATCAATTAAATAGTAAAAGTTGACCAAAAATGGAACGGACTCAACATGTTTTGCTATTTACCTCTAAGGGCCCGTTTGGATGGGCTTAATAAAAGCAGCTTTAAAAAAGTACTTTTGAAAGTGCTGAAACTTATTTTTAAAATAAGCAGTTATGCGTTTGGATAAAAGTGCTGAAGTTGTTATGCCAAACGTGAAAAGGGAAAAATAGAAGAAAGAGATGTTAGAGTTATATTTATAATTTGGAGATTGTATAAAAATATTAAGGGAAAAAACATAAAAATGTGGTCAACTTAAAACAGCTTATAAGCTAAAAAAAAAAAAAGCACCCCACCCCAGCTTTTAACTTTTGGCTTAAAATAAGTTTTTTTTTAACTTAAAATAAGCTGTTTTGAGTATTGCCAAACAGTCAAATAAGTCAAAAACCAGCTTTTAAGTCAGTTTGACCAGCTTTTAAGCTGAGCCAAACAGGCTCTAAATTGGAAAAAGAAGAAAATGGATGAGAGCTCATCCAGGAATAATTGATAGAGGAGTTAACACGTGGCAAACATTTAACTACCTTATTATTAGCATTTTATTGAACTTTGTATTCCATATGATGTAATAAAATGATCAATAACCACTATTTACCAAATAATGACAGTTTGAATGATTGATTGTGGACCTCTCAAATTTTGAATGTAAAATGTATGTTCATGGAAGTTACCATGAATCAATTCTCAAGACTTACTCAAAGGGTAATATTTCTTCTTACTTTTATAAGCTCTCGAGAATACTTAATTTAAATTTTAACATTAAATTTTTATAAGCTCTCAAGAACACTTATTTTAAAATTTTAATGTTAAACTTTTTACACGTCTCGAACTTACATCATAGATGAGAGTCTGAACAAGCTTTAGGCCATACATCTAAACATGAGAGGGATGCATAATTTAAATAAAAACGTAAGAAAGTATAATAAGTCTCGTAAACAAAGTATTTTTGATAAATTACAATTTTAAATTCATGAAGTCACATAAAGATTAAACTAGAATGCATGTCATACGAATATACTAACTGACCATGTATAAAACTTCTAAATTGCAAAACCCTTAGAAGTTTATAAATTATAATTCATGATTTATAGTTTGTATAACTGCACTCTATAGCGAACTTTGCTATGCTATTTTCGCTCTACATATATACAAAAGACAGTGACTATTTCGCTAACATATATACAAAAGAAATAACTGTATAATTCGATGACTCATCTTGAGATTTGTATAATTTTGCTGGCAGGACATTTGTATAAATTGTTGTCAGTCTCTCGTTTGTACAAATCGTTGGCATCCTCTCAATTCAATTTTATGTGTTTGTATATATGTATAAAATTTGAAATTTGTATATAACTGAATCGAAATAAATCGTTTGTATACTCTCTCGCTTTATACAAACATAAATTATACACTGTATTTTGTATAATTTGTGTTTATATAAAGCGAGAAAGAAAGAAAGGCAAAAGAAAATTGAGTACAAAAATATTTGTATTGTATAATTATAAGTGTATAGGACGAAGATATATATATTTGCATGTGTATATACAATTTTCTCTCGCTTTACACAAACAGAAACACAATTTATACAATTTTGTTTGTATAAAGCGAGAGAGGTGAGAGGGAGAGTGGTGAGCGAGAGTTTAAGGAGAAAGACAATTGACAATATGTTTGTTACGGGACACAATCAAATCAAACCGTATTTGTCATTATATATATATATATATATATATATATATATATATATATATAATATATATATATATATATATATATATAATATATATATATATATATATATATTATCATTAACTAATAAATAATTTCTGAACAGAAAATCTTAATAATATCAATACAATATATTTTTTATTTCTTTTTTTTACTATATTACAAACTTGATGTCATGATCTAAACATCTATTATAGGATGTCTACATGACTCATTCAAAAATGGAAGCTTGCATTCATTAACTATATCAATAATTGACTAGCATAGTTAATGGAAAAATATATATTATTTGTAATAAAAGTCAAATGTATACATACTCATTCATAAAGATATTTTGAAAGATAGATTTTAAGAACATAATTTATTTAAAAATTAAAGAGTGTGAATTATTGTGTGTTTGTGTTTAATTATACTATGATTGCTTATCTTTATGGATTCAAATGATATTACATTATCATAATCACAATAAATAAGTTATCATACCATGATTTACATTGATCATTTATTTAAACATATACTTTATTCCTTTATAATTATTGTAAGAGATGCTAAATGATCATAATTTTGTGGCCACAAAATTGTCATAATTGTTAAAAAGACTTATATAACCTTCTTGGATTTTATAAAATTTTCCTTAATAAGCTTCCCCTCCAAATTTTTATATTAATAAATGCCATAACTTTTTGCTATTTCTCTAACCATTAGAGAATCAAAATTGATTAATTTAACATCTTTACTACTTAATTTGAATTAAAATTTAATGATAAATATTATAAATCATAATTTTAATAATCAAAAATATTTATAAAAACATATAAAAATAATTATTTATATATTTAAAATTTATACAAAAAAATATTATAAATTACAATATTAATGATTAAAAATATCTTTAAAACATATAAAAATTTATAGTCAAACAAATACTGAATTGACTAATTTTAAATATAACTGTCTTTTCAATCTCCTAAACCACTCTTTTTTTCTTCTTTTTTTTTCTTCTATAATCCATCAAATACCTATCATATTAAGATATTTTAAGATAAATTCTTGGAGTGTTAATCTAATTCTGAATTTAACATACGATCTTTTTATAATAATTATTATTATTATATTATTGTTGTTGTTGTTATTGTTGTTGTTGTTATTATTATTATTATTATTATTATTATTATTATTATTATTATTATTATTATTATTATTATTATTATTATATAAAAGTAACTCTATTTCAAAATGATCAAACAATTTTTTTAGAGTGTTTTTCTTAACCACTTTAAAAAGTTATTTTGGCACTTAAAAGTCATTTAGCGTTGAGTCTTTTTTTAATTTTTTTTAACTAAGTAAACTAAAAAATAATTTTCACATAAATTTTAACATTTTATACCGAAAATATTATATAAGCTCCAATACAAGTTAATTACTCCATCTATTTTTCTTACATGGCCCTATTGACTTAAGCACCCACTTTTTTTTAATAACAAAATGCTTATTTTACTAAATTAATTTTATTAACGATGTTTTGAAGTTTTAGATTCCATTTCTACTACTTTTAAGATATTTAACACTAAGGGTAGTATGATAAATATATAATAAAATCTCTTGATTTATGAAAATGACTAATAGATTGAAACATATATTTTTAGTATATTAGCCAAGTAAAATAAAATAAAGCGAATATATTTATAATAATTATAAAACTATTCTTTGATATATCTCTTCTTAACACAAAACTTGTTAATGTATATAACATTACTTGGGAAAATTCATTCTCCTATCATGTGTCCAACATATGTACTAAGAAATTCTAATTAATTATGTACTACGAAATCCTATGTACTACAAATTCTATCAATGTCTGACTCTTTTGATTCGACACAAATGAATTTTATGCATGATTTCTATAATTATCTATATTCACTATGTTTAATGTATTTTGAGATGTCTTCGCCTCAAGATTACAAATCTTTTAAATTATTTAAATATGTGGTTTAATTTTTATTTATACACAATAATTTCAAAAATACTTAATTGAAGGTTATTTTAGTAATAAATGTAAGTAATTATTCACAATTTACCAAATCAACGTAATATAGAGAATAAGAAGTGATCAAACGCTATAGTTCTTCACGTAAGGGTTCTCAATTTACACTACCAAATCATATGATAACATCAAGAATAAGAGTATAAAGTAAAAAGGCAAAATATTTTAGAAAATATATCTAAAGATAGTTAAATAATTATATTAAATAGGTTAAAATCAATGAGAACTCAAAATAACAAGGGGACCATCTTTAACAATCGAAAAATAAATTAACCTTTAAGATTGTACTAATATATCACAGTAACTTTAATACGAGTTAATATCTTATGAGAAATTATCTAAAAAAAATATTGAACTTTATTTTATATCAATAAAATCACTTAATTTAAAGCTTCTTTAACTTTAAAAATCACTCAAAATTAACCATGACAAAATAAATTATTTTATATGCCATGTAAATATGGGCTCATGACAAATAAACAAAATTTTACATATATATTTCTTTACCATATAAATTTGAATCCCAACATTAAAATCTTAATAGTATTCTTTTTATCGGCTCACCCAGTATAAACTCGATGTATACCCACATAACTTCAGTTTTCAATTTCTACATTTTGAGCCAGTATTAGTAGAAAATTATTTATTCATGTTTAAATTATAGTGATCATTATATATTGGTTACTTTAATTAGATACTCCAGTACATATATTCATTAGGTCTAATGTATTTTGAGTTATCGTTGTCATAATATTTTACAAATTACATTGAAAAAATAATTTATATATATAGTTAATTTAATATATAAGTTATTTATACATAAATAATTTGATTTTAAAAAAAGTTATCGTCCGAAGTCATTCCTAAAGATCTGCATAACTCTTCCCTAACTTCAGTTATATTCATATTATTTTTTTGGAATACGAATGCTTGATTCTTCTTTATTTCTCTCACAATAATGTTTTTTTTTTCGTCTTTCAATTTTTTTCTCGATTTGTGGGATGGATTATTAAAAATGGCAATTGCAATTGAAGGAAAATATTGTTTCAATGGGACTCTACACATTCTAAAACTACCAATGAGTGTTCTAATTAAATTGTAATTTTAGGAAATGACAAACACTTTAATATATATTTTTTTTGTTTTATCCTTCGGAATGACTCAGTGATTTGAGCTTGGGACTTCCATGTTGGAGGTCTCAAGTTCGAAAATCCCTTGCCAGCGAAAGCAAAAGATTTGCCTTCTGAATCGAGTTCGTCTTATCTAGCTTGTCTAGTGCGGATTACTTGACGGTTTACCGCGGACGGAATGAATAATTATATGTACATTTGACTAATATTTAGTAGGTGGGGCCTATCTATATTTGCCAAAAAATTTCACATTTAATTCACCAAATATCTAAAACCTACAAACTGATACTGTATTCCCAACCCACCTCTGCAACATATAACCGTCAAATTCCATTTCTTTCACCATTTTTTCAAAGCTCAAATGCTGTAAACACTCATGAAAACCCTAGCCGTATCTCATCACCGACCGGTTATCTCCGGCACCGGTCACCGCTCCTCCATTTTCTCCGGTCACAGGGCTACTTCGCTCTCTTTCTCTAGGTCCCCTGTATCGGCTGCTCGACTACGGATTCTCAAATGCTCCGCTGCTATTTCTCCTCCTTCATTAGGTAATCTTTGTGTTTGTTTAATTCAGTTGTTGGATCCAGAATTTTATGACTGTAGTTACTTACCTAGATATTTAATTTATTGAAATCTCAGTTATTGAATTAGTTTCGCCACCTTCATTTGGTATCCTCTATGTCTATTTAATCTAGAGATAGTTCTAGCATTTTAATTAGGCTAGTTTGGATTCTGCTGCATTGCTTACTTAGCTATATATGCGGCATTAATGTTTTTTTTTTTTTCAAATAAATAAATAAATCTTAACTGTATATATTTGATTTTGAAATGAATCCAAAAGTTTAAGTCATTGCCTTTTCTGCTTCTCTGGAACTTTAGCATTAATATGTACAAAAACTTTGCTTTCAACTGTTGAAAAGTTTGGCTTCCTTCCATTTAATTTAGAGGTGGATTCAGGATTTTTAGTGCAGAGAGTGGCGGATCCAGGATTTCCGTTGAGGGGGGTTTAAAAAGAATGCTAAATAGTGCTGATCGATAAGCATGTTAGATCACATATGAGAGGCTACACTTGATTTCTATTGAATGGTAAAGTAAAAAGTTAGTTGGAACTTAGAAGAATTAAACAAGCAAGGAGCCAAAATATATAGCTTAGCTCTTCATTGTACCAGATTTCAATCACTAATTTAATCAAGCAATTAATGATCAGGCATAATGAATAAATAAAAATAAAACATGATTAGCACTGTAACAAAGAAGAAGCCGTTTCATTTATTTAGAGAAAACAATTAACGCTGAAGCTAAAACATTCAAAAATGTTACTAGCCAGGTTCGAACCCACACGACTATTAAGCTCTGAACCCCCATAGCCGCTGAACCAAGCCCCTTACTTTGTTGAGGGGGTTAATGTTAAATATTTTAATAAACTACAGATTTGATCCTATATACACAGTGTGATTCTTATCAGAACCCCTGAACTCCATGTAGATCCGCCCTTGGGGACAGATAACTGATGCATTTCTTGATCCTATGTGGCAATCAACTTGAACTTATCATTGACTGCGTAGAATATCAAGTTGCCACCCCTCTCCTTAAATGAGGGCATCTACTTTTGGAATCGACCAAGAAAGGAGCTTACCTCAAGATTTGACTGCTCCGTTTAGGAGTTGAATTAAAAAATATGAAGTAATATATATAGACAGAGTCGAGGGCATTTATTGTGTTTGCACTACTGTCAACAGTGCATATCTATTCACTTACTTAATTTGCTGGACATTAATTTTATGATGGTAACTTTTGGCTGCCTTCTGGTTCTGAAATGGATTACTATATGTAGTGGACGATTCAGTGAAGTTCAAGGAGGCTGCCAAGCATGGGAATTTGATCCCCCTCTACAGGTCTATATTCTCCGATCACTTAACTCCGGTCCTTGCTTACCGCTGTCTAGTGAAGGAAGATGATAGGGAAGCTCCGAGCTTCTTGTTCGAGTCTGTAGAGCCTGGTTTGAAAGCTTCTAATGTTGTAAGCTCTTTGTTCTACCTCCATTTAGTTCCTTGATTGAAGCTGGAATAGTCAAAGGAAATTATATTGCTCCAACTTTAAACGAATGATGGGTTTGAAATGAAATTAATATATTCAGAAATCATGTATAAGTACTATAACTCACAACTTAATATATTTAAAAGTAGTTCAAATTGTTTCAGTTGCCAAATCTTGAAACTTCTTTTGTTCCAAAATAGTGATACTGAAGTCCTCTTCAGGAAGGAGGGAGTGGTGAGATTCACAAAGAGCACATAGGGAGTTATTGATGTTTGTATTCTCATTACCTGCACTACCTGTGTTGGCACAACTCTGAACAATCAAAAATATACTTGCTTGATTACACCTTGCTATGTTTGTTGATGAGTTAATTATGCTAGGGTCGATACAGTGTGATTGGGGCCCAGCCAACAATGGAAATTGTTGCAAAAGAGAACATGGTGACAATTATGGATCACCTTGAAGGAAGCAGAACAGAGGAATTTGAGGAAGATCCAATGAGCATTCCTCGTAGGATTATGGAAAAATGGAAACCTCAATGCATAAATGAGCTTCCTGAAGCATTTTGTGGTAATAAATTATACTTCAACTGC
Organism: Solanum peruvianum; assembly: GCA_027705065.1. Lineage (NCBI taxonomy): Eukaryota > Viridiplantae > Streptophyta > Magnoliopsida > Solanales > Solanaceae > Solanum > Solanum peruvianum. The sequence goes on along the minus strand of JAKWJD010001760.1, from coordinate 1,532,530 downwards.
TTGAGTTTATTAGCATTTATACTAATGTAGCTTGAGTCAATGAATCATCTGCTGCTTCACTGTGGACAAATCTAGTAAATGCTCCTCGTTATCTTTGTAGTTAGTGTCTCATGCCAGGATTGAACTTGCTTTAAGTAGCTGGAATGGACAATCTCTATAATCTATCCATTTTCGTTTTCTCCAACTTTTTTTTTTGGATTTTAAAGTGAGTCTTCTTAAATTAGAGACGCTATTTTTTAAAAAAATTGTTTTCAAAGTAGAAAAGAACAATTGTAAGCTGAATGATTTTTTTCTGTGTGATAATAGTATTAATTATAGTTTACTTGTTAAGACGTTATCATAGAAAAGTATTATATCATTATATCAAAAAGTAGTGCAGTGCGTCCATTCAATTGATGTAAAACTCTTATGCGTACCTTCAGGATAATAAAATCATTACCTTCTCCATTGAAAAAAAGGGAAGGATAAAATCTAAAAAAAATAAAAATAATTATTAGTTACTGTGACAGAGTAATTTAAGAGACATTTAAATGATTTTGATTTCCCACAACATGAAGCAGAAAGAAGTGATGTGAAATGGAATCACATTTTAAGATGGTATACATATAAAAAAAACTATTAGTAACTCTAATTTATAGTGGGAGAATGGAAGAGGAAGAGAACTGTCTTGTTGATTTACGCTATCAATTTAAGGAGTGTAATAATTGAAAATTATGCTAGTTTCATATATTTGAATAAAGTAAGAATTTAATCTGAAAAATCTAGGATGAAGTAAGAATCCACATCAAAAAGTTGGAAAGAGGGAAGGATGAAGAAATATTATGTGTTGAATAAGACTAGGCCCATAGGTTTCGGAAGGTATATGATAATTGATACCTTTATACACAAGTTTCATCTGAGAAGGAGTAGCTTAACTCTAAATAATGCTGTAGTTTTTCCTTTGCAGGAGGTTGGGTTGGTTTTTTCTCATATGATACTGTGCGTTACGTAGAGAAAAAGAAGCTACCTTTCTCAAATGCTCCAACGGATGATAGGAACCTTCCTGATCTTCATCTAGGACTTTATGATGACGTAATTGTGTTTGATCATGTGGAAAAGGTAGTTTAATTTTCTGTGCCAAACAAACCTTCAATTGATTTTGTTTTCCAGATTTATATTAACCTATTTTTTTCCTATGGCCCATCTGGTTCATGAACATATGCTTTAGCTCTCAATGAATTGCTTCAATATAAGCACTTCGATTTCACTTTTTGTACTAGGATAGATTTCTTCAATTTGTCGTGCATATTTGCCATTCATTATGGTGTTCTCTTTATTTCTCATTGAATTTCTTGGGTTTGAATATGTGGATTTGAGTAGTTAGTATCCCACATCGATGGTGATTGTGGCAATTTTTCTTCATATATGTTCTTTGACAATCCTCGTTCGATGAGCTATCTTTTGAAGTTGAGTTATGTCCTAGATCCATTTCTAAACATGGTATGAGAAGATCATTTACATTCTTGGTTTACCCAATGTTGGATACCCATATTATGTTGTCCGTGCAGGGGATGTGAAGTGTCTCACATTGGTAGAGGAAATGGGTTATTGTTTGGCAATGCTCACCCTTTGAGCTAGCTTTAGAATTGAATTAGCTTTTAGTGTTGGCTTATGCATAAGGTGCATTTCTTTACATGATTACTTTCATGATCAACTTCTAGTAGTAAGGTAATTATTTTTCAAGGTATTATGGTCCATTATTCAAATTTCTGCTTGATGCCAGAAAGCATTTGTCATACATTGGGTGCGGTTAGATCGCTTTGCTTCAGTAGAGGAGGCCTACAATGATGGTACGACCAGATTAGAAGCATTGTTGTCTAGAGTACATGATATTGTACCGTAAGTTAATTTCACTTCCTCTTCCAGTAATTCTAACCTTATTTTCTGCTCCTTTCCTTTTATTTATTTGGTTGTACTGGTTTCTTCTTTTAGTCCTACGCTGGCTTCAGGGTCAATAAAACTTCATACTAGCCTATTTGGTACTTCATTGAAAAATTCAACCATGACAAGCGAAGACTACCAGAAGGCTGTTTTAAAGGCCAAGGAACATATCCTTGCTGGGGACATTTTCCAAATTGTTCTTAGCCAACGTTTTGAAAGACGAACCTTTGCAGATCCATTTGAAGTATACAGAGCACTAAGAATCGTAAATCCAAGTCCTTATATGACTTATCTACAGGTATGCCTGTTTTCCTTGAAACTTTGACTCTTCAAATTCTATTTCCCTGGTTTCTCACAAAGGATATGTTCTGATCAGGCTCGGGGGTGTATACTTGTTGCTTCTAGTCCTGAAATTCTTACTCGAGTGAAGAAGGTAAATCAACTGATGTTCTCTATTCTATTTGCAGATTGCATGTCGATTTCACCCCAAATTCCATCTGTCATCGTGTCTACCATTAACAACTTTGCTAATGATCTAAAACCGTTCGTGTTTTTTTTTTGGTCCAGAAAACAGTTACCAATCGGCCCCTCGCAGGGACTATTAGAAGAGGTAAGACACTTGAGGAAGATTATATGCTGGAAAATCAACTTTTGCACGACGAGAAACAGTGTGCAGAGCATATAATGCTGGTTGACTTGGGAAGAAATGATGTTGGAAAGGTTAACACTCCTAATTTCCCTTTGTTTTTATTTGTCTCTATAGGTTAATGGAATTTGTGCATTATTAGAGGTGTATTATATAATCTTCTATATGCCAAGATTCGATAAATCTACATCTGGAGTCTGGACTAGTAATTGGACAACTGAAAATAATTGCTCATCTTGTTGATTGTAATTCTCATCTTCACATTGCTTATTGCTACTTTTGACATCATCCTACTTCCTCGGGACTACATTGACCTTTAATTATATATGTTTAGGTTGTCAATATTTAGGTAGCATCTCATCTCTGTCATGTAATGATCTTGTTCTTGTTTTTGACTAAGTTGTGTAGATTCTTCACTATGGTGCCGCTCCTATGTCGACAGAACGTGGGTGTGGCATATGTACCGGATCAGGTCAATCGATTTTAGGTAGTTTGACCATAAGTTGATAGAGAAATTCAAGATAAATACAAAGATTTCAGAAATCAAAACAAAAGATAGGGTAAAAGCATAAATAGGCATGTGCTTAATATATTGTACAGTGTTTATGCAATTCATCCTCCATTTATGCGTTGGCATTATTGCTCAATGAGCTTCTATTATTTGAATTCCTTGGTACCTACTGAATTTTATTTGTTAGATAACTTCTCACATTAGAGTCCTTGTAAGCATTTTATTGAAGCCGTCTTTCAGTACAATCATCTTTGACTAACTTCGATTCTTAATTCAGGTCTCTAAGCCTGGTTCGGTGAAAGTTGAGAAACTAATGAACATTGAACGGTATTCCCATGTCATGCACATCAGCTCTACGGTGAGTTCTTGTCATATGAATTGTATTTAATTATAGCTATTCTTCTACGTTAATTGGGGTCTTACATGTTACTTGCATAAGGTATGTTACCTGAGTGCAACAAAGTTTGCTTTCTGAGAGAAATGTCAGTTGCAAATAAGATTTGTTCTTATACATTACGTTACTTCCTTTCTCACATATTTCAGTGGTTAGAGAATCATCACTAAGACTCTTGGTTGTGAAATATAATGATTTGTCTGGCTTGTTACAAGGTTTTGTATTGTCAAAATTTGCAGGTTACTGGAGAGCTACTTGACCATTTGAGTAGCTGGGATGCTCTGCGTGCAGCCCTGCCTGTTGGAACCGTTAGTGGAGCGCCTAAGGTTCTACAATCATTTTGTACTTTTGCTATATTAATTATTTTAAAAGGCAGTGTCGGTTATTTGAGTTCTGGGTGCTTTCTGCTGCCTTAATGTCTTAAGTTATGGGAAGTAGCCAAACTGATGCCCCCAGTCTTTGGAAGTATGGTTTTTCCACTTCGCTGTATTTGATCAGTTGGTGGAGATATTGATAATCAATTCTTCTATCCTGAACAGAAAGTTTATGTATATCGTCTCTTTTGCATCAAATGTTAACAAGTGAACTATGTATTATTTTCTGGAAGTAAAGAGGGGTGAAGGGGGCTGAGGGCTGAAGCTAATATTGGTACGGTTATGTGTTTAAGGTCAATCCATCTGGAACTTGTAAGAACTATTGATATGCTTTGAGGTGTTTCGTGAAGGAATTTATAGCTGTATAGTTTTAATTTTGTGTGTTCACGAAGGGGGCGTAAATAATTCATGCCTCTTGCTTGGTATAGGTAAAAGCCATGGAGCTAATTGATCAACTGGAAGTCACAAGGCGTGGACCATACAGCGGTGGATTCGGAGGCATTTCCTTTACCGGAGAAATGGACATTGCCTTAGCTTTGAGAACCATAGTATTTCCAACTGGAACGCGTTACGACACTATGTACTCGTACAAGGATGTCGACAAGCGACGAGATTGGATTGCTTATCTCCAAGCTGGAGCAGGTATAGTGGCTGATAGTGACCCCGCTGATGAGCAAAATGAATGCGAAAATAAAGCTGCAGCTCTTGCCCGTGCCATTGATCTTGCTGAGTCTTCATTTGTTGACAAATAATAGATGCCGTCCTAGTGTCAGATTTTGTTTCGTCAATTATTTCGTTTCTTGTTGGATGTAGAAAGTTCGTTTTTTCAATCTGAATAGTCCGTTATGTTGGGAAGTGACTGAAAATCCCCATCCACACACACACACTCACAATGTCATAGTCATTGCATATGTTGGCTTCATCAATTTTAGCAGGGTGCCACAAAGAGCCCAGAATTGGCCTTGTGACTTGTAGTTCTATGTCTGTCAATTGATTTCAGTATTTGGCTTTTTTCGGGTTCTGTGGTTGTACCGTAAGGTCTATCAGAAACGTAACCTCTCTACTTTGTAGGATAATGTTAGTTTGCATCCTGCCCTGTCCAGACTCAACTTATGGCATTGTACTCTAAATTATGACTTGTAATAGTGCAAGTGTACTTCCTTTCCATGCTTGGGTTTTGACTTTATTTGATGATTTTTTATCCAAATTCTGAAACTCAACGATTACATATTCTTCGTCAAGTTCCTAGCTCCGCTACCGGAAGAATGATACTTATTATGAACAATTCTTTTTTTTTCAAATGTACTTGCGACATCACTTTATACTATAGGTGGAATAAAATATATACGTACTCTTGTTAAGGATTACATGACTACTAAATGTCATTTTTAGGAAAAATATTTAGTTGAAAATATGTCAATTATATCTATGGATTACTAGTACATGTCAATACTTCGATCGTGAATTCCATGAAACTAAATCAAACAATTACTTCTTTTATATTTACAAGTTAGGGTTTCAATATTTTAAAAAGGGAAAAGGGTCAAATATGCCCTAAAACTATTCAAAAAGGTTTAGATGTATTCCGTTTAAAATTTAGCTCACTCATGCTTTCACCGTCTAACTTTTCGCCCAGATATGTTCTTATGGGCGTTAATTGGTATATATGCTGGACATATCCTGCTCATTTTTCATTTCTTTAAATGCCACATGAAAATTGTCATGTCATTTTGACCTTACCCATGACATTTATATGAAAATGCAAAAGGAGGATATATCTTACCTTTTCGAATAGTTTAGGGCCTAAGGCATTGGCGTAAAATGGCATTCTTTGGCATTTATACATGGAGCATTTCATTGGGTTGGTATTTCAAGAAATTATACTATGGTTTCATTAAATATCTCTCATGAAATAATGAAGAGGAGTTCATATTATTTATCTGTGAGTTTTGTGAAACTATATTTATATGTACTAAGCAACTTATTGTTAGCATACAAATTTAATATCTCAAAAGAATGATCAAATTTATTATTTTACATAATTTCTATATTATTTGATAACATATTCCAATCATAAGCTTTGACACATATTTATTGGCATTTATTTTAAGGTTAGTACTCCCATTATTCTATATCAACTGAATTTGTGAGGTAATACATGCTTATTAAGAAAAATATTTAAATGCATAAATAGTGTAATTTATCTCCTAGAAATATTAGACTTTATTAAAGAAAATGACAAATATAAAAAAAATTACCAAACATTAATCTTGAACTTATAGTTGTTTGATTAATAGTCTTAATTGCAATGGCCTTAAGCAAACATTTATGACAAACTTTGGTCAAGGTTTTTGAAAAGACTTATTACTAATTAATGATCATAAAATTTGATTTGATTTAGTATAGTTAGATTTAAAATTCTATATCATAACTTATATAAATGTACCACTTCATAAAGAACAATCTCATGTGGTATTATTCTTTTTGAATAAAAGTAAGAATTATATAATTCAATCAATACAAATCAATAAATAAAATGATCAGCTTATAATTAAAATGAGAGTCAAAAAAATAACTTTTATGATTATATTTTTGGTAGATTATTAATATTGACAGATTTGGTATAATTTTGACTTCTGCTCAAACCTAATGCAATTCATTGAACATGATGAACATGGAATGTTAGTAACAAAATTTCCAAATATAATTTTGTAAAAACGCCTCACACCAACTATAAAAATCCTTCCTTTGATTCCAGTATCAAGAAGTGATTTTTCTATATCACATTCTTTTTTTTTTTTCAAACATATTGTTGATACAATGGGAAGATTGTTTCTTGTTTATTATGATGAATATCCAAAAGAGGATTTTTTCCATTGTATTATATGCAAAACTCGAATTGGATTTGTCAATAAATTCATTGATTACATAGATGACGATGGGATTAAAGCGGTCTTTCATGATGTGTTTAATGTACAAGTGGATGAAGAGAAATATCATAGACAAGTAAATGGAAATACCATAGCTGATACTTATTGTGTCAAATGTGGAATGCTGCTAGGGATGAAACTTATTGTAGTCCCTTATAACAATCAAATTGAGAATATTAGAGAAGGAAGGTTTTTGATGAGCGCGTCCAAACTTGTTTATTGGAATAATAAGCTAATGTTTGTTGACGAAGATTATGATGAAGAAGCTGATGGAGGTGCTAATGAGCACGATCATGATCAAGGTGGAGAAACAGATGAACGAGATCATCATAACGATGAAGATGTTAATGAACATGATGATAATGATCAAGATTGAGGCTCTAAACACACTAAATGAAGATGTTGATCATATATTATAGATAATAGGTGATGTAAATCTAGACATCAAAGATTACTTACTTAGCATTTGCTTTTGTATGATTGATTTACTTTTTCTTTTATCTTGTTAGAACATCTTTTTAGTCGTTTACATATCGCTCTCAAACTATTTTATTTCAAGTTATGAGTTAGATTTAATTTATGTATAGAGAGACTTCTTTTTTATAAGAATTTGTGACCTTTTATAAGAAAGTACTATCTCTTTGATTGGATACCATATAGCTAATATAAGGATTATAACAACGAGGTGTTCACTATATAGTGGTGAGTTTTTTGAAAGTAAATTTATAATTATCTAAATACTCCAAATATAAACATCAAATTTGATATATCTTCTATATTTTATAACAACGTTTCTTTATAGATATAATAATAAAAGTAAGAACACCAACAACCGGATAAGGGTCCGAAAAATATTCCAATTATGGCCGAATTTGTTGTTGCGATACTAAACTTTTATGAGGATCTATTGTCTCCTTAAACAATAAAATAGTGTATTTTTTACCCCCTGAAGTATTTAATAGTTTATTTTAAAGATATATATGTGCCCACGTGGACAAATATATATGTTTAAAATACAGTATATAAACTAGGGAATTAATAGGTCCTCAGAAAAGTTTGATATCGCAACAGTTAACTCGACCAAAGTTGGGGTATTTTTCAGACTCTTATCCCCCAATAATACAACAGTAACAAAGTAATGCACTATAGAAAAGGGAGAATAAAATATACTTAAGAAGTGTAACTAAGAGATTTTAAGAGTGACTAATTTTTTTAAAATAATATTCACGTTATTTTTAAAAATAATATTGTACATAGTTTGACATTCACGTGCATCAAAACTAATTACTAATTAATGATCACTAAATTTAATTTGATGTAGTATCGTTAGATATAAAAGTATATATCATAACTTATATAAATGTACAACTTCATAGAGGAACATTACTCTCATATACTATTCTTTTTGAAAAATAGCAAGAAATTATATAATTCAATCAATAAATAAAATGATCAGCTTATAATTAAAATGAGATTCAAAATAACTTACGTTATCAAGACCAATATTATAGTCTACAAGCTATAAAATTGAGTTAACCTATTAATGTATTTAGAGAGGAGAAACCACTTTAAGGTATTTAACCGTTGACTGGGAAGTATTGAATTAAGAATTTTAATAATTTATTTACCTATTTTATGATAATGATTTTCTTATTAAGATTATATTTTTGGTATATTTTTAATATTGACGAAACTTATTGTAGTCCCTTATAACAATCAAATTGAGAATATTAGAGAAGGAAGATTTTTGATGAGCGCGTCCCAATTGTTTATTGGAATAATAAGCTAATGTTTGTTGACCAAGATTATGATGAAGAAGAAGCTGATGGAGGTGCTAATGAGCACGATCATGATCAAGGTGGAGAAACAGATGAACGAGATCATCATAACGATGAAGATGTTAATAATCAAGATTGAGGCTCTAACACATTAAATGACGATGTTGATCATATATTATAGATAATAGGTGATGTAAATCTAGACATCAAAGATTACTTACTTAGCATTTGCTTTTGTATGATTGATTTACTTTTTCTTTTATCTTGTTAGAACCTCTAATATTAGTTACTTTATCGCTGGTAAACTATTTTGTTTCAAGTTATGAATTATATTTAAGTTATATAAATAATACAGACTCCTTTTTAAAAATATTTTGGAACTTTTTATAAGAAAGTACTATCTTTTTGATCGGATACCATAGTCAATATTGTTGAGTTTTATTTGCCCTGATTTCTTACCATTAATTTGTTTTCCTTTTAGAATTTTTTTTTGGATTGACTAATACTTTTCTTATAGGAAAAATGTTTAGGACTCAATAAATAGAGGAATGTTCCTTCTAACTTAATCAGCATTCACAATGTAGTCTTAAAGACTTTGAGAGTTTTGGTTAGGTGGAGAATTTATGGGTCACAAGCTTGATACGCTATCACTTGTGTGAACCTCCCATATATCCCGAGTTGAGGTTGTTTCTCTTTGTATTTTGTACTTTATAGTGGATTGCTCATCTCCTTTGTGGACGTAGGTCGATTGACCGAACCAAGTTAAATCTTTGTGTCTTTTGGTATATATCTCATTGTTTTCATACTCGTGGTATTTTGAGGTTTGCTTTGCTAGCTTCCGCATTTACACCTGCTTATTTCTGATCCTAACAAATATAAAGATTATAATGAAGAGGTGTTAGACAATTTATCTGTGAGTTTTGTGAAACTAAGTTTATATTTACTAAGCAAGTTATATTACAAAAATTAAGTTACACGCAATACACTATTAAATATCTTTTAAAAATTTAGATGAACCAAACATGCAAAAATTAAAAAATATTTTTTTGACCACATTCTGTTGTCATAAAACTTAATGGTGTATTGTGTGTAACTTGAATATTTCAACGGGTCATACCGCTTACCTTCCAATTTCATTAGGTACTTATTATATCATATCAACAAAGTATCGAGTAACTTTATCATTAAAAAAAAGTCACATATAGACCATGTCGTTCGCACACTTCAAAAATATCAACGAGTGCATGTCGAATTCGCTATAGTAGTGTAATTTTGAAGAATCTGAGACAGATACGGCATCAAAAGTGAAAGAGTCCGCACAACTAAGCATATAGATACTTTATTTGAGAGTGAAAAGTTATGAGATAACATGGTATATAAAGTTCAATTTTAGTTATAGAGATGTCAAATTTCTTTAGCTAATTTTGGAAGACTTTGTAGGGAAATATGTACTAAATTGTTGTACCATATGAATTGTCACCCACATTTGATGGTTAGACTAAGATAGTTAATAAATAGTGAAATAAGAGATGGGGAGTGAATTGTTTTTATTACTAAAAAGGCAGCAACTGGCGATGAATAAATTTTATAGCTAAAGAATAAAATACGTGATTACTTCTTCCTAGCAATGAATTATCAATAAATTTTATTAGCTATGACAAATTTCACAATATATTAGTGACGATGTTTGTAGTTAATTTTTAAATTTTGTTTTTGTGATTGTCTTAAATATATAGCTTCTGAATGGAGGTCTCTTTCGTATAACTAACTTGATTTGATAGAGGTGACAACTCAAGGGTGTTGATCCTAGAAAAGAAATTGTTTGAGGTCCTTTATAGGATTAAGGTTAGAGCTTTGATTCTATATGAAGGAATCTGTTTTCCGTGAAAAATAAGCTATTTTCTTACGTACTTTCTAGAGTTCAGCTAGTAAGGAGAAAAATATCCGAACGACATTTATATGTAATCTAAACAAAGTACAAAAAACCAAGACCTAGACCACTATCCCCATCCAACCTAAGACCCGACCCCAATATCAAATCGGTACACCACCCTGACCTTGACCCCTACCTAATACCCAACCCCAACTCTGACTCGAGACCTGACACCAAAATCTAGACCCTAAGACCGAAGATTGAGCTCGAGATTTTTACCCTGAGAGTACTCAAGACTTGACCCTAAACAACGTAGCTAACCCCAATTCCTAACTCGAGAACTGACTCCATCCAATCCTGACCTTGATACTAAACCTTGACCTGAGGCTTGACCTCGAGAGTTATCCCTAATATTCCAACCAAGGAACTAGAGACCCAAACCTAGCATTGACCTTCAATGCCCAACCTTAAGACTCGAGCCCTGACGACCTTGTGACCCAACCCTAAAGTATAATTTTGCTCGAGATCCTGACCTTAAAACTCAAGATTAACCTTGAATCAACCTCGAAAATCCTTCTGGACTCGAGATCTAACCCCAATATCGAGATTCAAGACCCTACCCAAAAAACCAACCCAACCTTTAACTTTGTCCCCAAGACTCGATAGTTATCCCTGACCTTTGATTCTACGACTGAATCTAACCTTAACCCTAAACCTAGACCAAAATCCCAACCCTAACCCCAAGACTCAACCTCAAATCGACCTCGACGATATCCCATAACTTGGTCGAGTCTTAGGAGTTTAGTCCTATATGTTGATTTAGGTCGGGTCCTATGTCAGTTCAGGGTCGAGTCTTAAGTTGCATTTAGAGGTTGGGTCACATTTCAAGATAGAGGTTCAGCTTAATTAGGGTCGGGTCTAGGCATCAAATCCTCAATATATATGGTTGGGTTGAGGTGAAGTCTCAGTTTGGGTTCCCAACTCAAGGTTGTTTTCAAATTGAGAGATCTTGGGTCAAGTCCCTAGTCAATTGTCGTGGGTGGGTCACGTTACGATGTGACATGTTAAGGGGCTAGGTGGAATTTAGATTAATTAGGAGGTTTTCCTAAGTAAGTCCATTGGAAAAAAAAAATATTCTATACACCTTGAATTTTCAAATAAAACTTAGACACTGTACACCGTTCAAATTTAACTCAATTCGTCCATAGCTACCCGTCTCTAGTTTTCAGCCAAGTCACCATAGAAATGTAATATTCTTTCTAACATGAGAGTACCTATAATATTTCAGTTGAAACAGATAATGTGTGAAGAAATCACCAAAGGAAACTTCTTATTACATACTTCTACTATATATGCACAATTTCTTATTTTAATTGTATACGTTAGTGCAACAAAGTACTAAAAATATGTTTCTCTCTAAATAGGGATTTTGTGAAAATTCAAGGAAACTTCTATGTATTAATTTACTTAGCTTCTTGAATATATATTTTGGCTACTAATCTTGGAAGTTAGTTAGTGGTAAAATACGTATAAATTCTTTTTAATAATGAATGACAATAAAATTAAAATTCAAAATCTTTGTTTGTTTTGATAATTTGTTGAAGCTAGCGTATGATCAGATCTTATCAAAAAATATATAATTTTGTAATGTGTCATGTAAATTAGTCGATCCTTTTGACATAAAAATATTGAAGGATTGTTCACTTTCTCAAGCATCTCTATCTTTAGAAAGTGACAACGAATGAAACTTTTTTGAAAAATAGAAAACTTTGGAACGATCGTTTTATTCAATTAATTTTTATTATTATAATTAATTTATAAATAATAAAAAGTACTTCTTGAATCATTGAATATTTTTATATTTTTTTCACTATATCAACTTAATCCATTAATGTTGAAGTGTGAATGCTATATACATTTCTTATCTTAAAAATTGAGTAATCAATATATAGTATATATAACGTACCATAAAATATATTTTCTCATGAACACTCAATAATTATTTTTTCCAATGATTTTATTCCATATAGTACACAAATATATAATACCTACATACCTTAATTCTTTACCTTTTTTAGGGTTCTAGCACTTGTTTCCATACCATAAAACTACGTGGAGTCCATGCAAACATATTTGAAAAATAAATAATTTAATAAATTAAAAAAAGGAAAATTCTAGGAAACTTCAAATAATTTTAAACACACTTAAACTCCCATTTCTTGTCCTCTATATAAAACCAAGAACACAAGTGTTTTTATACATAAAAAAATTCCCCTATTAAATCAACATTTTCTAGTCCTTTTTTTAGAAAAAAAATAATAATTAAAGTCCTATTTTCTATTTTTAAGAAAATAATGGGTTCTCTAAGGGATTTGGAGCATAATGTTGGAGAAGAATTAGATAGGAAAAATGATGAAGAAATTATTATGAAGAAGAAAAAAAATGCACAACTTTTTAGGATATTGTTGGTTAATATTCAAGAAGTTATATTAGGAACAAAGCTTTGTTTGCTCTTACCAGCTATCCCTTTGGCAATCTTGGCTCAATACTATCATTTTGCAAGAGTTAGTATTTTAATTTATTTATTATACTCTATCTGTTTTAATTTATGCGATATTTTTTCATTTTTTTCGATATTCAATCTAGGTAAAGTTTGATCAACACTTTAAATTATACTTTTTCAGCATATTAATTAGCATGAGAAAAATATGCAAATTCTTTCGTATAAATTTTAGTTTGAGTTCATATAATCTTATTTAGTATTTAACATTAGTTAAATTGATGCATGAACAAATAAAATATCATGTAAATTGAAAGGGAAAAAAATCAAAGTATTTATTTAAAAGTTTTTAAGGATATATGATTTTTATGTACTATTATCTCCCTTCAACCGTTTGAGCAAAACGTAGCGATAAATTCAAGAATCGATCATAAAACCTAGTTTAATATAATAACTAAAACATTAGCTATTCGCTCTCAGGTGGAATGATTTGAATCGATAATATAATTTTATTTAATAAATAAAAACATATTAATTAGCTATTCGCGCTAAGATTGAATCATGAACTATCAGATCACCATAAGGACGCCTTTGACATACCAATCATTGAACTGTCAATTAATTTTTTTATTAAATTGAATCTTCAGAATGGGAGAAGGGTAATGAGTCATTCTTAATTAAAAATCGCGATTCTTTAAACCAATATTTTTAATAAAGTATATAATAGTTAATAATTTAAAATATTTTTTATAATATTTTGTAATGATGAAGTAAATATATAATGATTTTGATGTTATGAACAGCCTTGGATTTTTGCTTTTAGTTTGCTTGGACTTGCACCTCTTGCTGAACGTGTCAGCTTCTTGACTGAGTAAGTTTGCATTAATATTTTTAATCTTTTTTTATATTTCTTTACTTTATGACAAAATTACTAATTAAGATTATTCTTTTTTCTCTTTTTGTTTCATTTCCACTTGAAAACTTAAAAAAAGACAAATTGCTCACTTCACTGGTCCAACAGGTATGTATTTGTTGCTTGCACCTCCTTCCATCTCATTTTAACGGTTACTTTAGCTCTTTACACGTCATATATATATATATATATATATATATATATATATATATATATATATATATATATATATATATATATGAAAAATATTGCAAAATTTGATTTTGAATTCTTAATAAATAAAAAATCGCCTGAAAGTTTGAGGACCTTTAGTACTGTACTCCACCCCCGAATCAGCAGACAACAGCCTTCACGTCAAGCAAGACCATCCTTGTCCCTTTCCTTTCTCCATTCCACCTTCTTTTTGTTCCAATAGAGTTTGAGGCAAAGTGGTTTGTATGCCTACTTTACCTACTTGATGAAATAGAACGAACAACGTTTCATTTTCGAGTTTATTGAGTGGATTCCGTCAACACACACCTAAAGAAGCAATAAATAATAGGGGTAACATTACTATATTAGTGTTTTGGATATATTAACTTTAATGTTTTAGGAAATATGTATTAGATATTGGATAGCAAGGTAAAATAGAGACAAAGGTATAAATAAATATCGCTTGACTTTTCAAATTGAACAAATATTGTTGGACAACTATATTTTAAGTGTAGTAGACAAATAAAAATGGACGGAGAGAGTTATAATTAATTTGGTTTTAGCTAATATTGCTACTAATTTAATTAAGGAAAAATTGTATGAAATAATAAACTATTAATTCAAATTAAATATTATAGCCATAGTTTATTTTAATCGTAATTCGCAGCAAACGTCCCTTTTTTTGCCATCTGATTTGGTATACAAATAGCCATTTTTGATATACAATTTGTCATTTTATACACTTCTATAAAAATGTATAAAATGTGTTCGTATCTGTATAAAGCAAGAGAAAAGTGTATATATAAATACAAATACATATATTTTCGTCATATACACTTATAATTATACAAATGCGATTTTATTATACAAATTAAAATATACAAAACTGAACAACTTGTATAAAATTGAATGTTTATATTTTCATCATATACACTTATAATTATAATGCAGATCTTATTATACAGATTACAATGTATAAATAAAATTATACAAAACAGAACAATTTGTATAAAATTGTATGTTTGTAGCAAACTATATAAATCAAAAACTCCATAGCAAACATAAAATCTGTCATGTAGCGCCATTGTCCAAACTGTAGCTATAACTTACAAATATAAATTTTGTGTTTGCAGTTGGGGGTCTACTTAATGCAACATGTGGGAATGCAACTGAGATGATAATAGGATTATTTGCACTTTATCAAAGGAAAATACATGTCCTAAAGTATTCTCTTTTGGGATCCATTCTTTCCAACTTACTTCTTGTTCTTGGAAGTTCTCTTTTTTGTGGTGGACTTGCCAACATTAAAAAAGAACAAACATTTGACAGGGTAAGATTATTTGTGTTTTCACCCTAGATCATACATATTGTGATGCTTCTAGAGTTTATTCATATCGAATTCAACATCGCTAGCTACGAGCAATTTAACGTCGAATATTAGCAATGTAATTGTGTTGACATTTGTTTTATGTTTGCCAACAGAAACAAGCTGATGTAAACTCACTTCTTCTACTACTTGGATTGCTTTGCCATATGTTGCCATTGATGTATAGATTGGCTTTAGGCCCATCAATTAACAATAATGTAGCAACTTCAATATTGGGATTATCTAGAGTTAGTAGCATTGGAATGCTTATAGCATATGCTGCTTATCTCTTCTTTCAATTGAAGACACATAGACAATTCTTTGAATCCTCTGAGGAGGTAAGTTATCTCTCTATAATATCATCGTTTTTATCTGAATACTTTTTGACTGCTATAGTGAAATGTTATTATGGAGAATATACAATCATGTATAAATGAAAAATCGATTCCAACTAAAATTTAGTGTTATTACATAACATGAAATACTATTATAGAAAGATTTGACTATATATATGCATGGTGCACGGATACCCGTAACCTGATTTTGACATTGTTGTTTCACTTATATTCAGTTTATTGAAATGATTGAACTTCATCTATATGTGACTTCACATGTTATGTCTAGCGTTTGATTTTGTCAAGCCTAACTTCAGTCACGAAATCTCGAGTGAGTGAATGTGCAAATTTTCTAACAATATAGTGGATAAGGTACAAGTGCAATCGAAATTCTAGAGACATGCATTAACTTAACTAAGGTCCTATTATCTCTGGTCTTATTTTTTTGTAATTTTGTATACCTTTTGGCTTTCGTGGCACACTTTGTGACTCCACATAGTTGAGGCTCGTGAGAGATGTTTGGATGTTACGTAAGCCAAAAAGATATATTAAATTACAAAAAAAAGAATTCAGAGATTTTAATGTGTCTCTAAAATTTCGGTCATAATCTAGGATACTTAGCTTTTGCCTTATCCCTCATAAATAAGATATGTAATTTGCTAAAAACAAGTTAAATTACATGAACATTGTAAACTTTTTATGTATCATAAATATGTATATAATTTAAATAATTTATTTTGATGACATATGAGCAGGAGGAAGAAGAAAATAAAGTCTCAGAAGATGAAGAGGCAGTAATTGGATTTTGGAGTTCATTTGCTTGGTTAATTGGCATGACTATAACTATTGCTCTATTATCTGAGTACGTTGTCGGTACGATCGAGGTAAAATTAATCTGTCGTTAAATTACTCATAGCTAACATAATATTTTTTTTAATCTAATCGATAATTAATCTGATTAATTGGTCCAAAGAAAAAAATATATTTAAGAGTATCCTAAGATGAAAACGCACTTAAATTTAAAAATTTGTAAAATACGTATAATTCATGTATTATTTTTCGTATAACGATTTTTTTTTCCGAATAATCTCAGGCTGCATCAGATTCTTGGGGGATTTCTGTGAGTTTTATTAGCTTAATATTGTTGCCAATAGTGGGAAATGCAGCAGAACATGCTGGATCCATCATTTTTGCTTTAAAAAACAAGTTGGTAAGATATATATAAATACTAAAAAATTTAATAATTTAATTTACTCGATATTTATAATGAATATAGTATACATGATATATACACTAAATGATTTTTTATATACATATATACCAATGCAGGATATATCACTAGGTGTTGCATTGGGGTCAGCTTCTCAAATTTCTATGTTTGTGGTAAGAATTTTGGCAATATCTGTTTATTTATATATACTATTTTTAATCGATGTATCTGATGTATTTGTGTTCTTATTAATCTGTTACAAAAGGAATGATATTTTTCTTCTTAGAAACTTGTTGGAACCCTCAATATAGTATGATCGCGTAGATTAAAACATGCGAGGAACTCAACGCCACTTATTTCAAAAAATAATTTTGATATACTTTCGTATACATCTATTTTGTATTTCGATAGTCTTCTTTAATTTCATTGAACTACATGTTTCGTCAATCAAGGTCATATAAAATGGGATGAAGATAGTAAGTACATAATCATTTATTTGTAGCATCACTTAAAAAATAACTACAATTAGCTATTAGTAAAAGTGAAATATTAGTTACTTGGAAAAAAAAAATCAAGGAATATTATTACTGATGATTACAATCGATATTTTTATATTATGTTGCTTGGACTCTTTAAGATTGATGTTGCATCCTCGTCGAAACTTTCAAAAGATACATTTTTTTTTTATAGATTTGATATATATAGTCATTTTTAAAAAGTGTGAACATAATTTTTATGGAATTAGTTTATATAACATATTTAATATTTTTAGGTACCTTTGTGTGTGATTATGGGTTGGATAATTGGTGTGGATATGGATTTGGATTTTAGCATACTGGAAACTGGTTCTCTTGCTTTCTCAATCATCCTCATTGCCTTCACCTTGCAGGTTCTTTTATTTGTTACTATTTGACAATCAACTATAATTGATCGTTAATTATGTTGCTCTGATTCTTTAAAAATGACAAATATCATATTTATTTTGAATTTTTTTTAAAATGCACTACTAGAGGATCTGTTACGCATCTGGCTAGGACAATATAGGTAGCTAAAATATATACAAACTCGCTATTTGACTCATTTCATAAATAAGGGAATAAATAAAAGACGAATAAAATAAAAATCTCAAATTCTAAGATGTGTTGCACATGTATTTAAAGAAATTGCACTACTATTTTAAAGAACACGACATGCACATGTCGATATTTTTAAAAAGTTCGAGTAATGTAGGGTAGCTAAAAAGATACTCATTTCAACGTGCAAATTAGATTCTTCAGAACTGTTACTTTCGGTGAGAATAATATAGATTTGTGTATCTGAATTCATAACTTCAAAAATACAATATTACGAAACCTTAAAAATTAAACTCATAAGTTTTTAATTTTTAATCCGTCTCTCTTTGTATTTCTGTAGTCTTTTTCATGGCATAGCATCATTTTGCCATGTATATATAAAAATTACACCATATAGAAAGTATATAATATGTTGCAAAATGAACCAAAATTTTGGAAGAAAAAACAATTTTTTTACTAATAATAGAAACATTGGAGTTGTCAAATATGCTCCAAAACGAAAGGGCAATATTTTGTTTATTTTGTCCATATATATGAATGACATGATAGGTTTATGGTACAAAACAAAAATTGAGTATGTCATGCTCAAATTATAATTTCTCATTTTATTTACTTGTCTCATCGATATTTGGTATTTGTATTCTGTCTCGTTAAATCTTGATTAACGTCAAAAACTATCACAAAATATCACATTAAGGTAAAACCTTCTATAGCTATAACAAAGGTAACTTCATATTCAGACTCGAAATTGACCTCTCACTCTCACTTTATTATATTCTATCTTTTTTTTTTCTTTTAATATTCTTATATTCCTAATATCTCTTGCAGGATGGAACCTCACATTACATGAAAGGGATTATTCTTTGTCTTGCCTATTGTGCCATTGGTGCTTGTTTCTTTTTCCATAAAATTCCAATCAGTAAGTCATTTTTATTTTTTGTTTTCTATACAAACCCTATTAATTATATTAAATAATACATCCTTTGAGAAAACATTTTACTTGTACGCGCATAAGTTAACACTTAATTAAACTTGTATAAAACTAAACAAATAGACACATTTGTCCAACATGACACTCTACATGGCAATTTTGTATCCTACGTGGCGTCCTACATGTATTATGTCATGTAGGACACGTGTGTCTACTTGTTTAAAGTTGGAGGGCATAGTTGTCCGCTGAAGCCAAGTTAACTATCATATTTATGTATTATGTCTAAAGGCTAAAAGTTACATGTAACTATTTTTATACATGATCTACATTGTCAGTGTATAGATGTTAAATCCTCTGACAAATTGCTAACTCTTTTTTTGGTGCGTCGGGTGTTGTTAGATATTGAAAATTATTCATCTGGGATCATGTCAGCTTAAACAAGTTCATTCAGCATCGTGATGAATCATCAGAAAGAAATCGATATGTATCTGATGGAATTTGTACACGTCATCAACCGGATGTAATACTTCATTGCATCAAATATGCACTTGTTCATCCAAATTAGAGCTTTCTTAATTACCCTTTTGTGGAGATTATTACATTTCATGTTTTGATTGGAGACTCTAATGCACATGAAATGTGAAATAATAGACTTATATCAACATGGTTTAAGCTTTATGTAAATATATGTTCTTATTTATTACTACTTTTTTGCATAAATGTGGTGGATTTTGAGGAGAATAAGAAACTATCACTCCTATCAGTTGTGTATTTCAGTTGAGTATTTTGGTGGCCAATTAATAAAATTATCTAAGGTTCCATGTATTCCTATTTTTGGTAAATATTATGCACTAAACTTTCACTATTTGCTGTTCGAACAACCTTTTATATGGTCCCTTTAATATATGAAGGATTGCCTAACATAGTCCTTCATGATGCATATACCTCACTACTAGGAAGCTTAGTAAAGATTCATTTTCCATCGCAAATTAATGAAAATTAGTATTCATGATTTTGTTTCATCGTCGATCATTTTCACCGAACCAGCTAACTACACATGACGGGAAGCATACATTCTCATTAAATTTTCATTAATATTTTAATGAGAATGTATGCTTTCTGTCATGTGCAGTAAGCTTATCAATAGTATTGATGTATCCAACTATACTTGTATTGTCTAATCAAATTGGATAAATTACTTATGTATTCAAATATATTTGTATTCACAAATCACCATTTTATTAATATTACATTTGACATTTGATTGAACCACAAATATAAGTATAAATATAAGTATAATGAATTGAACTACAAAATTCACTCCTACAATCATACAAAAGGATCTTGAATTGGAAGGAATTGGGGGGAAAATATAAAAAAGAATCTGTAAAATAAGGATATTGATGAATGAGAAGGTATGAATACAAAATTAATTATGAGTTTTATAAAAATTTTTCTATTTATTATTTACTTATATTAAACATAAAAAAACTGATTATTGATATACAATTAAATTTGCTATTTATTGTATAGTTATAGTTATATAACGTAAAAATAAATAAATTAAACTATAGCTATATTATTTAAATATATATTGAAGTTTGCCATATTATGTATTTTTTCCATATTTTTATGCATAAAATAAAATTTTAAAATTACATATATAATGTCGGATTGGTTTGGTATCGGGTTGATTTTTTTTAGTTAAAACTAAACCAACCCAAATATAATCAGTTTTTTTTTTCTAATACTAAATCAAGTCAAATAAAACCACTAGTCAATTTTTTTTTAATTTGACTCGATTAGCGGTTTGATTCGATTTTGTACACCCCTACTTCTAAAACAACATAAACAACAAAAAATTGGGTAGATGGAATGACCAAAATATACACAAATTATGTATAACCTATATTCTTCCCAATATTAACAACAAAAACGAAAACAATTGCTAGCTAACTACGACTCTTGGTCCAAACTTTACATATAATTAACCAAAGACTCAATAAGTCATTGTTCCATATCTACTTATATGTATAATGAACACCAAGATGAATACAAAGCTATATTTGGGCCCGTAGGATGAAATTCTCAAACTCAAATTTCAGTCTAACTTTCACGAATGGAATTTACAGTCCGTAGATCAAACCACGGACTGTAAATGGCCTCGTGGAAGGTTTCTAACACTTTTTAAATTGAGATTGGTTTTTTTTTCCATTTTTTCCTAAGTTTAAGCCATGACATTACACATATCCTAAAAGGATTTTCACGCTCAAGACGTAGTTCCTACACTCTTGAATGATATAAACTTGTTTTTAGTGGATCTAGTTTAGTTGCGTTCTATAGCTCGGGAAGGTATAAGAATGTAGATGAGATATTGTATCACATGAGGCTCATAGTGATATTTGTTGATTAGATAAACTCTCACAAAAAATAAAGTATAATATTTCAGTATTTGCTATCATTACACATCTATCATAAAAATTTTTTTAGTTATTTCATTCATATTCTTGTCTTACTTCAGTTGAATTACTTTTAGATGTTCATTGAATTATCTATTTCCTTCAACTTATTACATATCGTACATTCCATGTACTGACATCATTCGACATTGTATCATTTTATGATATAGATATAAGTATTATCATTCACTCATAAGTTTTAGGCGAGACCTTTATATTTTCGGAGGATTCCAATTTTATTGCTTAGTAGTAGTGTTTGGAAGTTGTTGTGAGTCTTGTCCCAACACCAATCTTTAGACCGTAGAGACTTCATAGATATACATCGTCAGAGAGACATTTCAGTCTTCTTTTGTATGTTTTTTGTCATTTATACTCAGTATTTTCACATAACTTTGGGACTCAGTTTATTCTTTAAATGCTCATCAATTTTAATATTTTGTGTGCATGTTGTAACCATCCGCAAAGTATTAGTTAGTCCATTAATGATTCACTTGAGGACCAACAATGATTTACGAATGTCAACCACATCACCGGGATAGGCTCGATCGTGACAGATAGTCACTAAATTAGTGATATTAGGTATAACCAAAGTCACAGCAGAATGAAAGGGCGATGTAATTCTTAGTTCTACTTTTCTAGTTCAAAGTGGGAACGAAGGTAGGCTAATCTGGCTTATAAAAGAACCTGACAGAACGTTTTGCCCAACAATGTGGAGAGAAAGAGTATGAGAAAAATAAGGAAATGACAAGGGCTAGGCAGGCTAAGGCAAGGCAAAGGAAGATTGTGATTAGAGCTGTCAATATGGGCTAGCCAACCCATACGAACTAACCAATACATGCTTTGACATTTTACGGGCTAGTCCATTTTTGTGTGGGCCAGAAAACGATCGGCCCAACCCAAAAGTACGTGGGCTACAGACTTGCCGGGTCAGCCCACTTTTTAAATATTATAGTTTTTTTTGTATAATTATTAAATTAAATTATAAATTATAATTGAAAAATATTATCATAAATATCAACAAAATAATATTACATGATATTAATGTTACTACTTGTTAATCAAATTCACAAATAAAATTATCTTCATAATATTTATTAAGTTTTTCTTTTCAAGTAAAATTATAAGTATCTAAATAGAAATATTGACCTAACTATTTTGAGTTTGGATTCTCTCTAATTTAAAATTTTAGTTTTATATTATATTTATTAATTAATTTTTATATGCCCACGTCTGGCCCTATCGATTTTTCTCAAGCCCCACAAATCACCAGACTTATTCAGGCCGGGCTAAAAAACTCTTTTCTTAAATAGGCTTCAAAAATCTTAGCCCAACCCTATTAAATCCTGGGTAGGCCAGGCCGGCCAACGAACCTAGCCCATATTGATTGCTCTAATTGCGATTGTGACAAGATCGTGGCTATGCAAGTTTGAAGGCCAGGTGCTGGCTAGGGCGATGAATAAGGAGATTGAACCCCAATGGCCAGCTGGGTGAGACCAGACCAACACACTGACTGACACGTGGGCAGGCGCGAGATTGGGCGGTTGAAGGGTGATTTTGGCGCCAAAGTTGAAGGATGCTTATGTGTGCCTCGTATATGTGTGGGCAGTTGGGCGAAATCAGCAGTATCTAATCGTTGGAGACTTGACAACATTATAGATAAGACTTCTTGCTTGAATTTTTTGAATTTGGCTTATCATTTGGACTTATCAACTGAATTCATAGGCATGTGACTGGGTGGTGTGGCCTATTTAAAGGCTCATTCAGACCAGTCTTAGGAAAAATATCTTTTGGTCGAATTTCGTAAAGCTTAACTATTCGAGGTAAACCACATAAATCTCAGTAGTTTAGGTCTTAATTATTAAAAGTTTCAATAGTTTCAAATATTACTTTCTCTATCATATTTTATTTTTAGGATACACTAGTCTGAATCTGAGATACATGTATATGCGAAAATTTGAAATCGAAGTACAAAATTATTTATTTTAATTGATTGGTTGTAACAGATTTCCTTAATAAGAGGAGTAATTGACGATTTCCAAAATACATAGATAATTAATTTCATTTTATTATTCTTTGAAATACTAAATTCATCAATATTATTAATATATATAAGATAAAAACATGTATATCTTGATAATGTAATTCGATTAATTTCAAATTATTACTCTTAAAAAAATAAGTTGATTAATTTGATGTATTTATTATCAATATATGGTGTATCCAACAAACTAAACACTTAGATACACGAGTGTCATACAAGTACATTCATATGTATTAAAGTATCTAGCATTAATTTCAAGTATTTGTTATACTTATCTAGTATTAATTTTATGTTATATATATATATATATATATATATATATATATATATATATATATATATATATTTATGAATCCTACAAGTATACAAACTATGAATTCGAATACGAACAACAATATATCCAAATAAATTATATCTATATATCCATATATATATATATGATCGACCAATCAAACAACATAAAGTTGAGGCTAAATTTAGTCCACGATTCGTGCCCTAGTTGTGTATACTGGTCCCATAGATCTTTCTTTCCCCCAATAAATTTGCAGTTTGCCTTGTTTTTCGCTGTTCATCAGATTCTCCTCTCCTCTTTGCTTGGTGAAATTTGGAAATCTCAATTATTGCATTAAAATAGTCAACCATACAGGATTTTTCATTCAAATTCGATTTATAGATTGCTCTTTTTTCGCATAATTATCCTCCATTGTTGTGCACAATTTGTCTGCGAAAAGCTAATCATTTTGGATCATGTAATTAGGGTTTTCAGGAAAAAAATCCAGTTACTCAGAAGCTTCTTCCATCACGATTTCATTATAGATAAGTTGAATTTTTTTTTACCTTTGATTTATTTTTGCTCAGAAAGTGCATACCCAGAAGCTGAAATCTCGTAAATTAATGATTCTGGTTCAGATTTTGTTGTATGTATCTTTTGTATTGTAATCTAGTAGCAAAATTGTGTATCTTGTGAGCGAGGTGTGTGTGCAAGCTGGCTCGGACACCATGGTTATTAAAAACAAAGAAAATTGTGTGTCTTGTGGTTAGTGTTGTAGGAATTTTTTGTATATGATTAGTTAATAACTAGAAATATGAAGCATCAAAAGAAGAAAAAGAGATCAAAATCTTGTAAACAAGTTGGGGTTGGTAATGGTTCGTTGCCATCTGGGAATAGTAATGATGGAGGGGAGAGTGTTGTGACGGCGTTAACGGAGGCATTTACCTCTGTATCTATGGAGGAAGCAACATGTGCTTATGAAGAGGCAAATGGGGATTTGAATAAAGCAATGGAGATTCTGGGTGATATGGTGGAGCGTAAGGAAGAGGATAAGATCACTACTTGTTCAAGCTCGAGTGGAAATGTTGGTTCAAGCTTGGATTCGAGTAACTCAGAGGTGTTTATTGGGGGTCATTCCTGGCAGAATTCAGTTCAGCGCAAGGCTAAGATGAAGAAATTGGTGGCTGCTACTGGAACAGTATCGACGATGATAGGGAAGGATTATGTGAGAACAACTCCAAAGAAGAGTTGTTCAAAGCTCAAGGGGTTACATGATGAAACATCGAGCAACGAAGATGTTGAGCAGTTTTTGTATTCCATGCTTGGGGAAGATTCTGATTTGAGCTTAGCTGTCGTCAGAGATGTGTTATGTGAGTGATCTTTTTCAGTTGAACATTAGCATTTGTAAAAGAAGTAAAAACGAAAAGAAAAAAGAAACTGACAGGACTAAGTTATCAGTAGAAGGTGCAATGCATGTCTAGGTGTGGTGTTGATCATGAAAGATTATATGTGCTATATCGTTTGTGATTTTTATGGTTGTATCATTACTGAATTCAGTATCTTGCTAATTTTGTTGTGTGCTGATATAAACAATTTAGACAAAGGTACTTGTATAGCATATGTCTTCCTAAATTTTTTCAAACTGAAGAAAAAAATAAAAAGCATGTTGAAGCAAATAAATTTGTATCAGAAGACTGCCCTATGCATGAAGTGTTCCCAGGCCATAGCAAGTGAATCGGTTTACACTGGATGTAGACTTCCTCTTGCATTTTGGCAAAGAGGCAATTGCTAAACCTCAAACCTATATCCTACACGTCACTTTAGGTCACTAAAAAAGGTAACTCTGTTGTTGTGCGAACACTCAAACTCAATGTCTAAATTTAAAAGCGATTTCTGTTGCATCATGTGTTACTTTTCAAGCTTAAAATAAGTGCTACTTTTTGTGTGGTCATGTTCAAAACTATATTGAAATGAAATGAAAAACAGATAGAGATACTCTTCACTTGGTTAATGGGCTTGTAACTAGAACTTCTGTTTAATGCAGGTCAATGCGCATATGAAGTTGAGAAGGTAAAAATAGTTTGACTTACCTGTTTGTTTCAAATCAAACTTGTTTGCTTTGTGGAGGTTTGAATGCATTTTGTTTTCTCCCCATTCAAATATATCGTTTACCATATAACTCAGATATCATCTTCTACTTTATGATGGTTTCTAGAGAAGATCTGGTAATAACTCTTGTTATCACATTGTGTTTATAATTGGATCCTCTAGGGTAAGATTGCTTTGTAGAATCCTTTGAAACTGATGTGTCCAACACTTGTCTGCTTCCATTGTCATGGCACATTGGCTTTCTTGACAGACCATTCTTTTTGTATTTCTTTCGTACATTATAGTGATGTAATTTAGTTTTTAAGTCTTTTCTAGGCTTATATGACTCTTGGGGTCGTTCTCATTTATTGTGTCATCATATCAAGTTCATCATTTTAGTTCTATGATCTTAACTTGATGCTTTGATATCTGACTTTAAACTTTAGAGGAATATCAATATGGACAAATTGGTGACTGTGATTTGTTTAAACTACTGTTCTGATTCCATTTTGTAGTATAATTTTGTCCTCAGTGTCTTATTGTTGTGGCAGGTTTGCTACTTTCACTTTTCTTTTGAAGCGATTCTCCTTTAATAGTGCTTGTGCTTCTCTTCTAGGCTCTGAGTGTGTTGCTTGAATTATCAGCTTCCTCTAATGAGAAACCTAAGCTTAGCGACTGTAGTGCAAACTGGAAAGAAGAGGCTGTGTTTCTTCATTCAAGTGATGGTGTAGGTTAATTTTCTTATCTTCTACAATCCATTTATATGTGATTTAGCCATTTGTAACATTATTGTTTTTGTCTGCTTTCCTGATTGATTTTCATATACACTAACTGGACTATTTAGCTTTATTCTCTTTAATCCCCCTTTATCCTTCAATACGACCTATTTTCTTTCTCTCTTGGTTCTGATGTTGTAGTTTGCAAGTGTTGTCTAAATGCTTCATAAGAAGTTGGTATAATTCATTGCTTTTAATAAGTTATTGTCCTCTCCCATTTGTGACTCATCATATTAAGCTCAAGGTACCTCTTTAGTCTTTGCACAACATGTTGTCAATTGGAAATGGCTACCTTTCAGCCTCAATGTGTTGGTAGTTGGAATTTGGTTGTTTTTTTGTATCCAAAATGTTTTGGCAAACATTCGGGGTTGAATGTTAAGAACTAGAGAAGGTGGTGTTACCCTTCTAAAAAAAAAAAGAACTAGAGGAGGTGGTCTATGTGGAATATTGTCATGTTTGTTAAAGGAAAAAATGGGGTCAAACTAATAGAAATCTTGCAGTTGCCTTTTTAGTTGTCTGTAATAGGGGTTGGTTCAGTCATAAAGTGTGGTTTTAAAACCATTGAGGAGCTTAGTGGAATTCTTTTTCAATTTCAGTTTCAAATATGCATACCTCCCTGTAGTTAAATTTTTTGTTCAACTGCAATAAATTTGACAGTCTGTAGAACTCTCTTACTAAATTAGTTCAGATGATATAAATGTCTGGTTTTCAGAGGATGACCTAATGCTTAGTGAAAATTTTCTTGCAGCTTACTGACTGGACATCTGATTCTACTTCTCATTCATCTGAAGGCGAAGTTCTAGATAATGTGTGGTTTTATGGGCCTCCTGGCAGGTAATTTTACTGATATCACATCATATATTCATCTTCCAAGAAAATTCACCTTTAGAACTTTTTTGAGCAGCAGGGCATGTGGATTTTTAATTACTCTCAATTTTCTGATGTTATTGAAATCCTCAATTTTTACCCCAACCCAACCCCCTGGCTATTTGGTTTAGTTTTTTACCACCCCACCCAAGCCAGGTGTCTGGTTTAATCTTGGTGTGGAACTTCTAAGACATCTGGAACATGGATGTCCAACATCTGGTAAACCATGAGTCGGGCAAGGTGAAATGGAGCATGGGCTTAAAATTTACCCCAAAAGTTAATTTGTGAAGGAGGATTGTCTAAGACTATATAAGGAGACCGCAACCCATGTCTTTCACCAATAGGGGACACTTAACACCCCTTCATGCCAAGAGCTGGACACTAAAAGCATGGACCTACCCCTGACTCAATGCCAAAACTAGCTCATGAGATGAAGATTGCCTAAGATCATATATGAAGACTAATTATCCAAGCCCCAACTGACATGGACTTCTAACACCTTTAATTGGAAGTGAATTCTAGAAGCCTTGTTACTGGATCAAATTATTATTTGCTTTGTTTCAGGAATTCGTTAAAAGTTCCTGCTGGAAACTCTGAACATTCTTCATCATCTACAGTAGGAAATTCTGGATCAGTACTTCCTCAAGATATCCTGGAATCTTTGTTCAGTATGCCAACCCCCAAGAGTGTTGAACATGAACCAACTACTATGAACTGGAAGAATGTAGTGAAGAAAATGACATCTTTGGGACAAAGATTTGGATCTTGTCCTAATGATATTCCACCACGGCAGCATACTCATGGTACTGTAACAATTCTATCTATTCATATTTTGAATTTTTCAGATGTAAACATTGTAAATGGATTTGCATTTTTTAACACTTTCAAGAGACTTCAGATCTATTATCATCATGATTCTTCAAATATAAACATTTCTTCATGCTACATTTATCAGTTGAGATCTGATTGCCCTCTAGAGAAGCCTCTTTTTATATATAAACCTGCCAATTTTCCTTGCAAAGTAGCTCTTTTTTATTGTTAAATTTAATTTATCCTGACAGAATAGGTTTTTTTGAGTTAATGAAATTGTTGTCTGGCCATTCAGGGCTGGCATAGTTTCCCTGTTGCCACCAAAAGACGAATCTTCCCAGGCATTTTTTATTTGTGGATTTATGTATCTTTTTCCTCTTTCTCTCCTCCACGGTGGGCATATTGTAAGATTTATATGTTTGCAGAAATTGGGTTCCTCTCTTTACTACTTTGAATATCTCTCTTCTGCAGCTGAGGGAGCTGAGTATCAGCTGTTCAGGGAAACTGCAAAGCAACATTGGGAGTCAATGAGATCCCATTATCAGAAGGTATGCATATTTATAAGTTATTCATGTTATGTTCTTGATCTGGATAAATCTTCTGATATGTAATAAGTTTGGATACATCTTGATATGTTTTAAGTTTTCATTTAAGGGCTTGAAAAGTTACATTGTGCTGCAGGCTGCAACAGCTTTTTCAAATGGCCACAAGGGACATGCTGCTTATCTTGCGGATCAGGTAATGAAAACGTAGGAGCATGTATGCCTCATAAAGTGATTATGATTCATTTTCTCTATTTTCGATGTTTACTATTGCTTGTTGGAGCAAATTTGAGGCATTTTTAAAAAAAAAATGTCTGAGGCATATTAAATACCACATATTTGGTGCGTTTGTTGTATATAACATGCCAATGCTAAACTGTCATGTTTGTGCTGATTGAAAAGGTCTTGACAAGGATTACAGTTAGTTATCAAGCTTTTCTTTCTTTCTCCTTGTTTTGACAAGTAAAACTTTATTCATATGGCATTGAGTAGATGTGTTATTTACAGCATGAACCACCAGCACCTCCCTTTTGTAAAAGTAAGGTAGCTGATGAAAGTCATAAATTTCTCTACATCATCTACTAGATCCATTTTGTGCAAAAAAAAGTCAGCTAGCATTCAGCCCCGAATTCCCAAATATTTTTTACAAATCATTTTTGGGTGAAATTTCACCATGCGTTTTTTGCCATAGATTCTGGGAGAATATTTGACTTATATAGTGTGTTTCGAAACACGTCTTGAACTGTACCTACTGAATAACTTATTTATATGGTAGGCTAATATATATATTCTCTCCCTTTCTCATGTGGACACTGCTTCAGGGTAGGCTACACAACAGAAAGGCTCGAGAAGCTGATGCAAAGGCTAGCCAGGATATATTTGCAGCTAGGTGATTACAGATCGATATCTATTTTGTTTTTCTAATATCATCTCATTGCTCTATTAGTATTAGATGTCCCTGTTAAACTGAGCTTCCATTGCAGAAACAAGAACATAGAAAATATGATAACTATTGACTTGCATGGCCAACATGTCAAACCAGCAATGAGGCTTTTGAAACTGCACCTTCTGTTTGGAGCATTTGTACGCTGTAAGCATCTTGCCGTGTGATATTTCGTGCCAGAGTGGACCACATATTGGTGATTTAATAGATTCATAATATGTTTTTTCTTTTCTTGGGCTCAGCTGTTAGGTTGTTCAGAGTTATCACGGGATGTGGGGCACATGGCGTTGGGAAGTCAAAGCTGAAAAACTCGGTAAGGAACCCTAATCTCACTTTACTCTTTTAAAGTTTTTGTTGTTAGATCCATTGAACGTGGTCTAGTTCCCTTTATTAGTATTATTATTATTTGTTAGTACTGTCCTATGTTATTCTTCAATTTTACTGTTACTTGTTGTTTTCTTTGATTTGGCAATCGTATTGTTTGTTGCTGCTACTGTTCCTTTTTCCATTGTTCTTTATATGGTTTATTCAGCGTTGTTTTTCCTTTTCTTACTGATTTTGATATGTTTTACTTGAGCCAAGGGTCTATAGGAACAACCTCTCTACCTTTACAAGGTAGTGGTAAGGTTGCGGGCACCACACTCCCAAAGCCCACTTATGGGACTACAGGGTATGTTATTATAGATTCATTGATCATTAAAGCTTAAAAAAGGTTTCATTTGACATTCTAACACATAATACAATAGAAAAACATACCCGTTATAATCCTACAAGTGGGCTCTGGATAAAACAGTACGCTTTCTGTTCTTCATTTAAAAAAAATGTAAAAATGTGAGAATCTGCCCTTTGTATGCTTATCATGGTACAGTTATTGTGAAGCGTTGTTGCTATTTGCAGGTAGTTGAACTTTTGAAGAAAGAACATATTGAATGGACCGAGGAGAATAGAGGAACATTGCTTATCAAGCTCGATGGACGAATGAATTTTAGCTTTGTAGATACTGCTGATGATGATGAAGATGATAACTGATTATCCCTTAGCCATGGTTGCTAGCAGTTGGGCGCCGCGGATTTTAGCATTAACAGTAGCAGTAAATGTAATTAACACACTATGTTATCTTGGTGCTAGGTGGTATAACCTAGATTATGATATTTTACTACATTTACATTTTTCTTTTGTTAGTGTGAGAATTGTAAATTGTGTATCCTAGCTCTGAGCATTATGCAGCGTTATAGCTAAGTTCATGTATCAGTGTAGAATGCACATTATTGTAGTAACTGTAATACTCATTTATTCTGGAAATATTATGCTTTTTCTTCTTCCACATTTCCTTTCTAGTAAATAACTTATAATTCAAAAATAATTCAAATGATATTATTTAGGGAAAAATTGTATGTAATGGAAAACTAATAAATCAAATTAAATGTTATAAACATGCTTTGATTTAATTGTGCCGTGTAGCGAACTGTTTGTCAGTCACCTCTCTCTGCCTCAAGCTCTCGCTCGCCACTCTCCCTCTCTCGCCCCCTCTCACTTTTATACAAACATAAATGTATAAAAATTGTGTTTGTATTTGTATAAAGCGAGAACAAAATTGTATATATATATATATATATATATATATTTCCGTTTTCCTCTCTCCTCTCTCCCAGATCTCGTTCGCCACCCTCGCCTCAACTTACAACATAACCGATCTAGCTAAGCCTCTATAGAACTTGTCTTTAAGTTTTGGTGGCACCTATTTGTCGCACAAGACTCTGGATGTGAGTCTCCATTTTATTAGTCTTTCTCCAATACGATAAATGACAACTTCGTCAATCTCTCCATTATCTTGGATAACATATCAAGATACTTAAATTTTCCTTTCTTTTGAATGACCAAATTAAGTATCGAACCTAACTTTCACATCAAATTCATACGTTGTTTTACTAAACTTGCACTTTAAGTATTCTATCTTTAAAATATTAAATTCACCTCGTTTGTTTGAATAACTAATTTTTCATATCAATTGTTCTCTAAAAGCATATCTAACAAAGGAGGGTAGCAAGCAATTACAAAGATAAATGAACTCTTCAAAAATAAATTGAAAATTTTCGATATTGATTTGGTGCAACATATTTAACCCTATTGAAGAAGTTTGAAAGTGTGAAGGGAAAACTTTTGTCGTTAAATATTGGAATAAAACTACAAGTATTGGAGAATGTGTATGTAGTAACTTCCACATCAAGATCTATGAGATTTAATTGTAGAAACTGATTCAATAATTTCAGTCAATACCCTTGAAAATGCCGAATCACAAAGAAAATTAAATATCAAGTGCGAAAAAGCTCTCATTGCTTTGAGGATATCTATTAGCTAGAAGTTTATTGATCATATTCGCGATGTAATTAGCTCTTCAAAAGATGTTTGGGACATGCTCGAAAGACTGTTTACCATGAAAAATACAACGAGACTATAACTATTAGAGAATGAATTGGCAATGTTACAAAAGAGAGGTATGTTCTCATATTACTTTTTGCGAGTCTAAAGTATATATGTGCTGAAATTTTAGAGATTGATCCAAAAGAGAAGATTAGCTAGCCACGCCTACGACGCTATCTTATTTGTGGATTGAAAAAGATGTATGGTCCTTTTGAACAAGCATCTGTCTTTAGATATGAACTCATATTTGCCTATACACTTTTATATAAACATTCATACACAATAACCTATTGATTAACTCATATTTGCCTATACATTTTTATACAAACAAACTTTGAATAAGCAAAATATTAACCAAAATTGACCATGAACATACATGCATATATCCAAAGAAAGCAACATTTTTATCTAAATGCATAAACATTGACGATCAAACATACCATTTTACACTTCCAAATTATCAAACAAAGTGAAACGGCGAGAGCATCAATAGGAGGGTCTGGTGTAACGACCTGTATAGTCGTTTCGAGCAGTAGAATCACTGTGATAAAAACTGACTGTGTCGATGGAACACACGACGGACCG
The DNA here is from genome assembly GCA_027705065.1 of Solanum peruvianum. Classification (NCBI taxonomy): domain Eukaryota; kingdom Viridiplantae; phylum Streptophyta; class Magnoliopsida; order Solanales; family Solanaceae; genus Solanum; species Solanum peruvianum. The sequence continues at coordinate 1,499,781 of JAKWJD010001760.1, read as the reverse complement.
TCATGGTCACGACGGACCGTCGAGTGTCTCGTGCCAAAGCACTTAAACTCTGAAATTTGGGTACAGGGAATCAACTCTCTGAACTTCGTGACGAAATGGCAGCACGGACCGTCGTAGGCACGACGTCACAGACCTCTTTAATGAATTTGACTCTCTGAACTCTGTGACGACCCTGCAGGACGGACCGTCGCAGGCACGACGGGCCGTCACGAGCGACGTAACCTCGACTGGGTCGGATTTCTGCTAAAAGTTTTAAGGGGCGTTTGGACTATTTATGACAAACTGTATGAAATTAGTGGGTAAGTTTAATAACTTATTTACTTGAGGGTTAAAGGAGATAACCTTGAAATAAATAGTGGGTTACTTTTATCATCTTTTATACTTAATTATATGATAATTAGGGTAAAAGAAAAAGAGTTTGAATAAGGAAAAATAGAAAGAACAGAGAGAAGAGGGGAGAACGAACGAGAGAGGGAGAAGTGAAGAGGAAAGCAAAGGCTTTGAGAAGTAGCTTGCTTGATCACGATTCTTCGGTGGAGGTAGGTTATGGTTTATGCTATTTCATAGTAAACTCTAAATAGCGATTGATATGTATTGGGTGGTATTGTAAAGTCTTCTATATGCTTAATTGTGTTGTTGCATGTCGTGATTATGTAAATGGTGATGGATTATAATGATGATACTGTGGAATCTTAAAAACCTTAAATCCACGATATTAATGATGATGCCTTGATATAAAAGAAGGCTTGATGAACTAAAAGAATGAGGTTAATGGATCGGGTGTCACGAACCGACACGTAGTATTAGGGGATCGGGTGTCACGAACCGACACATAGTATTAGGGGATCCGGTGTCACGAACCGACACGTAGTATTAGGGGATCGGGTGTCACGAACCGACACGTAGTATTAGGGGATCGGGTGTCACGAACCGTCACGTAGTATTAGGGGATCGGAGTGTCACGTTCCGACACAAGAGGAATAAAGAGAATGAATCTTGAATTATGGTAATATACTCAACTTAAAGAACCTTTTTCCCAAATGAGTATGGTGTGGAGGCTTGAGTCCTCATAGGTGTGCTTGGTGTTGATGTCAATGGCTCTTGTACTTGTTGTTGCCACCTGTTGAGTATTGTAGTTGATTTTATATTATTACTCGATGTATATTGTTTTCTATTTTGAGTTGGCCGATGATACCTACTCAATACTTGTGCCTTGTACTGACCCCTACTTGTAATTTTCTTCTTTGTTATTTGTGGAGTGCAGCAAACGTGCCATCGACTTCGACTCGTCCGCAACTCTAGCCAGTCTTCAGCATATCAGATTTCAGGGTGAGCTATTGTTCCTAGCTCGGACTGGATTCTTTCCTTCACGTCTTGATGTCTTGAAGTTCGGACATGGACCATCTCTTTATTTATTTTAGTTTCTTAAATACTCTTAGAATTAGAAATTTGAGGATAGATGTTCTTGGTGTGATGACTTCCAGGTTTTGGGAATAATAGTTGACAAACTTTTAGAAGCTTATGTACTGGTTATATTAATAAGATTTTGAGTCTTCCGCTTTATATTTTGTTCATTATGCTTGAAATGGTAGTAAATGTTGGGGTTTAGATTTGTTGGTTCGCTCACATAGTAGAATAAGTGTGGGTGCCACTCGCGGCTCATTTTGGATCGTGACATCTGGTGAATAAATACTTTTCATCTTTGATCAAAAGTCTCAAATTCAATTTTGGATATGAAGAGTCTTATTAGGAAACACTTTTTTTCTTTTACACAACTAATATCACGATTAATTGAGACCCTAACAGGAGTGTTCAACGTAAACATCTAGGGTAAAGAGAGCGACATTATGTTGTATGATTGGTTATATTACTAAAAATAAAAATCGCCGTATTTTGAAACAAAATCATCAAGGAAAATATTGGAAAACTAATTAAATTCCAATAAAAGAGTGGACAAAGAAAATAAAATTTTAATAAATGAAAAAGAGATGTGTTATTCTTGTTTATTTATATATTTTTGGTTTATTTCGTTCTTTTATTTTAAAACAACTCAAGTTAGAGAAAAAAAATAGAAAAAGATTATACCATAAAATTTTTTTTTAATATTATGCTAAATTAACTTTCTTTCCGTGCAGTATTATTATATTCTTATTTCATGGAAACATTTTTTCTTTTTCCTCTCTTATTTTCTTGAGTTTAACTTTTCCTAAATATATATTCCTAATCTACAATATGGTAATTTTCGTTTTTAGTAGGAGTAATATTTTTTGTTGGCACGAGTTCTTTAACTTTATGTTAGTTTTTTATTAAGAATGTAAAATATATAATCATTACACAAAAAAAAAAAAAAAAATTTAAAGGCTTTGTTTTCCTAATTTTATTACGCACATACATAGGATTTAAGTAGAATTTTCACAATTTCCTAATTTGACATTGTTTATGCAAAACAAGTTTTCCCATTGAACTTTTTTATTTTTTTATTTTGGTTTTTGACTTCCTACTTCAACTAGGATTATGAAAACTATTGCTCTATAAATTAAGTCCTTCAAATAATACTCTCAACAAAAACAAATAAACATCTCTATTGAAATATAGTTTTATCATGATGTCTTCTTCAACAAAGTTCTTAACTCTAAAGACTTGCGATGGTAAAGAATTTGTACTCGAGGAGGCGATAGCTATGAGATCACAAACTATCAAGAATATGGTTGAGGACGATTGTGTTTCAAACGGCATTCCCCTACCTAATGTCGATAGCAAAACAATGACCAAAGTGATTGAATACTGGAAGAAACATTCAGAGGAAGATGTCACCAAAGACATGTTGATGGAGTTTGACAAAGCTTTTGTAAAGGTGCACCACTCGATTTTGTATGATGTTATTTTAGCTGCTAATTTTCTTAACGATAAGGAGATACTGGATATGATGTGTCAAGAAGTTGCCGATAGGATTAAAGGGAAAAAACCAGAAGAAATACGTAAAGAATTTGATATCAAGAATGATTTTACTCCAGAAGAAGAAGAGGAGATCCGTAAAGAGAATGTTTGGGCTTTTGAATGATTTTACAAAATTACTGTGTTTTTTTTAAATTTTAAAATTAAAACAGGTCTAGTTAGCTATATCTTTATCTTATTTTATATAGTTTTATATTTTGTTGTTCATTTTTATAGAATTGTTTTGTTTTATTTTGATTGATTTATAAATTATGTTGAAAAGAAATTAAAGATATTTAAACAAACAACTGAAAATAAAATTTACAAGCAAACAAATTATTTATTATGCTAGAATAATCAATAAATAATTGAATAAAGATAAATTAAAGCATTATTTTAGGAACCCCAAATTTCTCCAATCTATCTTGGAGTTGATCCTTAATTCCCTCTCTCTTTACTCGTACAAATTAATGTAAAATATTACTAAAAATAAGAATTATCATATTTTAAAAGAAAATCGTCAAGGAAAATAATGGAAAATTGGAAAACTAAATAAAAGGGTGGACAAATTAACATTGTTTTTGCTAAATATATCTCCAAGGGTCTTAATTCTTGAAATTAACTTTGCAATAGAATATATATATTCCTGGTCTACAATATGGTAATTTTTGTTTTTAGTAGAAATAATATTTTTAATTGGCACGATTAAAATACAAAAAAATAACAATGTTCTTAGTTTTATTAAAAATGTAGCAATAATTATTATATCAAAACGATAATTAATTAACAGTAATAGTTTAATTACGATTAAATAAATATTTATAGCAGCAAGTAACACTTTTGTAAATGTTCCTAAAATCTTTAGTAATATTGAATCTAATGACAATTAACTAATTTCAATAAATATTTTTGCATTTTTTGTTAATGGATATATTTAATGTCGCAAAAAGATGGTTTTATTATAGTAAATATTGGCATTCAGTTGGGGACCTTTTGTTTATACCTTTTGTTTCTTTTAACTTGCAATTTGGGATTATTGATAAAATTTTGAATATTAGATGCGATTAAATTTATTAGTTTTTATTGAAATTCTATACTATTTATCTTAAGAAATTATTGAATACATATAAATTTGAAATTTAACATTATAAAATGATTAGAATTTTGAATCAATAAACTTTAAATTTTAATTATGCTTTAAAGTCGAAGATTTCATTTATGCCACCACTAATATGGTTAATGTCTTTATTGTATGCCTCATCATTAAGCTTAAAATTTGAGTGGATCGAAATGAATTGAAATAATATTCATTCGATGAAATAGATTGGGCTAAAATAAGCTAAAAAACACCTTATTAAACAAATTCGTCCTTTTTTTTTATCAAATTCTAATTTGTTTGTTTGTGCTTTTAAAAGTATTTGAAGTGCTTAAGAAAAGAATTACTTATGACTATATATTATATATCAAATAATATTAATAATAATACTTTTTAAAAAGATATTTTAACAATTCAATTTAAGTCAACTAATATGAGTTGAATCTATAAAAAATCACTCAAGCTTAAATGAGTCAAAGTAAATTATATTTTTGTGGAAGAATTTTGTCACCCCATATTGTCTTTCATTGGCAATTATATTCCTTAAGTGTATATTTGTACTATAAACCTTCCCATAGGAGGTGTTTTCAAGGACATGGAATAACAAATAAGAAACTCAAATATTTTTCAAAAAATATTTTTTTTGGCAAACATTTTTCCTCCTACCAAACATACACTAAGAGGAAAATTGAAATACAATTTATTTATTTGATAAGGAGATAAGTGTCAAAAACACACTTAATTTTTATTTTTTTTGAGTTTCATACCTAAATTATTGAGAGTGTGAGTTTCGTATCTAAACTATCACTTTTTAGTTTGAGAAACACATTTCATTGGAGCGTGTAATACACTCTCTCTTTTATTTGAAAAAATCTTGACACATGACATTTCATATGGATAAAATATTCCACCTTGACAAAAATGAAATAATAAACTACCAATATTAATTAAAATTTAAAAATTAAATTATTACTATCTATAAAAAATTAAAAAAATAAAATTTAAATTATTTTTCTTACCCCCCCCCTCCACTACCACCTCCACATACCTCCTCCCCCACCCCCTCCCCCCTCCCCCCAAAAAAAATTGATATTATTTTATTTTAAAAAATAAAAATTCTACTCCGTCCTATGTAACCCTTTGCTCCTAATTTTTTTCTTATTTTGTGTTAGATATATATGTACATATATTTATAGAAAACAAATTTCTACTAGTGTACCAAATATAACATAAATAAGTAAAAAATTAAAAAATATCTTGTGACGGCAAGTTTCGATATGTATATATCTAACACAAAATGAGGAAAAAATAGAAGCGGAGGGTTAGATGGGGAGGGTAGAACAATATAAAAAAAAGATAAATTTAAATTAGTATTTGAAAGGACAGGGAAGGGGGTACATGAAGTGAAAAAAAATTAAATTCTTTTATAAAAGAAATTTAAACGAAATAAACTTTATAAAATGGTCGCCCGGGGGGGGGGGGGGTAGGAAGTGATGGAGTGGGGAAGAAATATTTTTTCTCAATTTTTAAATTTTTAATTTTAACTAATAGTAATCATTTATTTAATTTTTGTCAAGATTGAATGTTTTTTTCATGTGGAGTGTGATGTCCTAATTTTTTAAAATAAAAGAGCGTGTATTACACTGATCATGATGAAAGTGGTATAAAAGAGAGAAATATTTTCTCAAACTAAAAAATGATAATTTATCTATGAAACTCACATTTTTTATAATTTAAATATAAAAATCGAAAGAAAAATATAATTATTTTAAAACTTATCAGTTAATAAAAATAAAGTTTATATAGAACTTGCTCTATTTCAGGTCTTCAAAAGACTAATTAGACAGGCTTAATCATTTAACAAATTAATAGGGTAGAAATAGTAAGAAAATATAATATAATTGCATAAAGTTAAAAAAGGAAAATAATATAGGACCACAAAAGCCAATTGAGACATGTCTGCTTCCAAAAGATGGTAATTTGTCACCTAGTGATAATAAATATGTAACGTCTTATTTTACGTGAGATAATTTGATTTGATGTAAAAAAATTTAAAAAATAAAGATGTTTAAAGCTTATGATCTTAAATAAATAATAGAAATTTCTGTGACAATAAATCATTTAATTAAGAATAAAATTGACATTTTAAATTAAATTGTTATTGTTACTTAATATAGAAATGTGTCATTTTTTTTTAGACTAATTATAAAAATAAGTCATATAAATTAAGAGAGCGAGTATAATTTTCACAATCACTATTTTCGATTCGTTTACAAAAATAACAAACATAACAAACAAAAAAAGGTTACAACTTGAAAGGTCGGTCTACAAAATAGGGCTAGTGTTCAGTCATGGTTAGTTTCATCTTTTTGCAGGGTGATGACACAAATTTGTAGATCACATATGATTATTTTTTTGCAAAAGTATTCATTTCACCTCTGAACTAGAAGTTTTTATATTATGTGTACACCTAAACTATATTTTATTTTAATTACCCCTTCAAACTTGGTTATTCTACCACTCGTACATCTTTTTGTCCACTGCTCCTAATGTAACTACATGTGCGTGCCAGCTGACAAAAGTGATGATGATGTGGATTTCCACCTTGATAGATAATAGTCATCTGGATTAATTGCAATTCCCCTATTATTTCCATCACACAAGATAATGTTGTCGTTGTTGTTCTTGTGGATTGTCGTCTTTGAGGACGAAAACTGACAACGAATGATATGTGGATGAAGTTGTGGAATCTCATCTTCCTTTATACTATCGGAAGATGATACTCATTCAATGCTACCAAACTTATGGTCAAGTGAATTTTGCTTTTTCTACTATATATTATTGTGTGCCTATTTGAAATTTTTCACAATCAAAATTAAAAGTGTTTATTGTTGCCAACATCGACATACCTTTTAGTTCTAGTTGACTTTAACCACACTTATATTACCTATAGACCATAATTATCTATTTATGGTCTTACACTTCTATTTGATTTATCTGAAGATTATAAGAGTTTTGTTAATTTCATATTATCATTATTATCAACTTTATAACATACGTTGTCTATTTAATATTAAGTAGTTTGTAAGACAATGTACATTTATTAAGGAAAAAAAAGTTTAGGTTATAAATTAAAACATTACTTTTAACTTTCACCTTTTAATTAAGTATAGTACATATATTAGACTTTAAATTTGATTTTAAATTTTAACTTTGACTTTCAACTTTCATATTGCACAAATATACATTTTAACTTTCAAACCTTTTAATAAATAAACACGCAAGTTCTACCTAACAAAACGTGTGATGTGCAAGTCTTTTCGAGTAATTTTCGAGACCCACAATAGTAAAAGAAAATTCTGAAATGACAACTCTATCCTTAATGAATCCCTTATATATATATATATATATTTTTATATTTTCAAATCAAAATCTCATATTTTAATTCTAAAAAGTACGTGCAAATATTTAATTAGTTGGCAGTCATGTGTCTAGGGGTGGGCATAAAAACTGGAAAACCGAAACATCGAACCGAACCGAATTTTTTTAGAATTTCGGTTTCGGTATTTCGGTTTTCGGTTCGGTATTCGGTTTAATTTTTTGTATTTTCGATATTTCAGTTCGGTTTTCGGTACGTGTTACTTTGGAATTCGATATTTCGGTATAAACCGAAATATTATATTATAATTTATAAATTATATTATATTTAATAATTATTAATATTAAAAAAAATTAAAAAATAAGAAGCCCATTAAGTTGAAATATCAAAGCCCATTAAGTTGAAATATCAAAGCCCATTAAGTTGAAAAATCAAACAAAAAATTGAAAAAATTGTAAAGTTTAAAATTTTAAAAAGCCCACTAAACAAGCCCATTAAAAAACCGAAATAAAAAATCGAACCGAATTAATAAAAACCGAACCGAATTAACAAAAACCGAACCGAAATATTTCGGTTCGGTATTCGGTACACAATTTACAAAAACCAAAAAAACCGAAAAAAAAACCGAACCGAACCGAAATACCGAATGCCCACCCCTACATGTGTCACGGGCTTAGAGTATTTGCTAAGATTTCGTGCGGCACTCGACAACTTACTCACGAATCTTTCACGATCTTGTAAGCTCAAGTAAGCCTTTAAGACTCGAAACGCTACGAGAATGTAAAGAAAGACTCAGAAAAAACTTTGAAAGAGGGCTTGTATTAAGCTTTAAAGATTTGCTTACAACTTTAGTTGGATTGTTGGATGAATGATTTACAAATGAGAGACCCTCCTATTTATACTACATTCTAAGGGCCTAAGTGTAAATAAAATTTACTCTACAAGTCCTTCTAATAACTACACTTTAGTCCATAATCTAGAGAATTCTACATTTTCTAGAATATGCTAAACTCTTCCAAAAAGATCTAAAATATTCTAGAGAATTCTAAGAAATTCTCTAGTCTTCTCCACAAAACTAGAAGGTTCTAGAGTTCTCTGCAAACCTCTTTAAGACTGTAGATCTTTCCGCCCCTATTTGGACGCTTAAATCAGGCTGGAATTGTGGCGGGACGTCACACATGGCTCACTCATACACACGGGAGCGTTTGCATTTCACTTTTTTTAGCTCCAAAAATCGCGTATTTATTTATTTAAATATAGGATAGTTAAAGTGTCTATTTGTGCACTATAAAATTAAAGGTCAAAGTTAAAATTTGAAACTAAGTTTAGGGTTTAATATATATATTATACCTTTTAATTATTATTAAAATATTTTTTAAAATAGAAATAATTTAAAGTAAAATTATAAATACGAGCTATTAAAATTCTTGAAGTTTGTCACCTAAAATATGTAATATGATAATTAACTTATTTTAAACGAAAAACCCTCTAAAATTCTGTCAAACTTAAAAAAGATAAAATATTGAATAATTTTTTAAAAATATTGACAAAGTAAAAGTGAAGTGAGGGAATGTATAATTTTCTGTATTTACATGTTTAAAATTCAGTAAATAATTGTCTGAGTTGTGTAGTCAACATCATCTTTGCATGCCAACTATCATTAATGATTATTAATTAATGAATTATTAAAAAAAATTATTAATTATTAAATGTTGCATTACTCAACGTGTTCATTACGTCCAGTTCCCATGTCACTATCACTCATTAAGGGTTTGTTTTCTATTAAGATTAATAGTGTAATGATTATGTAACACATAAGTTAATAGTAGAGATTAATAAGGTAAGGATTAATGATGCATAAATTAGAAATATAGAGATTAATAATGTAAGAATTAGAATAGCAAATATTAGTTATGCATAAATTAATAGTGTAGAAATTAGAAATATTAAGATTATTTTTATCAAAATATTTTATTTATTGTTTACCGCCTCATCTTGTATTTGAATTAAAAGCTATAAAAAAAATTCTAATTATACCCTTGAATTAGTATTATGTAAGTGTTTAATAGGTATCAGTCCTAATTGAAGTATTTAAATAAACTATACAGATAACTTTAAAAGGCCGCTAGCCTTTATAATTTTACACTTACCTACCTTATTTTGATTTTTCAATAACAATTCTTTTAATCCATTAATATTAATGTAAAATAACCTTATCTTGACTAAATTGCTCTTATCTTTTATTAAACTATTCTAATTAGTTAATTTTATGAATCCATTAATTAACTATCTATAATAATTTTATATTTTCCTTAATAAATTGTTTTTTCTTTTAAATGTATCTAATTGTCACGACCCAAAACGAGCCGCGAGTGGCACCCACACTGATCCTCTTATTTGAGCGAATCAACAAATCTAAACCCCAACGTTTACCAATATTTCAATCATAATGAACAAAAATATAATGCGGAAGACTTAAAACTCATTAACGAAATCAATTAAATAACTTCTAAAATTTATCAATTACTATCCCTAAAATCTGGAAATCATCACACCAAGAACATCTATCCTCAAATTTCTAATCTAAGAGTATTTAAGAAACTAAAATAAGTAAAAGGAATGGTCAATGTCCGAACTTCAAGACATCAAGACGTGAATGAGAGAGAATCCAGTCCGAGCTAGGAACAATAGCTCACCCTGAAATCTGACGTGATGAAGACTGGCTAGAGTTGAGGACGAGTTGAAGTCGATGGCACGTTTGCTGCACTCCACAAATAACAAAGAAAAACAAATACAAGTAGGGGTCAGTACAAGGAACACGTACTGAGTAGGTATCATCGGCCAACTCAAAAATATATATCAGATAATAACATAAAATCGACTACTATACTCAACAGGTGACAATAACAAGTACCATAACCATTGGCCACAACCCAGGCACATCTATGAGGACTCAAGCCTCCACACCATACCCATTTGGGAAATAGGTTCTTTAAATTTGAGCATAATAACATAATTCAAGATTCATTCTCTTTATCATCCTGGTGTCGGAACGTGACACTCCGATCCCCTACTACTACGTGTCGGTTCGTGACACCCGATCCCCTAATTCCTGGTGTCGGTACGTGACACTCCGATCCCCTAGTTCTACGTGTCGGTTCGTGACTTCACCCGATCCCCTAATTCTACGTGTCGGTTCGTGACACCCGATCCCCTAATTCTACGTGTCGGTTCGTGACACCCGATCCCCCAATCTCATTATTTTTCCAGTTCATCAACCTTCCTATATGTCAAGGTAGCATTATTAATAGAGTGGATTTAAGGTTTTTAAGATTCCACAGTATCATCATTATAATCCATCACCATTTACATAATCACAACATGCAACAACACAATTAAGCATATAGAAGACTTTACAATACCACCCAATACATATCAATCGCTATTTAGAGTTTACTATGAAATAGCATAAACCATAACCTACCTCCACCGAAGAATTCGTGATCACACAAGCTACTTCTCAATGCCTTTGCTTTCCTCTTCACTTCTCCCTCTCTTTTCTCTGTTCTTTCTATTTTTCCTTATTCAAGCTCTTTTTCTTTTACCCTAATTATCATATAATTAAGTATAAAAGATGATAAAAGTAATCCACTATTTATTTCAAGGTTATCTCCTTTAACCCCCAAGTAATTGAATTATCAACATTAACCCACTAACTTTATAATTATAAGCATGAATAGTCCAAAACGCCCCTTAAAAACTTTAGTAGAAATCCGACCCAGGTGGAATTACGCCACTCGTGACGGCCCGTCGTGCCTACGACGGTCCGTCCTACAGGGTCGTCACAGAGTTCAGAGACTCAATTTCAGTAGGAAGGTCTATGACGGTCCGTCGTGTCTACGACGGTCCGTGCTGCAGTTTCGTCGCGAAGTTCAGAGAGTTGATCCCCGTACCCAAATTTTCAAAGTTGATGTGTTTTGGAACGAGACCCTCGACGGTCCGTCGAGCCCATGACGGTCCGTCGCAGGATCCGTCGACCCAGTCAGTTATTATCAGAAATAAACTTTACTGCTCGAATCGACTAAACAGGTCGTTACACTAATGCTGTAAAAAAGAAAATCGTTGCTTTAAGAATTGAAGTTTATTCAACTACACCCAATTGGTTAATGAAAAATCTTAGGTTTTCTTCCCATTTTTTCATTTATTATATGCGATGGCAGAGTCTGAAATCTCAAAGACATATTTATATTATATTAAGGTTGTATTACCCCTGAACTTATTTTATAAGTAATTTTCTACCACTTTTCACCATACGTGGCACTAGCTTGAAAAAAAAGTCAACCAGCATTGAGCCGTCAAGATAGTGTTACATAGATCGAAAAGGGTTAGAAAATTATTAATAAAATAAATTCAGCGGTAATAGGACATTAATATAGTATAAGTGTGTATTTGAAATTTCGGACATAGATTGAAGGGGTGTCTCTTTTATTAATCAATTTATTTTTTATATTAATTTTAACTTTTAGAATCTGAAAAACTTTTAATTGCATTAACCTTAAAGGTCAACAAGTGAGGCTCACATATTTACAATGAGCATTTTCCAAATATTATTAACAACATTTCAAATTCAAATTATATTAGTAATAAGTTTTTATTATTTGAGCACAATCATATACGTGTTACATCACTGAAGTATATGATATCATAGATGCGATTATTTTTCTTTTAACTAGCATCCTTCCCTGACGACCTATACGATATAAATTTAAATTAATCAATCATTAATTAAATCAATTAAATTTTATATAAATATCAAACGTTGATTAAAAGTTAAATAATAAATAAATATATGCATGTGACAAGTCAAATCAAAATGACATATATTATATATAATAGTCCCACATGACCATGACCAAATAGAGGTTGTAGTGCACGTGTTTCATGTTCCTATTTTAAAATGTGAACAAACATTATTAAAACACACTTTATTCTGGGTATTTCTTGAACTAGTAAATACAAAAGGCTTATGTACTATAAAAAAATTAATTTATAATATCTTTTATAAGTTTATAGTAAATGAATTATTATCAAAGTATAATATATTTTTTATAAGAAGTATTTAAAGATATATATTAAAAGATATTTTTTTATCATTGTTATCACGTTCAATCATTTTTATTTGCATTGACGGTGGATGCATTGATACATCATATTTAAGAGGAGGTTCCATGATGTATGTTAATTTTATTATGATATTTACGGATTAATAACATGTGAAAGAGAGTTAATATTAAGTTCAAGTTATAATGAGGACAAACTCAAAAAATAGGTTTCAATTGAGCAGGATCAAGACAAAATATGTAAACGTAAGTTGTATGACCTAAGTCATGAAGCAAACATGATGTGAGACTTGGTTGCAAATCATTCCAAGAGATAAAGTTTCAAGTATCCGAGGCAGTAATTCAAGAAAACAAAAAGAAATTGATTATGATGTTACACATCATATTAAAGCGTCATAATGGACAAAATAGAGGTTTATAAGTTCATTTCTGGTGTTTTGTGTGATAGAAATGTGTCATTAAAGTTGAAAGTTAAGTCTACATAGTAGTAGTTAGACCAACTTTGTTGTATAGACTGAATTGTTGGTTAGTCAAGACCGTTCACGTCAAAAAGAAGAAAGAAGAACAAAAATGAGGATGTTGTGATCGACGACGTATGGACATCCCAAGAGAGACAAGATTAAGAATGAAGATATTTGAGATAAAGTTGAAGCGATTTCATGGTGGATAAGATGCAGAGAGAAAGATTGATATGATTTAAAGATGTGTAGAGAAGCTACATGAATGCCTCTAGTAAGAAGGTGCGAGGAGTTGATTTTAGTGCGTTCGAAGAAAGGCAGTATAGGCTAAAAAATAATGAGGAGAGTTTATTCGATAGAAAATGATACAATTACAGTTTACTGATGACATGACCCTTAATAAAAGAATGTAAAAGCAAAGTAATAAAATCGAGGGTTAATAGGTTATCGATCATATTCCTTTTTTTTTCTTCATCTTTTTTAAATTAGAAATCTAACAAAAATGGTCTCTTTACCATCACAATCATCTTTCCTTTTTAAGTTAAGGATCTAATGAGCTATCACAAGACAAGATTAAATATGTATAAGACTATCTTTTCAAACCTTATCCGTGATAACATATTGGACTTTTGTTGTTGTTAAACAATAACTTTTTAGTGTGCAAAAAATAATAAAATAAAAGCTCACCAATAAGGATTATGGTAGATTGATAAATATTCCTTCATCATTATCAGAGCTTTTGGATTCAATCCTCAAGTATGAATTAATTGTAGTTAGAAAGCGTTTTACCTCTGTTGTGGGACTTTTCAACGCAAATTCGACTTTAATCAGACTCCAATATAAATACCAAACACTAAATGAAAAGTAACATATTTTCTAATAATAATAACTTTAAGGCAAAATAAAATTATTTAATAATAAATAAAGACACATAAAAAGAAAATATAACACAACAACACAATCACACTAAGGGCCGTTTGTCTATGCAATATAGTATCATGATATGGAATCATAAGATGAAATTGATGTTTTGTTTGGACATGCGATATGAAATTTTTGTGTTGTATATTTTCTCATAAACATAAAAATTCCATAAATTGCAAAATTATTAAAATAGCCTAATTGTTTATTCAATCTTATCAAATAAAAAATTATAAAATCGCATAATGAATTATTACAAAGGTATTTGTTCTCCACTTAAGTAATTGTTTCATCTATCTTTAATTTAATTAAAAAATTGAACATAAATTATAGTGTACTAGTTTTTTAATATAATACTCTCACGTAATACGAATAATTTTCTCAAGTTGAACTTGCATTTTTTAATGATTGAGAAGACGAACCAACATTATTACTTTGAGTCATTTGTTGGTCAATATCATCCGCAACTATATTTTTATGTTTATGGACCATAAATATTTCATCACTTTAACAATCGGTTGGTGTGAGTTTAATTGAATATATGTTGGTGATAATAATAAATTTTATGTCGGTGAGAATAATAAATTTTAAAAGTAATGATGTGATTATAAATTTTATTTACATATGAAATAAATTGTTAGTAGATATAAATGTAGAGTTGTTTAAACAAAATATAAATTTGTGAATTAATTTTTGTATTAAAATATCTCAAATCATGATATGAAATCACCATGTAATTGCATATCATGCTTTTTGGAGAATATGGAATCACATCTCATGATTTGAAATCACATCTCATAAGATGGAATCAACATGAAATCGCATGTCTAAACGCTGATTCTATCTCACGATACCATATCATGATACGATATCGCATAGCCAAACACTTACCAAATAACATTGAAATATATTTAAATTAACAATACAATACAATACCACAGTTGTCATCCATCCAAACAAGGTGTTTTATTGTATATGTGAATGGGGTATATACTTTAATGCCAAAAATCCAACAGAGTATACATACATCTGTCTTCTTCCAAACCTAAAACACAAAAAGAAAATCCAATTGCCAGCAAAAAGCTCCACTTAGTCACCTGTTCATTGACCTATCCATTCATATTATATTATATAATATATATATATATATATATATATATATATATATATATATATATATATATATATATATATATATATATGTACACACCTATATCAACACCGTTTTCTTTCATATACCCAATTAAAAACTAAAAAGTTAAAGACTTGTGGATCCAAGAATTTACACTAATTAGCTGAAAAAGATTGCAACTTTGGAGTATCCCTAGAACCCTGTTAGTGTCCTCTTTCTATTTTTTGTGTTGTGACTGAAAAATTAGAACTTTGGGGGTATTTCAAGAACCCCATTAACCTCAGATTTTTGTGTTTTAACTGAAAAATGGGGAATTATAGGGTATGTGTGTGTTTCTCACGCAAATTCAAGGTAACAGAGGCAGAGCCACCAACAGATGTGAAAGAGGCATTTAAGAAATATGGTGATGGTGGGAACCAGATGAGTGCAGAACAGTTGCTGAAGTTCTTGATTGAAGTTCAGGGAGAGACCCAATTGACTGTTGCTGATGCTGATGCTGTTGTTAGACAGATCCTTCAGAAAAGACACCCCATTACTAAGTTAGCTCGCCAGGCTCTTGCTCTTGATGATTTTCATCATTACCTTTTCTCTGCTGACCTTAATCCCCCAATCAATTCCAAGGTACTCTCTCAAGGTTTGTTTCAATTTGTTTTTCTAGTTTTGACTTATTTAAAAAAGTGAATAAAGTTTTAGTCTTGAGTTTTAAAGATACGTGGAATATACCAAAACAACCTTTAATCTTGTTGTCGCTGTAAATTGGAGTTAAAAGAGTTGTCCAAAAAAGAAAAGAGGGATTATATTCTTGCTTTTGTTGTGTTGGATCTTTTGTCTTATTTAGGAAGAACTTTTAAGTTATGTGCACTGATAGAGACAGTCTCAAATTGAAGTCTGATGTGATAACTTGAAAATGGAAGCCAGTCAGTGACATTGTCAATGTATATAAGTTGATTTATTTTTGGAAAGAACATAAAGTCTGAGACTTTGAGTGAGATTTCCCTTTTTGGTTAAAACTATTGTCGGCTCTCGCATAGATGAAGAACATAGTGAAATGAGATACTTGGTGTGGACTGCTGAATCCTGTGAATCAGTGGAGTCTTTGAACACAAGTTGCGCCCAAAGCCATTAGGTCGAGGGCACGTCTCCCTGGGTGTTGCGCATTGCATTGCCCAAAAACCAAATTTTCTCAAAAGAATTTCCCTTTTTGGGTGTTGAAAGTTACTACTATCTTTTATTAATTAAGCATTATTTGAAGTGTATGCTTCGTATACAATGTTAACTTCCCAAGTTCTTATTCTTGTAGATTTCCATCACTATTCTTCTCTGCTGACCTTTATTTGCCGATCAAGTTTAAGCTACTCTTGCTCTTATTGTTGGATATTTGTCTTATTTGGAAATGCATAAAGTTGATGACTTAGAGTAACTTTTCCCTTTCCTGGTTTCTCAGAGGCTGAAATTTAGTCCTTTTACCAATTAAGCATTATTTGAAGTGCCTACTTCTACACATTATCCTTTTGGGAAATGGGGTGGCCAAAAAAAGTTTGAACTTAAACCTGATTATTTCTACATGTGGAGAATGAGCAAACTTGTCCTTTTCTTTTTTGGATCTTTAATAGAGTAAAGAGGCTTGCCTAACTACAAAGAGGAAAATGGATCAGTAGCTAGGTCGGCACTTGGGTTTAGTGTTAAATGAGCTACTGTGGACTGAATATAGCAGAATGGATATAGACTATTATATAGCCGAGTTCAAGTATATTGGAATTGAGGTGTAGTTGCTTGAATGATTGATGTTTTCCGTTTCTTGAAATATGTTTAACTCATTACGTTTGCCTCTTTCAGGTTGACCATGATATGAATGCGCCACTCTCTCATTATTTTATATTCACTGGACACAATTCTTACTTGACGGGGAATCAGCTGACGAGTGACTGCAGTGATGTCCCAATTATAAAGGCACTGAAAAAAGGTGTAAGGGTGATAGAGCTTGATATATGGCCAAACTCCGACAAGGATGACGTACATGTACTTCATGGAAGGTTTGTGCATCTCCTGCCTTTTGTAGCATTTTGTTGAAGCCTAGCTAAATTTTAGGCTGTACTATTTATTCTCTGTAACCAAAAATACTCTGATTTATCAATATATATACCCCACCTCCGTGGAAGTTTACTCACGGGATGTTACCACGAAATATTGGTTTCTCTCTTTCTCTCTCTAGATCTCTCATCTCATTCTCTCTAAAGTTCTTGTGTTCTTTATTCATCAAGTGTGTGTGTGTGGATTTGATCCTAACCCTTGAGAGTCCGTAAACTTCTATAGACTCAATCATTATATCATGCAAGTATTATGCTATCTACTACCCATTCTGCCTTTTCCTTATTGTGCTAAAAGTGAGTTATTATATCTGACAAATCTAAGGAGAAGCTTGGAAATCTCTTACAATTCTTTATCTTTTTTTCATTCAAGTATTGAAATTAATATTTTAAGTTTAGAGTTACTACAATGAGTTGAAGTGTAAAATTACTCGTCTTTTAGAGTTTTACTGTTCTTGAGCTCAAAAGATGAAGCTCTTAATTGGTGTTGTGCTTAAGATTGGAGTTTTGGAGTTGAATGTGCATTGAGATCATAAAATTTCTAACATGACTTGTGCGAACTTCCCGCACTTAGCACTTCTGTTCCAAATCTTTAATTAAGGACAAAAATAAGGGACGATAAGATTGCTCTTGTTGGTTGTAATCTATTAGAGATTGCAGCATTTCCATTTACTAATTTTCTTGATTACTTCCCATCAAATTTTTGTAAGTTGTTTTTTTGCAAAATGTAGGACAGTGACAACCCCTGTGGAATTAATAAGATGTCTCAAATCAATAAAAGAACATGCATTTTCTGCTTCTCCTTACCCTGTTGTAATAACACTAGAAGATCATCTAACGCCTGATCTTCAAGCTAAAGTGGCTCAGGTGAGTTTCTATTACTTGCTTCTATGCCTTCTTTCTTCAGTTGTGTCGTTCCTCCTTTTATTGGTTGTTGAGATGTTCCTTTCTAATGCTTTGCTTGTAGATGCTTACTGAAACATTTGGAGAAATGCTCTTTGTTCCTGAATCTGATAGTCTAAAGGAGTGCCCTTCACCAGAAGAACTAAAGCATCGTATTATTATTTCAACCAAACCTCCAAAAGAGTACCTTGAAGCCAGTGCTAGTGTTTGTAAAGACAGACGAAATAGCTCTCAGAGGTCAAAAGATTCCGAAGATGATGTATGGGGTTCCGAGCCTTCAAGCTTGACAGCTGATCAAGAAGAAAATGAAAAGGTCTTCTGGAAGTGGAATTCGTCAACCTTATTCTCCTTGTATGATCTAACATGCAACTACTTATGATAGTCATGATTTGCCTTAATTTTCTGCAGAGCGATAGTGATAAAAGTTATGAAGATGACGACGACGCCACTCACAGAGGACATGTGGCATCTGCTTATAAACGCCTTATTGCCATCCATGCTGGCAAACCTAAAGGTGGGTTAAAGGAGGCATTGAAAATCGATCCTGATAAAGTAAGACGCCTAAGTTTAAGCGAACAGGCTCTTGAAAAGGCTGCTGAATCTTATGGAACCGAAATTGTGAGGTTTGTATTTCAGCATAACAAAGCAAAGACAGTTGAGGTAGCTTTAAACCGTCAGTAGAGTTGTCATGGATTTATATCCTAATTGTGTGCTGAATTTTTTTCAAGGTTCACGCAAAGAAACATTCTAAGGGTGTACCCCAAAGGTACTAGATTTAACTCGTCCAACTACAAGCCACTAATAGGTTGGATGCATGGAGCTCAGATGGTAGCATTTAACATGCAGGTTAGGTTGAGTTTTCATTTGCTCACATGATACCATGTCTTTTTGTGGTTGATGCTTTTTACTATTTGTTCAATAACATCTGTTTCGTCAAAATAATGCTGATTATTGATCAGTGTTGTCAAAGGCGCGCTTAAAGTGTGCTTAAGCATGGAATCAAAACATGTTGAGCGCTTCGCCTTGCTTAGTGTGCACTTCTGTCTCGTCATCAAAATTCTAAGGCATACTCTTTCTTGCCAATGAGCTTCTGACACTAACAATTGAAATTTCACTTTATTGTTGAAAAAGTTCAATTTCTTTATCCATATATTGGTCATTCATCCTTATAATTTTTGACTTGGACTAAACATATATATTTATGTTTTTTCTACCTTCGCTCTTTTTTTAATTAAAGCCCACACTTCATTTGCGCTTAAAGCCCAAACGGACCTTAGAGCTTTTTTGCGCTTTTTGCTTTTGATAACACTATTCTTGATATATGTTAAGCTCATCACTCTGCTTTTCTGCATTTAGTGCTATATAGGCATATGAAATGAAGCTTTGGTTCCTTAAATTGCATTTTGGGAATTCTTAACCACACTTAGATAGCGCTTGATAGAGCAAAGAACTGCAAAATCTGTGTCAAGTCAGTTGTGCTTCTTATCAGATATATGCTCGTTCGATATTCCATCTAGTTTCATTAGTATTCTTCACCCCTTCCTGATTTACTGTATTGTTTCTTTGATTCCTAAACAGCTCATGCTAGTGATTCTATCTTCACTAATCCTTTTTATGAATGTATGCTATTGCAAACTTGCTATCATCTTATCACATTTGAACAGATATTTATAAATCTTACTGAAGAAAATCGTGTATTAATGACTGTGACAGGGGTACGGTAGAGCACTATGGTTAATGCATGGGATGTTCAGGGCAAATGGAGGCTGTGGTTATGTTAAAAAACCTGATTTCTTACTGAGTATTGGTCCTAATAATGAAGTTTTTGATCCTAAAGCAAAGTTGCCAGTTAAGAAAACCTTAAAGGTAATCAAATGACTCTGAATACAACATCATTTAATGTGTGCGAGTACTTACGTTCTCATTATTGGACAGGTGAAAGTATATATGGGAGATGGATGGCATTTAGATTTTAAGCAAACTCACTTTGATTTGTATTCGCCTCCGGATTTCTACACAAGGGTAAGCTGACTGTTCTTTCATAGACACCATTGTTTCTTAAAAATGAGGAAAACGAGTTCCCTAATGAAGGGAAGGAAAACAAGCCCTACTAACGATATTCTACCTCGATTGTGTCCTTCCCACCCTCCAACTCAGTTCATCTTTACCCCACTCCCCATAGCCCTCATCTCCACCATCTGACACCCCTACCTCCCCCGCCCACCTCTCACAGTATTTATTTAAATTATATACAAACCAAACACAAGAAAACACACTTATTTTCTAGAAAACATTTTTCGAAAAACATGTCCCTTCATACCGAACACACCCTTAAAGGTTGAAGGCATCAAATTTTAATCATGAATCCGCCTTTGTTTACAGGTCGGGATAGCTGGAGTACCTGCTGATGAGGTAATGAAGAAAACAAAGACTAAAGAGGACAAATGGACGCCGGTTTGGGATGAAGAATTCACCTTCCCACTGACTGTACCCGAATTAGCTTTGCTGCGAATTGAAGTACACGAATACGACATGTCAGAGAAGGACGATTTTGCTGGCCAGACATGTGTACCTGTTTCGGAGCTGAAACCCGGTATACATGCAGTTCCACTCTGTAACAGAAAAGGTGAGATATATAATTCCGCGAGGCTACTCATGCGCTTTGAGTTTATATGAGGTTTTTCTTATTGTTGTGTGCTTCTCGAGCTTTCGTATTTTTGGATGTCGTCGGATGATGTTTGTTTACATTTTAGGAGTTTGTAATAATGTCACTAAGATCTCTCCTTGTGGATGAAACTTGTGTTGCAAAAGATCATTTCCATTTTAGGCTTTGTAGTTTGTACAGTATAGTAAGTAAACTAGATTTTTCAAGTTCCATTTTGTGTTGTGATTGTTGTTGAATCTTAGTGAAGTACAAGTCTTTTTCTGATGAGTCGATTCGGGTTTGAAATCGATATTTTGTAGTCGATACCTTGATGTAATTACCTGGTTTCTATTTCGGTGGGGAGTAGCAGATACCTAATGGAGATGGAACAATTGAGGTGCGTGCAGACTAACTGTGTTGGTATACATACAACTTATGTTCCTCTTTAGTCAATCACAACTCATAAGGCGGAATGGTATAAACCGCCTAAACAAAAACAACCAATTTAGATATTTACGATCAAGAAGTATTGGATTCTCTTTCTGATATGTCGTGATAGGAAACGAAGGCTTGAATACCAACAAACGTCTATTATATTGAATTTACCCGATAAGTCCCCATGTTTGGGGTCTATCAAACATATACTAGCAATCAGAAAACATCTATACAGTTCTTTCTAGGGTCAAGTGGGGATCCAAACAAGCTTTATTGATGTGAGAATCCAATGAAAGAAAACACCATCATTAGGAGATCTAATAGGATATCAAAAGTAGATTCAGCTTGCTGTGTTGTGTTTTTTGTGTTTGGAACTAGTATTGAAGCTCCGACTAATTCGGGTTGTCCCACATAAGATTTATTTAAGAGGAAAATGTTTATTTCCTTGAATTCGATTTTTCTGATTAAAAATGAAATTATTCCAAATATTGATAGCAAAATGTGGCAACAATATACTTGGAAGTTATAAATAGTCAAGAAAGTGATAGGTTCGATTCGATTTTATGTATTATTAATTTAGTTTATCAGTTTTCGATTTTCAAATATATTCAACCAATAACCAAATCAATAATATTTTATTTTTTGGTTTTCAGTTTATCGATTTTGGTCCTTAACGGTTCAATTTTCAATTTAACCAATAAGAAAATACTTATAAAATGAATATATGACTTTTCTAATAAATTTGATGCGAAAAAACAATATATAATGTGACTTTACAAATACTCATAAAATAGAAACAATAATAATAAACATGAAAAGAACTATACAAGTGTAACACAAAGAGAAATTAAGAAGAATAAGGTTTTTACTTTAGATTTTAACGTTTTGTATAATGTGAAATTGTGAACTCAAAGTTATTGTGAAGTGTAAAATGAAGGTTAAAAGGACAAATATAGTAACTAGTAATATATGGAAATTAATATATAATATTTATGTACAAGTAAAAGTAGTAAACGACTAATCTTAATGGATTATCGATTTATTTTAATAAATCAATATTAAAAATCAGTACCGAACTGATAACCTAATAATTTTATTTATAAAATCATTAAAAACCGTTAAACCCAATACAAAATAACCACAAATCAATAACATTTTTACCAATTCGATTTATCGATAGGTTCGATTTTTTCATATCCCTAATATAAACTATTAATAAACTACTGTAATAGATATGGAGATTAGTGATGAAATATCATTTTAAAGATTATCTCAACTATTATCATTTAGTTAATTTTCTTCATTTTTTTACTACACCAAAAAAAAAACTTTTTGTAATTAAATACAAGTCCTAAAACAATAGAAAATAATCAAGAAAACAAAATTGAAAGAAGAATAAGCCAGGGAAAATATTGAAAAGAGGATATATATTTCACTTTACTGCAAAACATCCTCTTAATATTCTATTAAATTGTTTGCAACAATTTGAACTTTTCTAAATAAAGGAAATATTTCTTCCAAAAAAATAAAAACTATTTTAATAAATAGTTTTTACATATTACTTTTTAAATTATTCTGGTAAAAAAAAAAAGTTACTTATCCTTTTTACCAGAATCATTAAAAAGCTTAGGATCAGTTTGATAATAAACAATATCTCCATTGTCACTAACATAATGATCCTTCTTCATGCTTTTCACTAAATTTTCAACCAAATGAAATGGAATTGCCCCTGATTTTTTTGGCTCTCTATAATATTTTCCAAATACTGGTTTTGCTGCTTTTGTCTGTAAAAAAAAATAAAAAAATAATAATGTATTAGTGAAATAATTGAACAAATAATAGATAATTAAATAATTTTTATGATCAAACGAAAAAAAAAATATTTTTACCGCTTCGACAAGGTGATAATGAGGTATTTGAGGGAAAAGATGGTGAATAACATGAGTACCAATATCATGGTGAATATTATTAAAAACGCCATAATCGCGATCAACTGTAGTTAATCCTCCTCTTAGATAACTCCACTCCTATATTTCCAAAAAAAAAAATTATAATTAATTATCAGAAAAATTTTAAATAAATAATAAAATTTAAGTTATATATACTGACCTTGCCACGATACCAAGGCAGCTTTTCTTCATGACCATGGTGATGCAAATATGTGACAGTATCCAACCACATCACAAAAATCTATCAAAATAATAATAAAAAATAATAAGGCCAAGTGAGTCATAAAAAAGGGACATCTCATCAATTTTAATAAAACTTTTCAAATTCCTATAGTTATTTTTAATATATAAAGAATCACATATAAAAATATCTAAGTTTCAACGAATTAAATAAAAAAAAGTTTGTACGACTAACCATATAAGGAATTCCGTAAAGCTTAAGCAGTTGGAGAAAGCCAACGACGGTAGAAAGATAGAAGAGGAGAGCAACCATGAGTGTCCAACACAATGTTGATGTAACAATAAATTTTCTCTCATTTTCTTGAAACAAATCACTGTATGGATTAAAATGAGAACCTTTTTTTCCTGGACTTCTCCTCATCTGTATAACCAAAAAAATAAAATATTATAAAACCACAAATTCAAATAATAATAAAAAAATAATTACTTATTTATATTTGAAAATTTTATCAAAAAATATTATTTATTTACCAAATACAATGGATATGCTATCAAGGGAAAAGGTATCTTGAATCTTAAAAGCTTTGTTGCATAATCCAACTCCTTGTATAGCTTTTCTGGCATCTGCAATAAAATAAAAATAATAAAAATTTAAAAAAAAAAAAAAACTTTTTTTTAAATATTTATATTAATTAAGGAAAATATTTACCGGCACCCAAGATTCATCAGCTTCAACATTTCCATGATTTTGATGATGAGTTTTGTGGCTAATTCTCCTATTTTTCGGAAAAAAAATAAAAATTTAGCCTAAAGTATTTTACATAAAAAAAAATCATTCAAAATAATCATCACGTCACATCACATAACCAAAAGGTCATGACTTGCAACCACCGACAAACTCATACAATACAAAATAACGAAATCTTAATACATCAGACTGAAACGAAAGAGAAACCAACCATCCATGATAGGGCACAAGGATAAAAGAATGAAGAATATGTCCAACCACACTATTCAATAGTGCACTATCAGAAAAACTCCCATGACCACTACAAAAAAAATTAAAAAAATTAAAAAATTACACATCAAGTCAATTATTATATAATATAATGAAAATAATAATAATGTTAATTGAACTTACCAATCATGACCAAGAACAAAGATTGCCCAAAACATAGTGCCTTGTAAAATCCAATAAATTGGCCAAAATTTCCAATTATCAAAGTAAATAGCCATTGTTACCAAAGCAAAAACAATGACAACATCTCTAAGTACATAACTTAAAGATTTCCATGGATTTTTAACCCAACAATGCTTTGGAATTGCAGCTCTTATTTCAGATAACTTAAATGGAGGCAAAGCACTTGAATCAAATTTCAATTCCAAATTTTCATTTGGAGAAATAAATTCCACTCCAAGAGACCCCATTATTGTCAACAACCCTGTGAATGAGAGAAAAGAATAATGCATTACTTCGTCGTATTTATAGCAGATACAGAATTTAAAGTTTATTAATTTTCACTAATTATAGTCAAATATACTTGTTTTTGTTATATTCAATACCTTTAATTATATATTTTTACTTATTAAATTTCACATAAAGACATTTTTGACCAAACGAATTATATATACTTTTACGAATAAACAACATTAATGTAAATATAATTAGTCAAATTCTCAAGTATATGTCACAAAATGCAATGACTTTGAATTTTGAGGTAATATAAAAAATAGAATTCACCGACTCTAAAATTAGATTGGGTACATATATAAGAAAGGAATAAAAGAATAAAGAAAAAGAGATATTTTACAAAAGAACGTAATATATTTTATTAGGAATTTTAGCAATAAAAAGTGTAGTGTGAAATGAAAGGTTGTTATAAAAAAAGAATATAATATATAGTTCAAAAATATCAGAATAAAACATATCGTGACCGACACATGCAGTGTTTCACTTTTTATTATTAAATAAAAGTCATAGAGGAAAAGAAGTTAAAACTTAGGTAGTATTATGTGATTTTAATATATTTGAACTTTATTAAATTAAAGTATTTATTTAAATTAGACTGAGTTTAATATATCTATTTTGATTAGACTCTTATTTATTGCCCAAATTATTTAGTCAATTTCTCCTTTATACTTATATCATCAAAATATATATAATACTCTAATCATATCAAGCAGTAATCGAATATATTTTCATTGAAATTTATTCCTCATTTAATTAGAAGCGATGTCAAATACTAAACATGCATTTAAAAATAAAAATATAACTTCACTTTGAATATTTTTTTTTAAAAAAATAATAAATTAGAGTCGGACCAATCTAAATGAAAATACCGTGAAAAATAGTGTTTTAATTATGGTCAAACAGAAATAATATGAATAATAAATCAGTACTATAGTCTCTACTAACTCTTTAAAAAAAAAAGAGTTTTAATTATGGTCAAACAGAAATAATATGAATAATAAATCAGTACTATAGTCTATGCTAATTCTTTAAAATAAATAGTGTTTCAATTATTGTCAAACAAAAATAATATGAATAATAAATCAGTACTATAGTCTATGCTAACTCTTTAAAATAAATAGTGTTTTAATTATTGTCAAAATAATATGAATAATAAATCAGTACTATAGTCTATGCTAACTCTTTAAAAAAAATAGTGTTTTAATTATTGTCAAAATAATATGAATAATAAATCAGTACTATAGTCTATGCTAACTATTTAAAAAAAAAAAATAGTGTTTTAATTATTGTCAAAATAATATGAATAATAAATCAATACTATAGTCTATGCTAACTCTTTTAAAAAATAGTGTTTTAATTATGGTCAAACAGAAATAATATGAATAATAAATCAGTACTATAGTTTATACTTAACTCTTAAAAAAAATAGTCCAAAGAAATTGTCCTTAATACCGCTCAGCTAATTAATTTCGAAACAATGTAAGACATTAGGAGCGTTTGATTTGAATTTGATTTGAATTTAAGTTATGATGAGATTACTTTTTATCGAGTGTTTGATTTGTTATATTCAAAATTTCAAAATAATAAATTCTAAAAACAATTTATTTATTTATAAAAATGTCCTTCATGAATATAAAAAGTGATGTAACAAAAAAAGATTGAAAGAGACATTTTTATTATTTATTTATTTTATCCCAAGATAAGTTATACTGGGATTACTATACGACCCAAGGGAAGGGATAACTTATTCCGCTACTAATTATTAACCTCGGAATAAGTCATTCCGCACATGCCTAATTTAGTGGTACCATAATTTAATTAAACGACTACTTGATATTATCCTTCAAAATCAACGACCCTTAAAAACGCAAAAAATAACCACTTGTAAATTAGAGTGAGACCAATCTAAATGAAAGTAGTATAGGAATAAATGTGAATGAAATAGTTATGGTCAAACTAAAAAACTCTTTAAGGCTTGTTTGGTTAAGAACCAAACAAAATTATTTTAAATAAATTATTTTAAAAAATAAATGATATTATTATTATTCCATTCTAAATATGGATGGTATTATAATAACACCACAATTTTACATAATAAACTTACTCATACTAAAATTAAATAAGATTAATTATCCGTACGAGAATGATAATGGCTCCAAAATTTCATAAACAATGTAGCATTAACCACGCTACATTAGGTGTAATTTCACAAATAGAGTTAAAATAAAGGCGATGTA
The DNA here is from genome assembly GCA_027705065.1 of Solanum peruvianum. Lineage (NCBI taxonomy): Eukaryota > Viridiplantae > Streptophyta > Magnoliopsida > Solanales > Solanaceae > Solanum > Solanum peruvianum. Next base: position 1,472,835 of record JAKWJD010001760.1, on the reverse strand, counting down.
AGATAAAATTAAACATCGTAAATAGGAATCGAGACAGTAAATTTTAAATATTCATAAATAAAATACGATAGATGAGATTGAGAAAAATTTAGTCTAACCACATTACATTACGTATAATTTCACAAATAGAGTTAAAATAAAAGCAATGTAGGATAAAATTAAATATTGTAAATAGGAATCGAGTCAGTAAATTTCAAATATTCAGATATGATAGATGAGATTGAGAAAAATTGGGTGTACCACGCGATTAATGGTGCAGATGAGTTGTTGGCGGCGGGGAGAGGTGACTGCTACCCTTATGCTACCAAGCTTGTGGTGGCAGTGCGGTGCCGTTGCCCTTTTAATAAGTAAAGAGGCGGCTGGAAGCTCTAGGGTTTTGCGGTTGATGAGAGGTTTTAAGATTTTAACCTCCCTCTCTCCACTTTAGATCTGTAGATCTCTTTTTTATTTATAGTGTTATGTATGGTCTAAAATAAATACATATTTGTTTGTTTTTTTTCTCCCGGTAAGCAAGATCTCATAAACCAAATATGTGGGGCACAAATTTCGAAATTTAATCTGAAATTAGAATTTTAGAAAATTAAAAAAAAAAAATAAAGATAAAAAAATTTAATCTGAAGTTGAATCTTAGAAAATTAAAAAAATAAATAAGAAAAAGATTAAAAAAAATATTTCACTTCAAATTATTTGTAAATACTAGTAATTATAAATAAGAATTCTAATATTATACGCATGGCTATTATTTTTTAACTTTAGAAATAAAAACTAACTTTTTTTGAATTTCAAGTATAGATGATTTTACTAATTTTTTTTAGAAAAGTAGTGAAAAGACTCCTAAACTTGATGCAAATTATTAGTTTTGTATTTGAATTATTCACAGCTTAAAAATTATTTTTCTACTTAACTAACTAAATTTATATACACTCACCATCTGTCTCGTCACATATCAAAGTATTTCAAATTCATGTAGGACAATGAGATTCTTAATTTTTTTAAAAAATAAGAGATTATTGACGAGAATTTTATTGTGTGCTTAAGTTCAGTTAGTTAAACAAATAAGTATTTAAGACTATCAATAATATATTATAATTCTACTATTTATGTCACGTATCAAAATGACATAACACATCGTATTAAATTAAATCGAAGACCAATTACGTAATGTCACGTGTTCAAATGATGTGTGACACTCCTAGTTAAATTGAACACCAGACATACATCTGATAACAATTCGTATATCAAGAAGTTTTTATTTTTGGGGATCCACAAGTTTTCAATCAATTAAAAGATAAGCAAAGTTTGATTAATCAGAAAATTACATATTTTTGGTATAAAATTTAATAAAGATTGTACCGCAGATAATATTGAAATTAAATGGAGTATTAAGTAGTTATCGCTAAAATTTTTTGTCTTAGATTAATTTCATTTTAGGAAAGAAATTTATTGTTTACGTTAATTTTTGAATTTTATGATTTTAAATTAAAAATATGTAAATTATATTAAAATATTTTTTAATTCGATAATTTTAAATATGTTATGTAAAAGTTAATAAATAAAGAAATCATTTTTTCTAAAACAAAAGATAAAAAAAAAAAATAGAATGGATGAAGTATATATTAAAGTTGTCATGTCTGCTTTAGTTTTATGTTTTTATATGTTAAGTTGAGTCGATGATCTTTTGAAAATAACGTTTTTACTTCAGAATTAGGGATAAGATCTGTATATCTTCTATTCTTTTTAAATTCTACCTACTTATAATACACTGTAATAGATATATTATTATCGTTGATAGTCATATATGAACATTTCAAAAATTAAAGTCTTTGAGAATGAATAGTTAATATTACAGATAAAATAACAAAGAAATATTATTTTTCTGTTGAATATACATAAAATTATTGTTAATTAGTGGATTAGTGAAATAAATGATAAAAGTGGGCGTTTGATCATTAATCATTGTGAAAATTTGAAAAAAGTAATTTATATTTTTTTAGTAAAAATGGTAACTACTTGAAATCTGTCAACTTGTGTTTGTTCATGAATAAACATTAAAATTACTTTTTTTATTTTTTCTTAATAGTTCGAATAAAAAAATAAAAAAATTTATGACCAAAATGCCACCAATATTAGGGCCACTCCATTTTATAACAAATTTATATGATGGACATAGTTGTCAAAATTATGAAATATATAGTACTTTAGGCAGTAAAGGCATTGTGCCTCATCACCACAAGTCAAAGAGCATCCATAAAAAAAAATAATTATTTTTTCGTTTTTATTCAATATCCGACATTTATATTAGAGTTCGACTATTTTGAATTCGTATCATATATGGACCTACTTGGAGAAAAACGTTCTCTACGAAAAAAAAAAAATTTATACTCAAAGTTTGGATGTGAGATCTGTGGTTAAGGGAGAAGCAACTACATCCACTACACCACATCTGTCATTGTACATCCTTAATTTATTTTTATTCGTTCACAATAAATTTTACATTTTTTTTTAAATGAAGTGCCTATAATTTATCATTATATATTAATTTATATAGAGTCGTGAATTTGAAAAATTATAGCTAAAATGTAGGTATTTTTAAAGAATTAATCTCTCTTCTTCTTGAATATGTCTATTTAGATTAATCAATATGTGATATTTCGAATAATTTTCATTACTAATGAAATCCACAACTACAAAAAGACCTTTATTTAGTTAATTCTTTAATTGTACCATAAAAATAGATTAAACTTTTTGTAAATAAAGAACCAAGAAAACAAAGAAAAAAAAATACAACAAGAAATAATGCAAAGCAAGGGAAATTGAAATATTACTAATTATATAATTATTACAATTGACTGCCAATAACTTCTCTCAATATTCTATTTAATTGTTTGCCCAACAATTTGAAGTTTCTAAATAAAGGAAATAAAATATATGTTGAAAATAATATGATTAATAGTTTATATATTTCTTTTAAATTTTATCTGGTGATAAATTACTCATCTTTTTTACCAGAAAAATTAAAAAGTTTTGGATCAGTCTTATAATAAACAATTTCTCCATTATCACTAACATAGTGATCTTGTTTCATACTTTTCACTAAATTTTCAACCAAATGAATAGGAATTAGTCCTGATTTTTTTGGCTCTCTATAATATTTTCCAAGTATTGGCTTTGCTGCTTTTGTCTGTAAAAAAATCCAAAATAAATAAATAAACTAATTATAAACTTTGAAAATATTTAGAGGAAAAAAGTTGAAATTTTTAAAAGAAAATTAAAATACTCATAAATAACATGTTATGTTTATACAAGTATTTTGTAAATATTGTACTTTCATATTTGCAAGTATAATGAAGCTAAATATGCATTTTACTTGAAGAAAAAAAAAGTTAGAATTTTTCTAGGGAAAAATTGAAATATTAAAGAAAAAACGTAAAAATAAGTTTTTTCTTTAATATTTCACCAGTATTTAGAAAATATTGGTTCGAAAATAGTTGCAAATAATGAAACACATTATTTGTAAAATACTAATAAACATTATTTAATTTATGGTCCGACAATTCAATATAAATATTTCAATATTTCATCAGTATACGTTGGAAATATCATATATATATATATATATATATATAAATATTTATGATCAAAGAATTAATTACCGCTTCAATCAAGTGATAATGTGGTATTTGAGGAAAAAGATGGTGAATAACATGGGTGCCAATATCATGGTGAATATTATTAAAAACACCATAATCGCGATCGATTGTAGTTAACCCTCCTCTTAAGTAACTCCACTCCTGTTTTTCGAACAAAAATAAATAAACTTAATATAAGAACAAAATATAAAATAAAATATAAAATTTAAAATATATATACCGACCTTGCCGCGATACCAAGGCAATTTTTCTTCATGGCCATGGTGATGCAAATATGTCACAAAATCCAACCACATCACAAAAATCTATCAAACAAAATAAAAAAGACAGGCCAAGTGGGTCAAATTATAATGACATTTGATAAATTCTAAAAGAAATATTTAAAAATTAAAATACTTCTACATAGTTTATTTATAAAATTACTTGTCCTTTACTTCTTTGTTATTTCATGAGGAATTCCCCATTTTTATTTTTATTTCAAAATTTTATATCGAATATAAAGAATCACACATGTAAATGTCCCCACAAATATGACTAAGTTATGTCATTTTCATATAATAAGCCAGCTAATAAAGAATATAAGTAAAATTCTTATTCATTAATGATTAATAAATTTGAACATCGCGATAAATAGATTTATGTTTTGAAAATGAGACTAAATATAAGAGATCTCACAATACTTAAATTGTTGGAGAGGAGACAACTTAAAGTATCAACGAAAAACATATATTTTTCGATTTTCAAAGTATCGAAATATTTACGATTTATTTTATGTATGACTTACCATATAAGGAACTCCGTAAAGCTTAAGCAGTTGCAGAGAACCAACGACGTTGTGAAGATAAAAGAGGAGAGCAGCCATGAGTGTCCAACACAATGTTGATGTTACTACACATTTTCTCTCATTAGGTTGAAATAAATCACTATATGGATTAAAATGAGAACCTTTTTTTCCTGGACTTCTAGTAATCTGCATCACCAAATTAATATATTTTAAGAATAAAAATTAGAGAATAAATAATTTATAAATTACATATTATATATGAAAAATTATTAAAAGAAATTATTAGTACCAAGTAAATAGGGTATGCTAATAGGGGAAAAGGAATTTTGAACCTAAAAAATTTGGTTGCAAAATCCAATTCTTTGTATATCTTTTCTGGCATCTGCAAAAAAAAAAAAAATTAAAAATATACATATATTTCAATATTAAAACATTTTCTACTTTTTTAAAAGAAATAAAATTTAAAATATTTATTTTTTTACCGGCACCCAAGATTCATCAGCTTCAACATTTCCATGGTTTTGATGATGAGTTTTATGGCTAATTCTCCTGGAATATTTTTGTAGAGAAAATTAAATTTAGCCTAATGTATTTTACATAAGACAAATATTGCCAAAAAAAGATATTTATACTTTTCGTTTATATTGCTCTGAATTTTAAAAAAGAATATCTGATACGTGTTAAACTCTTCAAAGTAACACATTTTTGGAAGATTATGAGTACGGCAACGTTTTTAATAAGTTCAAAACTACATAAGTTGTTGTCACATGACTAAGAAGTTGTGACTAATTTAAAATAACGAAAAAAACCCTTATGATTGTGAATAATAAACGCATGTGATCTAACCTAATAAGTTCTAATACAAATACATATCTTCATGATTTGTATTATACAATTACGAAATATATTTTTTGAATTAAATCAATACAGTCGAATAAAATAAATATAAATATAAGATCGTTATAAAGCGAAATAAAAAGTTAATTCATCAGACTGTCTTTATTTTAAAAAAATTGGAGATAGAGAGATAAGATGAAGAGAACCAACCATCCATGATAGGGCACAAGGATAAAAGAATGAAGAATGTGTCCGATCACACTATTCAATAATGGACTATCAGAAAAACTTCCGTGACCACTAAAAATAAAATAAAACATCAAGTCAATTAACATAGACAAATGATAATTAAAAAAATATTTTTTTTTATAAATAAAAAATTATTTAACTTACCAATCATGACCAAGAACAAAGATTGCCCAAAACATAGTACCTTGTAAAATCCAATAAATTGGCCAAAATTTCCAATTATCAATGAAAATGGCCATTGTTACCAAAGCAAAAACAATAATAATATCTCTAAGTACATAACTTAAAGATCTCCATGGATTTTTAACCCAACAATGCTTTGGAATTGAAGCCCTAATTTGAGATAATTTAAATGGAGGAAAAACACTTGAGTCAAATTCCATTTCCATTTCTTCATTAGGGGAAACAAAATCCACTCCAAGAGACCCCATTGGTGTCAACAACCCTATTTAGAGTAATAAACAAAAATTCATCAATAAGAATTTTATAGAAAAATAACTGAATTAGATTCAGAATTTGAAGTTTAAAAAATTTCAAACTGCATCGCTTACAAGTAATGAAACTTGGATAAAAAAATTTAGTATTCTGTTAAACTCTACATCCACCACTTGACAATGTCAAATGTAGACAAGACATGTCATTTTTTGACAAAAAAACCCATAACGAATTTTGCTAACGGACTATTTTACAATTTTTCTGTGTCTGTGTTTTCGGAGTATTGAGTGTGTGAGTTGTTATATATGATCCTATTGATAGTGCAAAGAATGAGTCTATATTAACATATTAATTTTACTAAAATATCCATATAATTTTTAATTTTATATAGATTGATTAAAGATTTTGATCTCGCTCGCTAAAAGAAAGTAATATGAAAGGTAGCACAAATAAAAAGACTCTAAATATAGATTTAAGCATAAAAAGAAAGGAACAAAAGAATAAAGCAAACACTTTTTGAGATATTTTACAAAAGAATATAAGCTAAACTTGTATATCAAAAAACTTTCAGCAATTTTTTTTTTAAAATGAAAGGTTGTTATAAAAACAGAATTATAATATATAGTTCAAAAAGTCAGATTTGGAATATAAAATCATGTCATAGTGGCCGACACATGCAGTTTTTCACTTTATTCTATAACGTCTTAGGGAAAAAATATAAATATATTTAATCACTCAATTAAAATAATTATAATTTTAAATTATATATATATATATTTTGTTTGTGAAAATAGGAGAAGCTAATTAGTGTTCAGACCTAGAATTAAATGAAAATGGAGCTTAATTTTTCAAGCGTCTAAAAAGGTAATGAATAATCCACTTACACAATAAAAAATATATCAAATTAATAAATTTTAAATTTTAAATAAACAAAAAAATATTTAAACATTCAAATTATGACAATAAGATGTCTCAAGCTCCCAAAATATATAAGCTAAAATGAAGGAATGGTCAATAATTTAGCTATCGAGTTAGTGAATTTCAGATACCAAATACTTTAACAAAACATAAAAATAATATATAATTTCTTAAGGTTAATGACATGTGAATGTTCTTCAAACAAGAATTTCATTTTTTTTTAAAAGAAAAATAAATATTTACCTTTATAGAACTCTTTTTATATTTATCTTCACTTCAACTTGGCTATATATTTTTATTTATTTATTTATTTTGTTGAAAAAAAAGTTGAAGGGAGATTTATTTATACAATTTTTTAGTGAAAAGAAAAGCCAATTTATAAGGCTGTGAAGTTGGAAGAAATGTGATAGGTGGGTTGAATATATTAATTGACACTCAATTCATTAAATAGAGTTAGTACTTAGTAGTTCCCTACTTGTATAAATTCTTTTTCAAAAAATATATATATATTAAGAAAAACACTCAATTTGTATAAATTCTTTTTTAAAAAATATATTTTTTAAGAAAAACACTCAATTTGTATAAATTCTTTTTCAAAAAAATATATTTTTTAAGAAAAACAATCAATTTGTATTAAGAAAAACAATCAATTTGTATAAATTCTTTTTCAAAAAAAATATATTTTTTTAAGAAAAACACTCAATTTGTATAAATTCTTTTTCAAAAAATTATATTTTTTAAGAAAAACACTCAATTAAATCGTGCCTTTTCCAACCTAAAATACCATTAATTTGTTTCTCACACACTAGTCTGTTCATTTTTACTTACTTAATATTTATTTTATTTTATATTAATTGTTCTTTTTTCCAAGCTTCTGAAAATCACAAATAAAAAAATAGTTCTATTAGTTTATTCCTTTTTTGAAATTTTAGAAACTTGTTTGTACTTTTTTTAAAAATGAAGAATTAATTGTAAGTAATTGTAAGTGTTAAAAGATAAAAATAAATTAACTTTGTTTTGGTTTTTGTAAATCGACAAGTATGCTACTCTAGTTTAAATTGATTTATAGTTTTAGATTCAAGAAAGTGATTTTAAGAATAATAAGTAATTAATGTCGAGGATAAAATAATAAGATAATTGTATTTTTTTTAATATGTCGAAAATGACTAGTAAAAGTGAAAATTTATTTTTAATATACTAAATAAATAAAAGTGAACAAAAAAAGTAATTGAACAACTATTTATAATAAAATACACGACAAGTATTCAACAAAAAAAGTATTGATTTGATATCGACCTGATAAATTATTTAAAAATATTTTAATTGGACATTGTGATTCAATTAGTAACTCCCTACATGTATAAATACTCTTTGAAAAAAACAAACAAATTATCCAGCCTATGGTTGTTGCCTATTATATTGTATACAAAGGCAATTAGATTAGCTTATTAAATTATTAATTAAAAAAATTATTACCACAAAATATTTTTTTTCTTATAATTATAAAACTTTTTATATAGGCCACACACTTCATTAAATCACCTCTACATTTAAGTAAGCTTTTTTATCATTATAACGTCGAATTAGTTTTAGATGCAATAAATTCAACCACCAAATTTTAATGTAAGTTTTTTTTTTTTTTATAATAATTATTACGTTGAATTATTTTTTTGTTAGACCCGCCTACAATATTGTTGTTGCAATAAAATTTAACCACCAAGTTTGGAATGAATTGAAGGTGTCATTATAAATTATAAATAACAAGAGATATTGATTTTCAACACTATATACAATGAAGATAATTTAATAAGTCATTTCTATTTAATATATATTTTTTCTGTATCTAATTACTTGTTCATTAAAGTGACGCACTTATTAAGAAAATAATGATTAATATAGTGAGTTTACCATTTTGTCTCTATTAATTACTATAAAACCGATGCACTAAAAGTTTAGATTTCAAAAAGTTTTACCTTTCTCAAAGTAATTAATTTAGGGTATAATAAGTAAAAAAAATTTATCCTTTCTTGACTTGTCAAAATGAACAAGTAATAACGATAACTAAAAAAGGAAAATGGACAAGTAATTAAAGACGAAGGAATACTTTTTAAAGTATTAACAGTATTAAAAACAATTATTCCTTTAGAACTAAGAAATATAGTTGAAAATCATTACCAGCTTTAATCTTGAATTTTTAATACATTATTTTGAGATAATTTCATTTTTGAGCAATCGATGATGATGTATATAGTTAAAAGATGTGAAATATTTAACGTGTCAATATAATGGCCAATTGAGAATACGTTTAATTGGAACAAATCATAGTTTAAGTGTTCAAATGAAGCATACATACAAATTTATAGAAGTTGTCGATATAATTAACCTTAATATCATGAAGCTGAATCTCGAAAAGATCGCTCAAATCTTCTCTACACATTTCATTTCTTTCACGTTTATTTTTAGATGATCATAGTGTTCAAATTAACATCTTAACTAATTTCATGAAATATGACATAGATATCTCTCAGTACTGATATATATACAACTATACAAGGTAACTTCTATCCATCAATATTATGACAACTAAGAAGAAATCACCAAGTATTTCTGTTTCAGCAGGAATTTAAATTTGGGAAAAACATGATGTTATACCATCAAATTTGATGCTAATGTATTTTCTTAACATGAAAATAGGTCTCATTAGAGGCGGGATGATCTGAGAAATCCTTGTACTTAGGTATGTTTGTCATTGGACCATTCTACTCACGATTTTGCAAATTGAACACTTAGACCTCATTTGTTTGCACTTAATGGAAGTATGAATTTTTAATCATTCAAATTCAACTCATTTAATATGTTTGGTTTTTAGATCTTAATCTGAATCATTCAGATTCAATCTATTAAGATTATTTGTTTTATTTTTTAAAAAACCTCTTAATGGGTCTGAAGAAGTCTGGACGAATTAGATCCGTAGAAGACTTGTAACAACATTCAGACTTATTGATAAGTTTTTAAATAATAAATTATCACTTCTCTGTTTTGGGCGTGCCTTTTTATCTCATAACTAAAAACTTTCTTTCTCTCTTTTTTCAATCAAACATCATTTTTTTCCTCTTCAACCGGTAAGTTTTCATAAATCCTTTCAAGCTTTTCTTTATATTAATAATTCTCTTTTATCGACATGTGTCAAGAACATTTGTTGCAATAATATTTTTGATGTATTGTTGTTGATTAAATTTTTTGAATGAAAAAATAGTACTCCAGATCATGATTATTAAAACTTTTAATACTTTTTTTTAATCAAAAGTGTTATATTTTGTCGAAATAATTTTTTTATAATATTTTATTAATATAATGTTCAATTTTACTTGCACATTCATATATTGAAAACAAATAACATTAATTACTTAGTGTTCAAATTTAGAGACCACATTTTAATATTCAGATGTGTATTCAGATCAAAACACTCAAATTTTAATACAAATCCTAATAAATCATAATATTCAGATGTGTATTCAGATTCAGACCTCTTAATTTTAATGAAAACAAATGATGCCTTAAAGTTATTAAGACACTGTATTTTGAACCCTCTAATCATGTGTCTCTCAATAGTGCTGATATAAATAACACCTCACTATCTACATCAGAAATATATTTCCGCATCATTTTTATTATTACAAATAATAATTTTTTAAAAGAAATCTCAAACTAATCTCCAAAAACTTTCTTTCTATTTTTTCTTTTCCCATTTTTTAAATCTATTTTACTACTAATCATTCATTTTTTCTTCTTTCCTAGTTAATTTTTTACCTTGAAGAGGAATTAGATATAAGCAAAGCTATGTTATGTTTTTTTTTTTATTATAAATTCTGCTATTTTAATATTGGTGAGAAATAAAATAACTAAAATGCAGGATGAGAGAAGGAGATCAAAAATAGGTTATTATAGAAAATTCTTCAAAAATGCTCTCAATAAAATTGTCTAACATTTAAAACGAATCAAACGTATATTTTTTAAAAATCCATAAATTCGCATCTAATTCACAATTTAGAACCTCTTTTTTCCCCTCTCTTTTACCTATATCTAAATAAATATCTTTTTTCAATCATTATTGAACTCTGAATAGGTAGTGTATGAGAAGAGAAAGAAAAAGAATTGTAAGAGTATGGATCTTTTTTTTTTTAATTTTTTAAATTGCTATATTTTTCTTTAGTTTTTTTTTAAAAAAAATAAATAATTGTCTTCACTAGTTTTTAAACACGTCTAATCACTTTTTTTTATCTGATTCAAAAAAAAAAAACCACATAAGCTTAGTCAACGGTCAAAGAGATTTAAAATAATACGTTTTAATAACTCTGAGTGTCACGGTCAAAGAGATTTAAAATAATACATTTTAATAACTTTGAGTGTCCAATTAATAAAATCGTAAGTAAAAGAATTCAAGTGATAAACGAAACCAAATATAAAGATCTTCCAGGTCATTCCACCTTAATTAAAAGCAAAGTTACACCTTTCTTATACTATTGATATATGCTAATGCATAGTTAATTCATAATTTCAGCAAGTTTTTTAGAGAAATATGTAAGTCATTTTTCTACCATTAAATTTGATGCTAATTCTTTCACGTATTTTCTTAACATGAAAATAGTTTTAATTAAAAAGCAATGTTCCACTTTTCTTGTACGGTTAATATATGCTAATGCATAATTAGTTCATAATTTCAGCAAGTCTTTTAGGGAATATTTAAGTCAAGCAATGTTACACATTTCTTGTACGATTAATAGATGCTAAGCATAGTTAGTTCATAATTTCAGCAAGTCTTTTAGGGAAATATATAAGGCATTCCTAATTAATTAGGTAATGTTTTTTAAAAAGTTTTTAGGAAATGATAAACGCTTTGTTTGGATCACTGTTATACGTCATTGTTAGGTAACAATGAAAATCTCTATTTTATGAAATAATCGATTTGACGTATTCATATTGTTACTTAATTTCATTTTCTAATTATATCCTTACTTAATATTTCATTTCACCTTTTACTCTGCATTATTTAATATCACTTAAATCTCCTATTTTCCCATATTTTTATCTCTTTCAAACATATTGTGTTGTTTGATTTTTTTAAAAAATATAATTAAACCAATCTAGATACAAACGTGATGATAATGTTCGATAATATAATTATAATTGATGATATAGTTTTATGTTATGCTCATATGACATAAAAAAGATATGCATGATAGTATTATTATTTTATTAGTAATTTTCGATAAATTTAGTGGTTAGAATAATTAACAACATTTTAATATATGTATAAATTACAATACATTATGATGCAATTAAATTAAAGAATAAAAATGTTATTAAACAATAAAAAGTAACACAATCTAATTAAACATTGTATTAATTTACCGTATAATATAATATAATACTATATATTATGAAACAGTGTGTAAAAATGATCCAAATAATGTGTTAGTGCTTAATTAACCTCATTTATAATAAACTTAAGATTAGCTCATCACCCAACCACTAAAGTCTGAAGTTACTACTATTCCATTTTAAAATGCATTTACTCCTTTTTCAAGTTACTCCAAAAATACAAGTCATTTTCTTTATGTACTTTTGTTTGTCCACCATTCAAATTCTTTATTTTTGATATTTTATCTTAATATTAATTGTTTATTTTAAAAAAAGGGTGTGTCAAGTTAATTAGACAAATAAAAATGAATTGACCAATAATATTTTTTTTAACAATTATAAGTTATGGATTTTCCTTTAGTTTTATCTTCAATTTTTAAAATGACAAATAATTTGAGATAATTATTTTTTAAGAATTACAATAGATAATTTGAAGCGAAAAAGTACTAAGGAATAATTTTAGAGACCTCTCTTTAGGTTTTCCTCTATAATATTACTCATCCTTCCTTCTTCTTTTTTTTTTTGATTATTTAGTAGCTATTTTAAAGATACCTCTAAAATAAATATAAATTAATTATGACTTGATAAATTTTCATTCTTTATATTAATTTTTTCTATTAATGCAACTTATTTAATAAATACTTTAAAAATAAAGCAACACAAATAAATTAATACTAGTTACTTGTCTTCTTTTTTACCAAACAAAAATACTTATTTCTACGTGTTGATTTATTTTTTAAAAATTTCTTAAATAAATTGTTTTTTATAGTATGAATTATATGAAGAAATTAATAAAAGAGAGACAAATTTATCAAATCCTAAAAATTTGAAAATTGTTTAGAAATGAAAATAAAGAAGGTAATTAATATATATCTATATATATATATCTATATATATCTATATAATATATATATTTTTTTAAGTAAGTAAAAAATACTGATGGAATATATCAGCTAATGGTAGTCTATAACGAAGTAATTTAGCAGAATAATTTTTTTTAACTCTATTGTCTATTTATATATATGGAAAAAATGATAAATGTATTTTTGAACTATTAAAAAAATGATATAGAAGTACGATTCGTTATACTATTGAGATACTAGAATTCTTGTCGTTCAAAAAGTGAAGCATTTATGCCTTTCTCTCTAAGATGGACACGTGTGGGTATCCTATGCATCTATCTTTATTTTTCACCAAATTATAAATCTACAATTCGAATTAAAAAGACCCACCTTAGTTTAGATGGGTGTTTTAAATTTGGGTTGTGAATTTAATGGGTGGATCTACAATACTATTAATATATGACTCTCGTTGGTTCGACATGCATGAGCTATACGCATGATTCTATAACTATTGATAATTATTAGGTCTAATGTATTTTGAGTTGTCATCATCCTAATATTTTATAAATTACATTTAAAAATTATTTATTTATACAGATCAATTTTATTGAACTTAATAATTAAACAAATTACATAGTTGGAGGTCAATTTAGCAACAAGCATAAGTAACGGTCCATAATTTATCAAATCGACTTAATAAGGAGATATAACTTATATGATTAATAATATCAATGTCTGACTCTTTTGGTTCGACATATATGAACTATATGCATGATTTCTATAACTATTGATATTTACTAAGTGTAATGTGTTTTGAGTTGTCCTTGTCTCAATATTTTATAAATTACATTTTAAAATAATTAAATTTTATAGTTTAATTTTATTTAAACATAATAATTTATAAAAAGGATAATGCACAAGTACCCTCTCAACCTATGCGCGAAATCACAGAGATGCACTTATACTATACTAAGGTCCTATTAGCCCCTGAACTTATTTTATTAATAATTGTCTACCCTTTTTTGCCTACGTGACACTATCTTCAGGGTCCAACGTTGGTTGACAACTAAAATGAGATGAAAAGGGTATATTAGGACAAAATAATTAGTTAATTTTCTTATCCAGTAAAAAAAACACAATATACAAAATAGGATTAGAAGGAAGATTTAAAAAAATCTTAACACGCAGTGGCGGATCCAGAATTTAAAGGTTGTGGGTGCTCACTTCCTTTAACATAAACCTTTTAGCAATCACATAGTATAAACTATACTAACTGAAACTCTTCATAAAAAAAAAAACCCTTAATTAGGGAAAGGAAAAAGTGTAAGAAAAAAAAGGTTAAAAAATAAAGCCCTTAATTAAATAGAAAAAGGAAAAAAAAAATTAAAAGTACAGAAAAAAGGGTGCAAAATTCGCTGTAGAAAGAAAAGAAAAAAAGAATGGGGCGGGTGGGATCCGAACACTACCAGTGTGCTTTGCGGGCCTCTTGTTTCCATGTGTAAACCAGTGCGCCCATGACTGCTTTTATATTATGGGTGCTCATTTAATTTTTAATTACGGATTTATATATATATATATATATATATATATATATATATATATATATTATATATATATTATTATATAAATTCTGAGTCAATGGGTGCTCGAGCACCCGAAACTCACTTACTGGATCCGCTCCTATTAGCACGTCCTTTCATACACAAATAAATGAAAAAAAAGCTTTATTTAATTACAGATTTTGAGTTTGAGTTTTAAAATATATATAAAAAATTGATAGGGTGTATTTTCCCCAAATGAGCTTCACTTTGTACAAATTTTAATTAGTCAAATTTTAATATCAAATATTGAAAAAGAAAAAAAAATAATGGAAGGAGATACATGCACCAATACACATTTTGTGTGCTTTACCCTTTAATAATTTTTCAAAACAATAAATTTAAAATGAAATTTTACTAGAAAATAATAAACGGATTCAATTACATGTAGGCAAGTTTAAAACGTTTATTTTGATTAAGAATATCATTGCGCTTTTTTTTTTTTCTTCAAAGGGCAATAAAAAAAAGTCAAGAATGTGATTACATATTTCAATCAAATTATTTTAAATTCTTGATTACATATTTCAATCAAATTATTTTAAATAATCAAAGTTTTTTTTTAAGTCAAATTATGACGGTCAGACAAAGTTTATTAGGTGAAATGAAAAAAAGTTCTATAATTTTAAGTCAAAAAATGTTGTTACAAATTTAGGTTTAAGATTAATAAATTTGATACTATATTATTGTATATGTGGTGATTTGAAGTAATGTAGTGAATTTTCTTATTTTGTGATATCATGGTTATTGTTTCTTTTCTTAAAAATTTTAAAATTTTGGATTTTACAAAATAACATGTTAAATTGCTTTAAAATGTTTCAGAATGTGATTTATGAAATTATTTTATAATTGTAATTAGGAACCAAATATGCCCTTATACTATGTGTGTAGGTTCAAATATGCCTGCCATAAATTCTAGCAAAAAAAGTACTATTTGGATCGAGGTCTAATATTTGAGAATTTTGAAAAAAATCACCCTGAACTTTCATATTTTATAAAAAATTACTCATCAATTTATTAATTTCAACTAAGATTTCGTACTATATCTTCAGAAAAGTTTGAGTTCTAATTTGAGTGATAAAATTGAAAAAAATAAAACAATTTGGATACGCTCATTAATTTTAATTATAACTGAATCGGTAACAATTTCGAGTACCGATTAATGTATTATCTTGTCTATATTAATATTTTATTTTTTATTGATTGTTATTAATTATGTTATAAGATTATTTTTTTAAACATAACATATTCATTATAAAAAATAGTGAATTTCATATCTTTAAGGATATTTCTAATTTTTTTCTGTAGAAAAACATTATATTACGACAATAATAGTACATATAATCTCATAAAGTTGCCTTTGAAAATAATAACATATAAACAAATTTAATATTACTTTAAAGTTATAAAATAATATAAGTATTACATAAAATGAAAATTATTTCTAAAAAAATTATTATAAAAAATAATTATTACTTTAACGATTCAAATGTATATGAATTTGAAAAAAGATGAGTGTCAAAAACACCTAAACTATCCCTTTTTTTTATCATACCTAAATTATTAAAAGTTTGAGTTTCATACCTAAACTATCGTTTTTTAGTTTGAGAAATACTCCCTTTTATATCACTCTTATCATGGTATGTGTCATACGCTCTCTCTTTTATTTTAAAGAATTTCTACATCACACTCCACATGGACAAAATATTCAACCTTGACAATAAATATATAAATCATTAGTATTAGTTAAAATAAAAAATAAAAAACTATTATAAAAAAATAATATTTTCTTTATAAAATAAAATGTAAAATATTTTTTTTACCCCACACCATTTTTAATGTTTTTTTTATTTTGTTTAAATTTCTTTTATAAATGTATTTCAGTTTTTACTTCATCTCATCCCTCATCAAATACTAATTTAGATATTATTTTATTTTAAAAAAATATAATTCTATCCATCCACTTAACCCTCCACTTTCAATTTTTTTTCTAGTGTTTAGATATACATATCCAAAATATTTTTTACTTGCCGCCACAAGACTTTTTGTATTTTTTAGTTGTTTATGTTATATTTGTTACACTAGTAAAAAAAAATTTCTAAAAATATATGTACGTGCATATCTAACACAAAATAAAAAAATGTAAAAAAAAATAGGAGTGGAAAATTAAATATGATGGGATATATTTTTTTGAATAAAATAATATCAATTTCTCTTGGGGGGGGGGGGGGGGGAGGAGAGGGGAGAGGGAGGGGGGATGAAATATGAAAATTTTAAAAATATTTTATAAATAATTTTTTTTTTTAAAAAAAGATGGGATTGTCGCGGAGGGGGGGGGGGGGGTAGTGGAGAAGGTGGAGTGAGAGAAGAAAAATAATTTAATTTTCTATATGGATAACAATCTTTAAGTTTTAATCATTTCATTTTTATTTAGATAAAATATTTTATCTATGTGGAATATCATGTATCAATGTTTTTTCATATAAAAAAAATACTACATTACACGCCCCACGTGAGGTGTGTTTTTTAAAAAAAGTGAATAGTTTTTAATACTTATCGCATTTGAAAATAAAAATCTTTTCCCAACTTGCATAGCTATAGTTGAATTACTAATAATTTGCACATCACTAGATGTTGAAAAAATAATAATAATAATACATTCAAATATCATTAAAATTATGTACTCAATTTCAAAGTGAAGTTAAATTCTTAGGAAAATTTATTTAAAAGGGCAGATGGTAATGTAGATTCAAAAATTAAATATTGCAAATTCATTACCTAACTTCTGACAAAGGCATTTAAATGTAATTTTACAACAATATTTGGTGAAACATTATTATGACATTTAATTTTATTTTTCTTACTTGCTGGAATTGAAGTCCCCATAAATCACAATCATAGATTCTCACTAAAAAATAACTTCAAAATTCCAAACAATAGTAAAAAGAAAATGTAAATTTGTATTTATGTTATTGTTCTTAGGAATTTAATAATAGTTTGAAACAAGAATTACAAACATAACATTATAAAACGTTTGAAATTAGAATTTCAATACACTCAATAAATAGTAACCTCCAAAAATAGACATATACACGTGGTATTCTTTAGTAAAAGGCTAACAAATAAGAGGAGCTATTGAATTAATTTACGGAAAAATGACAACTATCTTCCTTAACTATCGTAAATAATATACAGATAACATTTGTTATACTATTGGGACATTAATACCTCAGTTGTTTGAATGTTATATGTCCTTCACTCTAACATAACACTAAATGTCTTTAATAAAGACATGTAGCGTAATCTTATCCATCAATTCTATATTAAATCGATAGATATATTTATGACACATATATATCCATTTGTATTAAAAAATGTACATTATAATTTTCTAATGAATAAGAAAACATTTCAATTAAAAGTTTAAAACTAGAATTGTAGGAGTAACTCAATAAAGAGCAACTCCTCCAAAAATAGGCGTATGCCACTAATTGCAGCGCGCACACGGTATTCTTTAGTAAAAGGCGAAAGAATAGTTCGCTTTGTGCTCACTGCGTGGCTGCGTGATTTTGTTCTAAAATGGGAGATGCTATTTTATACACAACAAGTAGATTAAACTTTTACTCTTTGTGTTTCGATATGGGACTCTCTATTTGTTCCTTTTTTTCTCAAATTTTTCAATAATGTGATTCCTTTCTTGGTGATAATTAAAAATAAATGTTGCACCAAAATCAATATCGACAATTTTCAATTAATTTGAAGAGTTCATTTAACTTTGTAATTGCTTGGTATCCTCCTTTGTGAGTAAGAGTTTTGTTTTGATCAATATGCAAATTTTGAAGGTGAATATAGCATTTAAAGATAAAATCTTTGGAGTATAAATTTAATGATGTAACATGAGGGTGATGTGGAAGTGAGGTTTCAGACTTGAAATAACTATAGGGGCATCAAGTTGCTAAGACACAATATAAAGATATGAGATAACGTGGTAAATATGAGTGGGGAAAGTTGTGAGTATCTTCGAAAATCAGTTTAGATTTATATTAGGAAGCTTCAATAAAAGTCATTCATTTCGTAAGAAAAATGGTGGAGAAGTATAAGGAAAGAAAGAAGGACTTACACATATGATGTTCATCGACTTAGAAAAAACTTATGACAAAGTTACTATGGAGGTGCTTGGAGGCCAGAAAATGTATATGTTGCATACATTAGATCGATAAAGGACATGTATGATGGAGCTAAGAATAGAGTACAAGTAGTAAGAGGAAACTTAAAACACGTTTCTGTGTTGATAGGATTGCGGTCATGGTTCGACCTTTTAGCCTATTTTTATTTACCATGGTGATGGATGTATTGATACGACATAATCAAGGTGAAATGTCATGGTATATGTTATTTGGTGATGTCATAGTTCTGATTGATGAGACTCACAATAGAGTTAACGTTAAGTTAGAGGTTTGGAGACAAGCCTAAGAGTATTATGAGTTTCGGTTGTGCAAGATCGAGACTAAATACTTGGAATGCAAGTTTTGTGATGTGACATATGAGGCTGATGTGGAAGTACGACTTGATACACATGTCATCCAAAAGATGTAATTTCAAAAATGTTAGACCGATTATCCAAAAAAATGAAGAGATTGACGAGGATTTCACCCACCGTATTGATGCATGTTGGATGAAATTGAGGCTTGTGTCTGGATTCTTTTGCGATAAGAATGTATCATTTAGACTCAAAGACAAATTCTACACCCTGGTAGTTAAACCAATTATGTTGTATAAGAAGGACTGTTGGCTATTTAAGAACTCTCACATTCAGAAGATGAAAGTGACAAAGATGAAGATATTATGATGGATGTATGAATATACTTGAAGAGATAAAATTAAAAATGAGGTATTTGAGACAATGTTGGCGTGACTTTGATGGAAGACAAGACGCGAGAAGAAAGGTTGAGATGATTTGGACATGCATGTGATAAGGGAATGCACGAATGCCCCAAAGCGAAGGTGTGAGCGATTGATTTTGGATGGATTCAAGAGAGATAGTTGCAAACCAAAAAAGTATTGCGCAGAGGTTATTAGACATGATAATATGTAGTTACAATTCACCGAGAGCACAAATTAAGATAGAAAGTTAGTGGATAGGAGCATCCCTACTGGCAAGTAGAAATGCTTTTTTGTTGCCCTTACTAGTAGTCGTATGACTACTCAATACGACTACTCTTGTACTTTCTTGTTCATCAATTTTTATCACTATTTATCATCTAGTTTAATTTATTCACAGAATTATTTTGTCGTGGTATTATTGTGTTCCTAATTGTTATTTGTCACTATCTAGTGTCTACTGTATTTTCATTATGTCTTTTTCCAGATTATTTTTATCATGATCGAAGGTCTATAGAAAATTGTGTTTCTACTTCATTTTTAAAGCAAGAATAAGATTACTTACATTCTATCCTCTCAAAATCGAACATATAAAACTACGCTAAATATATTATTATTATTATTATTACATATAATGTGGATCCCAAAATACAGACTTGTACATACCTATATGGTTGAATTGCTAAAATAATTTGCTCCTGTATATAAATAAATATTGAAAGTACCTATTTAAATTCATGCACCTATCTTTATCTTTCTGGCAAAGACATTTAAAGGAGACTTCACAACTCCAATATATCTTTCGTCTCATATTAATTACATGCCTTTATAGTTCTTTTTAAAAATCTTTTTTTTAAAAAAATAAAATTAAAAAAGTGAAATATAATTTTTTTAAAAATTAATTCTCTTTAATTTTATTAATAAATAATTTAAAAGTGATTTATTTTGAAATGTCATAAATAAGTATTTCATCTTTCCGTAATTACTTATTCACTTTTAAATTAACACATCTATTAAAAAAAATTGACATAATAAGTTCATCATTTTACCTATATTAATTAAAAAAGTAGATAAATTGAAAATTAAATTTTTTAAAAAGTGTACCTTTTTAAAAATAATTGATCTAGATATAATAAAATTTCTTTTTATCTTTTTTCTAATCTATCAAAATAAATAAGTAATTAGGAATAATTAAAAACAAAAAAATAAACAAGTTATTAAAGACAATAGATAATATATATATATATATATATATATATATATATATATATATATATAAAAGAGGGTTCACCTTTTTTATTTCCAACTGGTGTACTTAAAGTCCCCACAAACTATTGGTGTACTTAAAAGTCCCCACAAACTATAAATATTGAGACTGGTTTTTCTTTACATATTAATGACATTTAATTTCATTTGCCCCATTAATCATTTATTCAGAAATTATTTCCAAATTTATCATAAATAAATTATTTATGTGATACTGACTCTTGCTATGATTTTGTCGCAATTTCTTAGACCTTTGTTTTTAGATTTTTAAGTCATTTAATTCACCATCTAATCATGCAAAACATTAATAAAAATTGTTGGTATATGAGTATTGAATAATATACTTTTAAAATAATTGAATTGTTTAACCAATGCATATTCATTAAGAAAAAAAATAATATTATTTTTCAAACTAATCTTTAAAATATAAATAAGTCAAAATAAAATTATATATATGAGCAATTAACTCTATTAAAATTATCACATACAAGATTTCTATGTAAACGAGGGGCAAAAGTAGAAAAAAGTTCAAACAACTCTCTTAAACTTTGAGCAATTTACGTGTTTTGAAGTTTTTTTTTTTATTAATTTTAAGAATTTACTTATTTTGAAACGGAGGGAGTATGTAAAATAAATTAAAATGTTATATAGTTTTATGATCTTAGTTAATAAGCATGCGGAAATTGAAACTAAAATATTGTCAAAGGAGGAAAAACATTTTTTTTAAAATGGAGTAATAAAAAAAAATAAGATAAGCAAATTGAAATAGATGAAATAATATTTATTATATATATACTCCTAACACATCCATATTTATTATACAGAAAATACATAACTATTCCATTGAACTATGATAGAAATTTTAAGGACGTATTTTTTCTTTACGAAATTTTTATTATTCCACTAAACTTATTTTTGTCTATATCTTTGCACCTTATGTGCTAACGTGAAACCATTATTTTGAATTTCAATTGTAAAGGATTATGTCGTATTGTTTTCTCATATCTCGGTAATCATTAAAATAAATGTTCATAATTGCCGTCTCTAGTTAGCAGAAGGAACTTACAATATCGTAATTGCTCATGCTTATTATGATCGATTGATCTTTTAATATGTTAGTTTCAATAACTTTAATTTTATTCATACAAATCTTCTTTTTGTTTTTCGTGCCTTAAATTTAGAGATGAGTTCGAATGTGTCAAATTTTGCTTTGGCTTAAAGGGAATAGATTGACTCTTTATTGTTCGATGTTACCAATAAATAAAAAATTTGAAGATAACTTTGAATATTATCACTACGAAAATATTCAAATAAAAGTTGAACCTAAAATTGTGGAGTACTCAATAAAGAGTAATTCCGTGAAAATAGGCGTATTCCACTATTTGCAATGCACACACGGTATTCTTTCTTTAGTGAAAACTGAAAAGTTGATGAAAAAGAAAAAATTTGAAAGTAAAAGATGAAAAATAAATTTATAGTATTAAAGAAGTGTAAATGAGTAATGGATGTAGAATTTCAGTGAAAGTTAGACTGTTTTGAGAAATAAAATTTTAATACAAAAATTACTTTCTAAACATTAACATATTGACATTTTCAATAATTATTTTAAAGTGTAGATGTTTTTACTTATTAAATTAGGGATTCTGACTAGTTTGCTAATTTTTCCATTATTAATTAGAAATAAATTTATGTGTTAAATTTTTATAGAAAAAATAATTGTTTATAATAAAAATATATATATATTTTTTAAAAGTTACTATTACATTCTCTTTAATCTTATTTAAATAGAAGAATTCAAGAAAAAATGTTTTATTTTCTTACATTCTTTAGAAAATATTTATACGAAATTTAATCAGGGGAATATAATACATATTATACACTTTTCATTAATCTGTTTTACTGAGTTTTTCTAGCAAGATTTCTAATGAGCCAACTTGTAATGCGTATTATCAAATTTATTATCTTTTTTCTTCATTAAAATTTTTATAATAATATTTTAACGAGACACGTTATCTATAAACATCCGAAGGAGTATATTATGAAACACAATATATACATGTCCATTACATCACACAAATTAAATACACTACTCCTCACACTTCCATAACCTCATCTGTAATCTTTCCATGATTTCAATGACTAATATCATGTTTTTTTAATATAATCCAAACCCTAGGGAAAAGAAAAATATTCTTTTTTATTTTAACATTAAAATTAATTACTTATATTAAGTATTTTTTAGAATCTAAAACTATCCACCAACTACTAATTCTTTCTTAAACAACATGTAAAGTTTGAAAATAAACAAATAAAAAGAAATAAAATAATAACAAAAATAATTATTTTAAAAATTATAATAAATAATTTGAGACGAAGCTGAAACGAGATCCGAAAAAGTGAAACAAAATCACAGAAAGACGTCTTTTGCCGTACCAACTAGGCAAGGCTACATGAATTATGAATTGATTTGGCAGAGTTAGTGTCACACAAATAATATTTATGATAAATTTGGAATAATTTTGAATAAATGATTGATGGGGCAAATGAAAGTAAATGTCATTAATGTGTAAGAAAATAGAGTCTTTATTTATTTTTATGGTTGGTGGGACTTCAACAATAGTACAATACTAGTTCAATGTTGTTGTAAGATCACTTTTAAGGGGCCGTTTTGTACGAAGATCAATAATATAGGAATTAGTAATGCAGTGGTTACTAATGCATGAATTATTTTTATTAAGTGTTTGGTAATTGTTTTTTATCTAATTTTATGTGTGGTTTAAATGGTTACACAAAATATTCTTTTCAATTATACCTAGAGTTATATGAAATTTTCTATTTTATGTAATTGAATCAAGATAGATAGTTAATGGAGAATATTATTTTTTATAACATTTTTAACTAGCTAGGAAAATAAAAATTTATTGTCATGTTCACTATTTTCTCACTTAAATTATTCGAGAGTAAGTAATTTTTATCTTAATGAATTGGAGTTAATATCTCAAAAGGTCACACAACTATAATGATTTATAGAGAAAATTTATTGAACTTTGTTTTGTATCAATAAATTTTTAAAAAACTCTTTATCATAAAATAAAAATACAAAATAAATATAGCAAAATAAATTAAACTATTTTTATACTCGAGGTGTATGTGTGTGTGTGTGTGTATATATATATATATATATATATATATATACACACACACATATATGCTCTTGTTTTAGATTATTTATGTAATATTTCATGGACTTTCGTTAAGAGGCAATATTTAACTTATGAATTGTTCTTAAATTCATATATCAACATTAGCATATTAGTCGGATTATAATATTTTATATTAATTATAAATAGATCAAATAACTCTTATTTTAGAAACAAAAAGTTATATCTAAATAATAAATTTGTAAGCTAATTTATTTAAATAAATTTATTAGTATAAATATAATATAAAATAAATAAAATTTAAAAGGATTTGAGAGGGTATTTTGGTCTTTGCCTAGAATAATACCACGTAGGCCAAAAAGAGGTAAAAAATTACTTATAAAAATAAGTTCAGTGATAATAAAACTTTAGTATAGTATAAGTGTGTCTCTGAGATTTCGAAAATAGATTAAGGGGATACTTGTGCATTTTCCCAAAAAAAGTAAATAATATAGGTAAAAGTTCTGGTAAATATTCTGATCAAAAGGATTTTTCCAAAAGAATTATTTTTATCATATTATTCTTATTAATTGATCTTTACTACTAAGTCTTGAAAATAAATAAAAAATAATAAGGGTAAACTATAAAGAAAAAAATTATTTTTTCTTGATAAGTTAAAAGGCACAAGTAAAAGTTAATGAATCCTAAAAATAGTGAACAAATAAAATAAATAAATTACCTAATCAAATAAATGGAATTGATATCCTAATTACTATATATTTTTTTCTGTTTTTATTCTTAAGCAGGATTGTTTCAACAAGATTGAACGTTTATAATCAACTTTATAGAAAGATTGTACTCTCTCTTTCTAATTGACATATATAAGCTAGATAATAATAAATTAATCAGCATAATTATATAAGTAAGGGCTAAAGAAGATAAAATATACGTAAACTTTATAAATGAAGAAGGTAAACCATACAAATTTTGAATAATTTTTTTTTAGAGATAATTGTATAGAATGACAAACTAATAATATAAAATAAATATAGTAGCTACCATTTGATTTATTTGTGTCACATAACAAACTGTTTGTCAGTCCTTCTCCCCCATATTCTCGCTCCCCACTCTCCCTCTCTCTCGATCACTTCCTTCGCTCGCATCTCTCGCTTTATACAATAGAATTGTATAAATTATGTTTCCAATTGTCTAAAGCTACAGAAAATTATATATATATATACACATACTTTCCTGCCCAAGTCTCTTTTGTACTTCTCTCTTTCTCGTTTTATACAATTCGATTTAATTTTATATTCCCTGCCCAAGTCTCTTTTGCCTTTCTTCCTTTCTCGTTTTATACAAATTCAAATTATATATAATCATCCTATACACTTATAATTATACAATTTGTTTTATATACTTCGTTTTATGTACTTCTACAATTCTTTGCCCAATTCTCTCTCTTTCTTGTTTTATACAATTCGCTTCAATTGTATATGTATAGCGAATTATACATATATAGATATTTGCTATGGAACGTAATTATGCAAACTTTGTTATAGCATACAAATATAAATTTTATATTTGCTATATGTGAAAGTTGCCTTTTTTTTTTTAATAAATACATAAGATTTGACATTTTTGAAGTACTTCAAAATATTCAATAACAACCAATTTCATCAACCATCAATCACCAAGGAATAAGGATGCAGTGCAGTGAATGGTTCCTCTCATCACTTGAGGTTTCCGTTTCGAGTCCTGGGTATGGAAAAAGTCATTGATAGGAAACGCTTCCCCCGAATGGGCTCTACGCAGCGAGAATCCAGATTAATCGAGCTACAAAGCAAGTAACCAGACACCAGATGAAAACCCTTAAAATAAAAGACAACCAAGTTCATCCAATTCAGACTTCAACAATGTCAATGGATTTGCATAGCTATACAACAAATATAACACAGAAAATATGTGCAGAAACACTACATTCAAACGCATAGATCAGTAAAAACTCATGAAACGAAACACCCTCCATATTGCAATTAGTGACTAAACTACATAGTAATAAGCATGAAACGTCCCCCGACCCCCCACCCCCACCCCGTAACTAAATAACAAACACTACGATATCCACAAATTACAACGTACAAGCTTGTAATGTTAAGATTAGTAATGAAAGACCCGTAATGTTTCAACAATAATAATAATTATAATGTTTTTATAAGTAAAACAATCACATATTTTCGAATCATCATTAAAATGTCAACATAGATAAGTTCCAAGAAGAAAAATGAGTATTTGTTGGTTTTTTGTTTATGGAATTTGCGGTTTGAGATTTAGAAGTTGATAATAGATAATGCAAGTGGTATGGTATAAACTATAGGCTGCTTATAAATCTGTTACAGATCTTAATTCTACTGCCAATTAATAAAACAAGCCAACTTAGAAGATTGAAGCATATTAAAACCAAATCGAAATCAAACAACACTAAAAAATTCTAGACTGTATCACTGAAAACATAAAGGCAGAGGATTACCATTTATGGTTTCACAAACCGAGCAATCTTGGAAAGCACTGTTCTTAAACTTCGGATACCAGCTCCAGATTTTGAGCTTACCATCACCTGGATAAAAGCCAAAAACAAAAGGTACCATTTTTGTAACCAAAAATGCACCAAAACTTAAACTAAAGCTAAAAAATGTGCACTTCTTACCGCAGGCTGAACAACAGACTTGTTTGCCTTGAGTTTCTGCAAGATAGTGCATGTACAATGATCAAGTTATAGGGATGCTTGAAATAAGTTAGAATTTAGATTAAAGGGACATGACATTGTTCTAAGTTCACCTCTTCAATTTGCATGGCTCGTCGTGCCACATCAATTGGGAAAACCGTGTCTGTCTTGGTTAAAATGATCTGGTACTTCGTTTGAGCTCTGTACATTATGACAGAAGATTATAACCTCAAATCAGCAGCAAGCTAACAACTATGCAAAGAAGAAAGAGTTTTCTTGAATTTTTTAAAATATCTTTCCATCTTGTGAGAAGGGGGTGTATAATATGTACCATAACTAATTGAGAAAAGACAAATTTAAAAGATAACATTCTATTTCTTACTCTAGGAAAATAAAGTCTCCTAAAACAATGCTAATTAATTAACACAATCAACACTTACATAGGCATGTGATGACGAAATGTACTATATAGGCCAGAGAATAGGCGACAATTCTATCTAGCTAACTCCAATATTGGACAGATGACCTTTTTATCTTTTTATAGGAAGGGAAGTAATTTCTTTGTACCTCTCCATTAAATCAACAAGCTCATGATCCGTTTGTTTCATACCCCACTTTGTATCAATCAAAAGGCAGACTCTCTTTAGACCAATACGTGTAGAAACATACTCTTTCACCTGCAAATTGGAGCATTCGAAGAGGGCACATGTTCAAAACTAATACAAAGAAACCTGAACATTTTCTTAGTACCAACAAATGCAAGAAGTAACACGAGTAAAGCCCCGAAAGGTCAAAACTAATCGCCTACTCACAAGATCCTCCCAAGCTTCTTTCACTTCTTCTTTTGCATAAGCAAAACCATATCCCGGCAAATCAACCATGCACATTTTTGAACCAAGCGTGAAGAAGTTAATAGTCTGCAGATGTGCATATTGTTATCTTACATGTATAACAGGAAACCAACTTCTGTTCAGGAAACAAGTGTCACCTGAGTGAGGCCAGGCTTATCTGATGTCCGTACAACACCCCATTGCCTGGTCAACGCATTTAGTAAAGATGACTTTCCCACGTTTGACCTTCCTATTTCAAGGAACAAATATCATAAAAGCAGTTTCCTAATTCCCAATCACTTGAATTCTTTATGTTTAACTTGTAATCAATTGATTCTAGCACACCAAAATCTTGTATAACAAACCAGTCCTCCAAAAAGAATGTGACATCAAAAGGGGAAAAGATGAGAATCAAACATCAGATAACTAGGATAGCAGAAACTGTTGTGAATTTCTGTATTTTAATTACAGAAATGTTTCGTAAACCAACACATCAAGATGTATCATAATGACTGTTTTACGTCAAGACTCCCAAATGTGTAAGCTTTGACAGTTAACTCTGTGGAACATGCATTATAAGGATATCACTCATTAAATGGTGTGCATTCCAGTAACAAGCCCATGAATGCAGCTTTCAAGAGGAAGAATATTTAACGTAAATTGAATGTCAAAAAAAGAAAAGAAAGGCGTAGCCCATTGCATCATTCATGCAGGTCCAGTAAGGACCGTACTCCAAGGGGAGTAATATAGGCAGCCTATCCTGACACAAGCATCCATAGTCGATAAGAAGATGGTGATATTATTTTTTTTGATGAAGAGATGCTGATGTCATTTCTTACAAAACAAAAGCTCATTAGAAAGCCATAAAAGGAGGAGAAAAGGAAAGTCAAGCATTCATGCCAAGCATAAAGGAACTTAAAAAAGAGAAGGGACCGATCAGTAAACCTGCAAATGCAATCTCTGGAAGATCTGCAGGGGGAAATGACGAGGAAACCTTAGCTGCAGCAAAAAATTCCAACCTATTCCTGAACACCTATAGAAAGAGTAAGTTATAATTAAGTACAGTATACTGAAAAAAGAATATGGGCATCATATGTGGCTTCATACTATGATGAAACATCGACCTAAAGACATGCCAAGGTTTAGATATCAATTAACATGTAAATTATTGTACCGGTTCTTCAATCCGCTCCCTTTCTGAGCTTGTTGAGAAAGGAATGTTATCTAAAGGAGCAGAGAGTTCAATGTTATAGCCTGCCCTCTTTATCTGAATATCACGTCTACGACCCAACAACTGCAACACAAATTCGAGGAATTAAAACTTTAGACAAAAATACTGAACACTGAGATGTCTGCACTAATATTGGCAATCAAACAAACAAATCCTAGTCAAAGTGATTACGTTGTCTTCCACAAAAGAAAGAATAGATGGACTGGGGCATATAGCACGAAATTGTGCATTCTTCGACAGTTCAACATTTTTCGTTTTTGCTGAATCTTCTTGCTTTTCCTTATTGTTATCTGAAAGCAATGGAAATGAGTTCAGAGGAAAAGTCTTAATCTACTTAACCACAGATGATTAAGTAGATTACATGACATGAAAATAGCACGGATAAATAATTGCATAAACACGAACAGTAGGAACGCCCGTTAAAAGCAAATAGTTCATCTCCTTGGAACAAAATTGCTCCAGGTCAATAAGTAAATCCTCTACCACTTATCAAAAAAGCAAGTCTTCAAAGAATCACAGGCCATATTCTTACAGACCTGCCAATTTATTTGTTAAATAAAAAGTACTCCATCCGTTTCATTTTATATGCTTAATTTGAGTATTTGACTAGGCACATAATTTTAAAAATTAAACAAGACTTTTGAATCTTGGGGTTTAAACTATAAGTATGAAAACAACTTTTGTATCTTGTTGCCTTAAACATGTCATTTCTACAAGAGAGTTATTAAGGGTAAATGGGAATGTTGGAATTAAACACTCTTAAGTTTTTTTTATAGACTAAACAGGAAATGTGTTTAGGAAAGCAAGACATGAATAGAATTGGATGGACCATGTAATGTAATTCTTTGAACAAAACTTTATACTAGAAAGCTAGTTGCTTGAACTCTTCACTTGCAGCGCCACACCCATGTTGCGACGACACAGTTGTGGGTGTGGATCCATACCGGATTTGGTCAACCAATTTTGGGTACATTGACCAAAATCAACAGATAATCTTTGGACAAATTCAATGATTTTTTAATCAAAACAAAACTAAGGTGAAACTGAAGAAAATGGAGTACCTTATCACCTCCTTTCAAGGATTCACCTCTTGATCAATATTTTATAATCATAACACCTTGTAAGTTTTCCACATAATGTATATCATAATTTAGACATATAACTCTAATTTTAGATATTGAAATTTTCTGTAACCGAATTCTCAAATCTGTATCTGTGTCTTAAAATTAGATCATGAAGGATCAGACCTCTAGATACCACCCATATCAGACACCCATACTGAGACCGAGCAACTTAGCTATAAGGCCTTCTATAAAATCAATTTACAATATAAAGTCACACATCAATAAAAGATATAGAACTGTGTGAGCTGGCTCACATCCACCATCTTAGACCAAATAAAAAGGAGGAGAATTTGCAATAGGTTGGCACACAGCATATTACTAGTCGATTCATAATGAATGATATTTAACTTAGACATGATTAAATGGAGCATCATGGATAGAGAGAACTCATATAGCAAAACCAACTTGCTTAGGATTAATGCATACTAGTAGCAGTTGTTTAAATAGTTCTATGTTGATCACTAATGAAAGAAAACGCCACAGATTATAGCACGTAAAGAGTGGTCTTTAACTTCCAAACTAGTACAAGCCCCGTTATTAATCTTTCAAACTATCAAAGAAAGAATTGGTAATAATCCAAGCTAAAGATTTGAACTTTACACAACAACAAACCAAGTATAATCCCACTACTAGTAGTCTAGGAAATGTGATGTGTATGTAGCCATAGCCCTCTACCATTATAAATATAGAGACGTTGTTTCTGATAGACCCTCCGCTTAATAACTAAGCATATAAAAAATCAAGTATATCTATTAAGAAGAGAACAAGTAGTACGACAAATAACACAATAGCTGAAAACAGGTACTACTAATCAATGCAATTGAGCTTAGATGATTTTTGAGACTTACCTATACTTGTTACTCCATCATCAAGCCTCTTATTGGAGGTATCATGACGGTCTAATCGAATACCTCGCTTTTTCTTCTTCTTAGGCCTTTCTTCAGTTAATCCCAAATTCTTCTTGTCCTGAACGTTCTTCCTCGAAAATAATTCAGTTTTTTGCTTGCTCCCACTCTGTTTTCTCACCGTAACATTTTCTTCTCCCATTTTAACGCATTTCACTTTTCCCTCAGTATTGTTGAACTTTCTACGTTCTCCATGTACAGCATTTTTTCTAGAATTAGAAAACTTTTCTTGCGTCTCCGAATCCATTTTACGTTCTGGTTTTCTTCTATGAGAAGTTCCAATAGTTACTTTACTTCCCATATCTCGTTGAGGAAAAACTTTCTTCCTTTTCCCAACGAAAATCCCAGACTTGCCATTCATTTTATCGAAAATGGTGATGAATTGCAGAAGCTCGATGAAGAAGAAGAAGATGAAAATGGCTAACTATTTGTTCTGTGCCCTTTTAAACGTATTTTGGGCCCTGAATTCGGACCAGCTAAATTTCAGACTTAGGCCCAAAAGGTTATATTGGTCTGGCCTTTATTTATTCGGAAAAAAATGAGCAACTTTCACATATAATAGCAAACATAAAAATCATATTCGTATATGTTATAAATATAGTTTGCATAATTGTGCTCCATGATAAATTTTATGTTTGATATAAAGCTTTTGATTTGTATTTTTCGCTAAATACATCCAATTTTATACAAATTGTTCAGTTTTGTATAAATTCATTGTATAATAAAATCTGTATTTGTATAATTATAAGTATATATAAAGAATATATATATTTTTATTTGTATTAGTATTTACACTTTTCTCTCGCATTTATACAAACATAAACGCATTTTATATCTTTTATACCGAAATATATAAAATGACTATCTGTATATCAAAAATGGCTAATTGTATACCGAATCAGATGATAAAAGAATAGAATATTTGCTGCGAATCACTATAGTGTTTAATTTGCTATTTCATACAATTTTCCTCAAAAAAATTAGTATTTAAATATTATCATATCCTCTAAAATTTTCTACCATTTGAAAAAAGCCCCTACTCTTAAATACATCACTTTAATAACAACGATTGTAATGTTAAAGACATGAATTCACTAGATAAAATAAAAGTCCACAGTTTTATTGAAAAAATAATTATAAATCGGTTCGATCCAGTTAGACTTGACCAGTTCGACTAATTTTTCATATTTTTTTGACACCCCATAACATAAACCAAACTAACGAGAAAACAACCGCAACAATAACAACGACAACAATGTTAAAGACATGAATTCACTAGATAAATATGTAAATAATTTTTTAAGAAAATATTAAAGTGCATATATATACAAATACGCCGACATCATATGAAGACAATACGAAAATAAAATACATTTCTGGACGTGAAATACATCCCCGTGATCTCTACAAGCCCAAATTTGAATCGTGATAATAAAGTGACACTGCTTGCATAAAATCCGTCACAAGACGGTGTTTTTTGGTCTATATCCTACTTATATCACGACCAAATACTAAAGTTGTCAACCAATTAATTAGAACATAAAATTTGTTCCTCCAACTCACTACACGAGTTAAATATGCTGAACGCCAAACAAAAAAACTTGTGAATCCTGCTAGAGATACACCTTTTGCTTCCTGCAAACACAAGTTAATTTTATCGGATAATTAATGAACACATTTCTTTTAAAAAAAGAACGTTAAATAGATTTACAATTAAGGTACAAAATGCGCTTAAAAAACATGAAAAGTTAGGGTTCAAAATTCACCAGAGACAAAAAAAATACTGAAGTGATGCATGCATTCTATTGTGTCTAAGCTCTTGGTCGATATAATTACTCGATATTTATGTTGGTAGGAGATATCAATAACAAATAACTTGAAATTTATGTAAAGTACGTTCAAACTAGACACCACAATAATAAAGAAAAGGAATATAGATGTAAAAAAAGAAAGAGAAAAACCTTGCTCTCTCTAAGGTCCACAAGGGCCTTGTATCTTCCAATAGTAGCCATGCTTCCCAAATGTTTATAGACAAATGGATCTCCCAAGTTAATGTCTTGTGCACAATTGGCATGTCCTCCACCTTCTTTACCCACCTTGTTCAACAAACTTGCCAAATATTTTCCCTGCCTCTCTGCAACCTCATCAAACACAACAAACATCCTAAGACAATTTAAACACATTATTTACCTTAAAATTTTGTGTCACACACACGACCGGAACCAACATTGTGGTTGTGAGGTTCGATTGAACTCAGTAGCTTAGTGTCATGACTAAAGATTAGTGAGTAAGTTGTCAAGTGTTGCACGGAGCTTTAGTGAGACTCTAAGTCCATGACATTAGGCTCAAACCTTATGTTTGTGTTACAAACAATTGTTTTTAAATGTATAAATAATCTATTTAGAACTCGATAAGCAAAATGAATTTTGATTCACAACTCATACTTACTTGAGCCAGAGCTGGAAGAACTTGTTTGCCTGTACTTTCAAGAAAACCACTACAATCACCAATTGAGTATACATCTTGTACCGATGGGACGCGTAACCATTCATCAATTCCAATCCTATTAATTCATGGAGAGTTATCAGTACAACACATATCATGAATATCCTTCGCCCCTTATCTTAGAGTCACCGTGATTTTCTTTAAACCTCACGATGTGAACAAAGGTCGATGAATCTTAAGAAAACGTGTACTTACCTCCCTTTAGCTTTTGGTATATCAAGTGAGTTAACAAAAGGTGAAGGGCCAACACCAGTAGACCACACTAACAGACCATAGGGGACGTTTGTGCCATCGCTAAGAATTATCTTCTCTGGTTGCACATCTTGGACAAGGCCTCGCACAAGACGAACTCCTGACTGAAAACTGAACAAATTAATCACAACACAATCCAACAGTACAATGTTGAGTTCAGAGTTCAAACATATATAGCACAACAAACAGAGAATCACATATACATTCGATCAGTATATATCTCACCTTAGTCAACTGTTTAGTTGCATATACACGTAAACGATCATCAAAGGAGGATAATATCTCATTTGCCTGTCAATTAAAGGACACACATGTTATTTCAAGACTCAAAACACTGCTACAGACACAATGAATATAGAAATTGAAACAAGCTTGCCTCAATCAACGTGACGTGAATGTAGTCTTTGACATGAGCATATCTTTGATGAACATCCTTCAAGATAAAATCACTAAGTTCGCCACTAAACTCAACTCCTGTCGGACCACCTCCAACTACAACGCAATGTAAGAGTCTACGCTTTTCTTCCTCACTAACTCCTGCCTCATCCATAACCAAAAGTGAGAAGAAATCAACGTTGTCCCCGATCATGACTTAACTTCATCATCCAATATAACAGTAAAGTCACAAAACTATGTGTGCATTGCTCAAAACATACAAACGACACGATCATCACTTGCCACATGAGGCTAA
Source organism: Solanum peruvianum (assembly GCA_027705065.1). Lineage (NCBI taxonomy): Eukaryota > Viridiplantae > Streptophyta > Magnoliopsida > Solanales > Solanaceae > Solanum > Solanum peruvianum. Next base: position 1,438,554 of record JAKWJD010001760.1, on the reverse strand, counting down.
TTTGCATATGTATGTTCTGATCATTTGTATTTTTTTAAGCACTTCACACATAGTTTGTATAGTTGGTATGAGTTTACTGTTATAACAGGGAAGTTTAGTGACCATACGTGAAATTTAACATTATAACGAAAACAACAAATACCAGGCACATCAGACAACATGAGATTTAGAAGTAGTTTCCTCCGTATTTCCTGAGCATGATGAACTTCACGAAGAAATGTAGCGTGCTCGTTTACACCCTTAATTCCAAATGTCAAAGCATGAGCTCCTGATGCAATGACTAACTTGTCATATGAAACATTAAAGTTCCATGGCTCCAAGGTTTCAACTCCCTCTGTCACAGTTTGGCATTGTATCTACAAGTACCACACAAATTGCTGAAGAAACATAAAAGTGTACAATTATAGGATCTCATAAATGACAACATACTGGATAAACAGAGGAATTTAGGTTTTAGAACTGAAATTAGAAAACAAAAAAACAATAGCATTCAAGGCTACGACGTAGTGGTCAATGAAACCATGAGGCCTTATGTGTATAGAGTCACTCGATAACTGTACTGATGAGAGTAGTAATAGCTATCATGTAGAAATAGGTAGCTTACTTGAATGCAATAATTATTTTTTAAAAAAAGGGGAAAAACAATAAAAGAAGCAAACTATGCATACCACATGCTTATCAAAATCAATGTCATTGCACCACGTATCCTAGCTAGTGATCAATAAAGTAGATGAAAAAATCATGAGGCCTCATATGGATAGAGTTACTTGGTAATTGTGTTGGTGGGAGGTAATAGATAGACGGTAAAGAAACTAGAAGTGCACAAATTGGACTGAACATCACGATTATAAAAAAAAAAAAAAAAAAGGAGGAGAAAACTAGGAAAACCACATGTTTATCAAAATCAATGTCATTGCACCAAAGGACGTGTCCTAATGGTCAGTAAAGTGGATAAAAAATCACGAGACTTCATCTGAATAGAGATACTCGATAACTGTGCTAATGGAAGGCAATAGGTATACAGTACAGAAACTAGGGTCTGAACATCACGATTATGAATAAACAATAAAAGGAGAAAACTAGGAACACCACATGTTTATCAAAATCAATGTCATTGCACCAAAGGGTGTGTCCTAATGGTCAATAAAGTGGATATAAAATCACGAGGCTTCATCTGAATAGAGTTACTCGATAACTGTGCTAATGGAAGGTAATAGGTATACAGTACAGAAACTAGGGTCTGAACATCACGATTATGAATAAACAATAAAAGGAGAAAACTAGGCATATATACCACATGTTTATCAAAATCAATGTCATTGCACCAAAGGACTTATCGTAGTGGTCAATAAAGTGGATAAAAAAAATCACGAGTCCTCATATGGATAGAGTTACTACGTGCTGGTGGGAGGTAATAGGTACAAGGTAAAGAAATTAGATGTGCACAAGCTGGTATGAACACCACGATTATGAATAAAGAAAAAAAAAAGGGGGAGCAAAGTAGGCACATACCATATGATTATCAAAATCAATGGCATTGCAATTAGCAAGAAAGAAATAAGAAGTTGGTTGTGTTGAAACAGCAGGTTGAATCCTTCCAATAGGTTCAGCAACAGACCTAAACTCAAGAGTACCAACACAAGTAGATGCTAATAATGGAGTGAACACCATATGATTCCTAGGTGACACACACACAACATCATAAATATTTGTATCAATGTCTTTCATTAGCCTACATCCTGCCCATCCAGAACCTAACACAACAATTCTTGGCTTTTGGTCACTTTTTGTTGCTTCCAAACCAACAACATGATGATTAGTTGAATAGTGTTTAGTGAATTGTAGAAATTGTGTTAGTAAAGGTGAGGCTAATGGAGTTATAGATTTGTAAGATGATGATTGCTTTGTAATTGTTTTGGAGATTTTGATGAGATTCTTGAACCATGGCATTGTGTCACAAAAAAAATAAAATAAAATGAACTTCTAGTTTTTGTTGGCAAAATATTTATTTTTATGTCACAAACAAAGTTTTAGCTCAAGTAATAGTAACAATGACAATCATTCTTCAACAATGACAATCTCTTATTTTTCTATCAAATCAAAATATGTAATATGTTCTTTTATTTATTTTCCTTGGTTTAGTTTGCTGATTTATGTATCCTCTATTAATTAGATAAGAATTATTTACTTTTAAGTAAATTTTCTTAATTTTGTTGATTCTTCTAATAAATGAAAAGAGATTAATTTTATTTAACTTCGTTGATTCTTATATTCGCTAGTTAACTAGATAGGTGTTATTTAATTTTGAAAAAATATTTTGCGCGACTTAAATAATTCTTAGATAACACCTATCGCGACTGAAATAATTCTTAGACAATATCCGATACGATTTCAAGTTTTGTTATTGTATTATTGTAGTAATGTTTAAATTATTTTCAACAGACTATTAGAATAAACTTTCTTAAAATACTATCATAATAATATTCTAATTTTATGACTTTTAAAAGTTTAATTTGGTGCAAACTAATGGATAGAGAATAGGTGGCATATAACATATATACCACAAGTGGAGGGATCAAGTGGGGTCCCCATTGTAGATAAGGAGTACCCTTGAGCAAAAGGTGTTGTACCTTTGGAAGTTTAATTTTTTATTTTTTATTTTTTGCAATAGAAACATTTTATTTGAGATAATATCTTTTGGAATAATAGACATTTTAATTTGACATTAAATAATAACTTAATACTCCAATTTTACGGATGCAATTTTAGATATCTCAATTTATTTTTATTGTATCAGTTAGACGCCTCAACTTATAAAATAATCACGTAGATACTTTCGAAATTTATGTGTCACGTTAATATTAGTGTCTACAGGACGCAATTACATAAAACTTGCATAATTGCATGCAAGTTTGATGTGTTTCTTTACAACAAAAGTTGTATACAACTTATATGTAAGTGGTATATTTTGATCGAATTCTATATAAGTAGAAACTTATATATAAAATATATGCTTTGACTGGATTTGTAGATGTTTTGTGAAAAAACACTCTAGCTACTTTTGAGAACTTAAAACCCTAGCTAAAGCAGGTAAATATTGTCTCAATTTTGTATCTATAGGGGAAAAATTCATATATATATATATATATATATATATATATCGCATATATACATAGTGTACATATAGTGTATAACCATGTATAAAACATTTATACACTATAACACATTTGTTGTATAGATTATTAGAATGGGATAACGAAGAAAATGATTCAAAGGGTTTTTTTAGTAGCTTTGTGGGGAGAAGATAAAAGAAAGAAAAAACTAGTATCTAATTAGATATATTTCATTATCATATATACTACTATTATTTATATTTTCCAAATATTACTTAACATATCCGTTAATTAAGAGTTTCCTCTGTATCTTATATTTAGATACATATATTTTTGCTACCAGATATATAAAAACAGAGATAGAGGTGAGTGAGATTCATATATATGTCAGATACAGGCGAATCATACTAAATACACATTAGATATATTTATATGTATATATGTATATGGAGTGATTCACATGTATCTAGAATACATGTGAGAGAGGTGAGCGAGATTTGCTACATGTCTCAGATAATTTATTTAAAAGAAATTATACTTAAATTTGATCCTGTATATCTCAGATACATGTCTCTATATTTGAATGCATCAAAATCTAGTAATTAGATACGTAATATTGTAAAGTAAATTGTATTTAAGTAATTAGCTTATAAACTAGTGAGATTTATGTAAATCACTAAATAAAATATTAAAAGATATTTGGCTTCCTAAAATTAGTACTGATCAGATAATTACCCATTCCAATATGTTCCAAACTTGAACATGCATTAATAGATCCCTAAAATAACACTAATAATACCAATTAGATACTAT
>JAKWJD010001760.1:1234528-1434528 GCA_027705065.1 Solanum peruvianum | reverse complement strand
GTTAAAGATAGATAATCAAGTAACTAATGCGTTCAAAGTTCCAAACTGGAAAAATGTTCCACCATATTTGACATTAACATACAAATGTCTAGATAGTCGAACCAACATATTAGCTATGAGTGTGCACCACTTATCTCATGCTCAATCAATATCAATCATTTAAATACATATTTCAGAAAAACTCATACTCTCCCCATCCCATACCAATTTATGTGACTCAATTTGCCTCAGTGTTTTGGACAGCGAGAGGCGACAAGGGCCTGCCTCGCCACGCGGCGAGCCGCTCGCCTTTTTTGGAAAAGGCGCCAGTTAATACCAAATATTAAATATATTTAATTGCATATATAAATATCCAAAATCTCAATAGCAATAACATATATTAGCAAAATATTTCAATTCAAAACTCATAAGAGAACAGAGGAAAAAACATAGAGCACTCAGCACACTAAACATTTTTCCCTTATTACTTATGCTGATTCAGCAGTGATGAAGGAAAAAAAACAGAGCAACTGAAGAAGAAGAAGAAAACTCAAGAGAACTGAAGAAGAAGAACAGAAAAGATTGCACGAGGAAGACGAGTCGAGGAGCAGCAAAAAAGAGGTATACCTCAGGTCCTCAGTGCAGCAGCTACTCGAAATCTCGAAGAGACGCCATCGGCGAGGGGAAGAGGAGTCGGGGAGAAGAGATCGCGAGGGGAAGAGGAGTCGCGCAGCAGCAAGTTTTGAAAATAGAAAAAAAAATTAATTTTGACTAATATTGTTAAGTCAAATCTTTTTTTAAAAATTAAATCAAAAAGGCGCAGCCATCATTGTCGCCATTAGCTGGCCATGGGTCGCCTTTTGTATGTCGCTTCGCCTCAATGTGGAATGGCGAGAAGGGCTCGCCTCGACTCTCGCCTTTGGCGATGAGGCGCTCGCCAGTCACAACACTGATTTGACTCAACATGGAGTTTACCTGTTTAAAAAAAGAAAGAAAACTCTTTTGGTACATGTCGTTCTAAACATGTCATACCATTTGCTCGACTACAAAAACTTCTCGGTTTAGGATAAATTGAGAAGTTCAAAGTTATATAAATGGGGAAATAATGTACATTGATTTGTTAGCTCTTCTTAGAGCAAGTCAATTTCCCTAAATACTTTTTAGTTTTATGACCAGCTTTCGCGCCACCTCCCACCTGCTACAGCTATCAAGGCCAGGACAGATAGAAAAAAACTATGCCCAACCCAATTACCCTAAATACTAACGAGAACTCCAACTGTAGAGTAACAACTTTCAGTAAGTTGTTCAAAATATGTCTGTAAGTAAACACAGAAAATGAAATTGGACAACAATAACATATAATTGTGATATTTGCATTCATTCACCCATCCATCAACACAGATATGAAGTATTTAGTACTCAAAATGGAAATCTAATTACCTGTTGCGATTCGGAAATTGATGTTCCATAAAATATTGATTTGAGCTTTATCAACAACTAATTTCAGATCTGGCTACTGAAATTTCAACTTTAGGGTTCGATATGTGAACGCCGGCAGAACAGTAACTCAGCATTTTTGCCACCCCTCTTGTCAATCTTGTGGGATAGGTTATCTAAGGCTTAAAATATTATGGTGTTTAACAAATTTATACAACTTTATTAATAAACACAGTTATACTAGTTTCACGTCACTTGAAATTAGTTAAATTTATAGTTTGATAATAACAATATATAGCTACATGTTATATAAAGAAAAGAAGCAGTAAAATTCAGAGAGAGAACGAAAAGAATGGGAGAAAGGTGAATTGTATATGTATACTGGTTAGATAATTATATATTATACATATGTATTTATATATATAGCAAAAGAGATTGGGAGAGAGAGGAGAGAGGCAGAAGAGACTGAGAGGGAGGAGAGCGAGAGAGGGCAGAGAGGGGAAGTAAGATGAACTGTATATGTATATATGTTAAATAATTGTATATTATAAATATGTTTTTGTATATCTTGGCGAATTATACATATACAAACGTGACTAATTATACAAACTCGAAGTCAGCCCACGTAATTAATTTATAATGTTAGTCGTGAGTAGTAATTATAGTAAATTATAGCCATGATGAGTATAAGTTTGTTTAACCGCGTAATTTTTCAAAATTTATGAATATCACTCGTCAGTCACTACTAATATTAACCATTAATTATATGGATGAATTTTGAATTTGTATAATTAGTCATGTTTGTATAATTTAGCACATTTATATATTTCGCAACTAATAGTTCTTCGTTTAATTTGTATTTGGTTGTATTTGTTTATGACGATAATTTCCATATACGTTTAATCTTTTTATGTATAACTTTTTTAAGTTTTTGAATAAACGTGTAGTTTCAAATTTTGTATGGTAAAATTTATATGATATAATTTGTTTAACTGTTTAAAATTAGTATGTAATTCCAGACTTTATATTATTCAATTATACAAAAATACACGAACTATACAAAAAAAATGTACCCGCAAATTATATGAATTATTATCCTCTCTCGCTCGTCTCTCTCTTCCCTTTCCCAATCTCGATTGTCTCTCTCCTTCCTCTTTCCTAATCTCGCTTTCCTTCTCAACCCTTTCCCAATCTCGTTCGTTGGGTATACAAATACACATACATATCAGTTACATATATACAATTATCTAATTGATATACATATACAATTCATCTTTGCCCTCTCTCGCTTGCCTCTCCTCCCTCTCCCTATTTCGCTCGTCACTCTTTTTTCTATAACATTTAGCTATGAATTATAATTAGCAAACTATAGTTATGAAGAGTAATTAAACTATTTTTGAGTGACCATATATGGAAGTTCTCCTATTTTTCAAACAAGATATACACGTCCAACGAAATTAGTTTATAGATAAATATAAGATCGTATATTATCTATAGAGCCCTATTATTATATAAACAATATAACGTAAACAATCTTTTCGCAACTCAATAGTCGATGCACTTTTTCGGTCAAATGAGTTAATTAGGGCTTTCTATTTGCTTGGAATACTAATTATTTGCCTTTACAATATAGACATGAAGACTCAAAAAAAATATATGATGAAATGTGAATTAAGGCTTTCAAAAATATTGTTTGATCGTCAATGAAGTCAGAATATGATAAAAAGTATTTGTTATAATTTTATACGATACATTCGTTATATTGTTTGTCGCAATACATTTAAAACCATATATGTATGCTAGGATAAAAAAAATACTCTTAAACTATCTGAAATATCTCATATTTACCCTTAAACTATATTTCGACTCAAAAGTATCCTTTTTGTCAAACTATTGTGTCAAAAGAGTCCTTTTTAGTTGTTAAAAATCATGTAGATGTCACATTGCACGCCAATAGTATTTCGCTGCCACATAGACTAAATCCTTAAATCTTAATTACTCTCTTTTTCCCTCATTTCATTATTTTTCAAAAACGATTTAACCCCTTCTCCCTCATTTTGCGGCTAGGGTTTCACAGTTTTCTTCGTCGATGAGTTTCAAAGTGAATATTCGTGGTTGTAGGTTAGTAAATCTTTTTTCTTATTTTATTATGCTTACAACCATGAATATCCACTTTGAAACCCAGCCCCGAAGAAAGTTATGAAACCCTAGCCACGAAATGAGGGGAAAGTTGTGAAATCCTAACTATCATGTTTTGAAATCGTAAACATGATAATATAAGAAAAAAGATTTATGACCTACAACCATGAATATCCACTTTGAAACCCAGCCACGAAGAAAACTGTGGAACCCTAGCCGCAAAATGAGGGAGAAGGGGTGAAATCGTTTCTGAAAAATAATGAAATGATTGGGGTGGGGGGGGGGTAATTAGGATTTAGTTTATGTGGCAGTAGAACCTATTGACATACAATGTAGCATCCACATGGCATTAAACAATTTATGTTAATAAGAAGGGTACTTTTTAACCCAATAGTTTGACAGAAAAGGTAGTTTTGAGCCGAAATATAGTTTAAGGATAAATATGAGATATTTTGGATAGTTTAAAGGTATTTTTCACCATTTTCCGTTTAGTCTACGTGGCAGTGGAACTCTATTGGCGTGCAATGTCGCATCCACATGACGTTTTACAACTTTTGTCAATAAGAAGGACACTTTTGACCTAATAGTTTGACGTAAAATGTATTTTTAAGCCAAAATATAGTTTAAGGATAAATATGACCTATTTATAATAGTTTAAGGACATTCTTGACCCTTTTCGATAATGTCGTTTAGATGATTCCAATTTTGTACGCCACACCTAAAGCATCATAGTTGGTCATCAACCTCACGTAGAAATTCTTTGTTCCATTAAGCCTAAATGAAGATAACAAACATATTAGTTTAGTCATGGTGAAAATTAAACCATACAATTCAAGAACTTCAAATAACTACTCATCCAAGAGCATATGCATATTTTATACAGCTTTTTTTAATTGACCTTATCTCGGAGGGAATAAGGAGAAATAATAAAATCATTTTAATTGATATAATAATATATATTTCTTATCTAAATCATGATCAGAAATATATTTAAGTTAATTAAATCTTAGTCATTAAATTTAATTTATGCTACATGTCATTAATAAAGACTAAAACTTGAAAAAAATAGAGACAAGAAAAATGAAAATGAGCTGGATCCATATATTTTAACTCTTTCTTTGTTTCTATTTAAATTTATTTTAGTTTTCAGATTTAATTTTAGTTATACTAACAACAACCTCGAATTTGTCTGTCCAATAAGGTTGTTTCATTGAAACTTCAATATCAACTTTGCTTTTTCTTTTTTTCCTCATCCCAAAGACTGATTTTATTAAAAACAAAAAGATGAATAATAAAAAAGCAAATGTTCACATTGGAACATCTTTTGAAAAGTTAAACTGCCAGTAATTTCCAGCTAATTAATTTTCAGCAACTCCATTAAGTTCTAGGATTTAATTGGTTAAGACAAGAATTAGAGCATCTAACTACTTAAATTAAAATCACTAAACTATATTTTGGCTCAAAAAATATCTTTTTCGTTTTACTATTTTATCAGTTCTACCCTTCAATTTAACAGAATGAAATGTGATATCGAATGTGTATAAATCGGAGGAGACATGTAACAACTTTGGTTGTCCAAAACTGATATTCATGTTCTAGGGTCCGTGAAGAGCAAGTAAACAGTCATAAAACAACGTAAAATGATCGAATAAACAATTGTGAGGCTTGATGCTCCGGCTCATAAGAGTGAATTTCAATTACTATTTTAGAGTATCGAACCTCAATGACAATGATCACACACCTACGGCTAGAAAGAAAGAAAATACTTTGCGAGAAATTTGATTCAAACAAAACAAAAAAAAATGAGTATTCACAGCTTAAGTTTTCTTTCAATTGCTATCAAAAAAACAATGGTCTTTCTATTACTTATATATAATTACTGCTACAAATTCAACAAAATGACACTAAAAATGTATTGAATTTCATATCAAAGCCTTCTCTATTTACATATTCCCAACAAAATGGCATCTTTTTTCTATGCCATATTTTTCCATATAGCCGCGTTCTCTTAGGCCATCAATCTTCTACTTCTAATCGACTGCTCTAAAACCGAACTTCCTCTTTTCTTAGTGCTCCCTTCCCACTCAACAAGTAATAATTTAAAGATTGAGATTATTTTTCTTCTTCTAGTCGACTGCTCTACCAATCACACATTGCCTTACACTTGGCATCGAGGGTTATCGTCTTCTGCTTCTAGTCGACTGCTCTATGAAAATAATAATTGAAAATTGGCGTTTTTCGACTAAGTAATTACCATCTTGTTACTCCATTACGTTCTTCAGGTACCCAATTTCTTCTGCTTCTTCTCAAATACCTACTGAATATTGAAGTGCTTGAAGATACACTTCGACTCCTGAATACAGCAGATCCAGAACCAGAACCGGATGATTCTGAACTACTGGAATGTATGGATAGAGATCGATGTTGAGAAGATGGTGTTAATCGCCGGAAAAATGATGTGAAGTTGTTGAAAATTCGGCTTATTCCGTTGCCATTTCGACCTGTGTTGCTTCTTCTTGATCTCCAAGCTATTCTTCTAGGTACCCCATTGTTAAATCCACCGTCCATTTCTGTATACACTACTGGAAGTTCTCTCTCAGCTCCTCTTCTTCCACCGGAAAATCTTCCTACGGCGAACCCACCTCCCGGAAGTCTCCATATTGTCAATCCCATTGCTTCGTCTTCGTTTCTGGGTCTAGAAATGTTGTCTGAGTTTGTAGTTTCAGTTGATTCCGATGGTAATTCGTGTCGGCAAACGGGGCACGAATTTCGAAGAGATAGCCATGGGAGGATACAATCGGAATGGTAGATGTGTTTACAGGGCATTTCTCGAGCTTCAGATCCTAAATCGAATGCTTCTTTACAAACAGCGCAATGGGTCTCGGAATTTACGTGATTTGAAGCTATTTGAATAATCGGCATCGACTCAATCGCTGATTTCGACGCCGGTGGATTTTCCGGTCGACCAAAACCGTTCACCTCGATCTGTGCTAACTGATCAAGTAACCGATCAAACCCAGATCCCATCAAAAACTCCGACATCGTCGGCGGCAACGGCCTGAGACCTGAACCTTCACCATCATCATAATAAAGCTCATAACTCCGCTCCTCTGCAGCTGCAGCAGCTTCATCCTCCCCAGGTGCTTCAGATGGACTACGAAGAACAATAACCGGATTAAACGGAGATCTATCACCCCTATTACGCCTGCTCCGTCGAGAACCCATGTTCACACTCCGATCTGACTCTGGACGTTCGTTCCACATGGGAAACCTCCGGCGAGATTCCGGCGACCCAATATTTCCCTCAGCAACTTCTATAAATCCACTATCACAGTGAGGACAAACAACATCGTTTCCAACTGAAACTCTAACAAACCTTGTACACCGATAACACCAGTACGAAGACATCTGCAGTCGCCGGAGATCAGTCAAAACTCAACCCAATAAACCCGGTTAGATCCAATAACTCAGAACCCCCAAATTATGCTCCGATTTGGCTCGCCGGAGAATAAAAAAAAGGTTTCCTAAGAGAAAAAAAGAAAAAGTACAGAGAGAAGAAAATGGGGGTATCGTTGAAGAACGTGAAAGGTAAAGAAGAAAAGAGAAAAAAGAGAGTTTATAAACACGAAGACGCGTGGGAGCCTTGTTAGTAAAGCGGTAAATACTATTTCATCGTTAATTAATTATTTTATATTTAAATTTAAATTTAGAAAAATAATTATTCAATGTATAAAAAAACATAAAATAGCATAATTATTTTAATTTGGTCATGGTTGAATGGTATATAGATAGGGAAAAGAAAAAATCGTTTTTCAATTATTACTTGCTGAGATAGAGCGTAAACGAGTGAGAGAGCTAAGAAAAGATGAAAACCCGTTATTGAGCAGTCGAGAGTAGAAGACTTGGCTTGAGAGGAGCCAACATACGTTACATTTATACATATATATATATATAATAGATATCAAACTCTCTTCGATTAAATTATGTGATTACTTACATTCTTCGAATTTTTGAATCTCCTATTAAGAATTTTATATCCATCACAATATGTAGATTATTATTTTGTTGTTATAGATGAATTTTGTGTATGAAGTCATATTTTATATAGGTCATATAATTTTGGAAAACTATTTTATTTTTAAATATGAATTTAGAATTTTTTATTAATAAGATAAATATTAAATTTCGAATAAAAAAATAAAAATAGCTGATTGTATTTTTGGTGTTAGTGTGGGGTTCACGCGTTGAAAGAAGCGCGGTTTATTTAACGGAAGTGGTAGCGTATAATTAATAGAGGCGGAGTTGTGTTTATATGGCAACTGGCAAAAGAGGGAGAAACGGCAATATGTTTAACGGCGTTAGTTGACTGGTCACCTTTTTGGGGGTCATTACTTTTTGTATTGTTTTCTTCGAAACACACCTAATTTGTTTTGCAAATATGACCCCACAACAAGAAAATTCTATGTAAGAATTTTATTTTTCACTTTTTTTGAAAAAAAATGCAAAATAATAAATTAGGTATGTTATTAATAAAAGCATAATTTTCTCATTTTGATATATAATATGGTTGATTTTAATATTTATTGATTTGATCTATTCAACCTTCTATCATGCTTGTTAATTAAAATGATTTTTAAATTTTGTTTTCATATGAGAAATATTATCAGTCAAATCATATTCTAATTTGATGAATGAATTGACTTATATTAATGAATGTTTGAAACTTTTTAAAATTCCTATTAAAAATGACTATTTTTCTTTATTTTAACTAGTTTTTCAATCAGATTTTTAGTTTAATATATAGAGTATCAAAATCAAATAGAAACACAAAAAAAATTGAACAAGCTTAGAGGGATAGAAATATCTTTTAGTTCATGAACTCTAAATAAAAATATTTAAATCTGAAGGTAAAAAAGATAATTAATGAACTTTTAAACTTTGTATAAAATTTGAATAATCCTTTCTTCTATAAAAAAATTATTTTTTTACATATAAATTAGATCCAAAATCTAATTGACACAAACATATGTGATATATTAGTAGAAATAGTTTAAATCATGGATAATTTGATAAACTTGTCCAATTTATTGATTTATTTTAAGAAGAAAAAAAGATGAGGGGCAATAAATGTAGAGGAGGAGGAAGTGAGGGAGCTATTATGCAAATAAATAAAAACGTTTGAGAAGAACGTTGACCTGACTCAAAATCCATTGAATTCCGACCGCCGAATTTGAAATACTTTTTATTTTATATTTCATAATATAGTCGGCAAGTTTTTTATAAAAAAGTGTCAAAATAGATTTGTATTTTAATTTATATTTATATATATATTTACATGTTTGGTTAAAAAATTTCGTTAAAGATTTTATTTGCTTAGAATTAAAATTATATGAAATTTTGTTTTTATCTATATAAGATATACATATGTCATTTACATTTGAGCTTGATAATTTTTTATTTATATACAGAGATTCGAATTTTATGAAAGATTCTTTTATATTTAGGATTCATATTTAAGACTTTTGATTAACTGAAAATAAGCTTATCAATCATATTAATGATGATTATAATACTTTAATGCAATGCGCATGGTGAAATCATAAATTTTATCAAGGGTGTCCAATGATGATACTATACAACTGTCAAAATAAAATAAAATAAAATATTATGTTATTTGATGTTCAAATTCAGAATTCCTTCGTACAAATCGATACTTATTACCACTATATCAAAAATATACTCCCTCTGTTTCAAAAAGAATGTCACTGTTTGTTAAAAAAAGAATGATTCATTTCCTTTTTTGATAACACTTTAACTTTAACTTTTCACGTAACACATTTAAGATCACAAGATAAAGGACATTTTGGTACATTTGACATAACTTTAATTTAGGACCACAAAATTAAAAAGTCTTATTTCTTTTTTTAAATTCTATTCCTACTCAAATTAGATAATCTCTTTTGAAACGGAGAAAGTAACTTTTATCAATATAGAGTTTGACATATATATATACAACTTAATTTTTTTTATTAAAGACATTGTGATTGAACACCCTGAAATGACTATAGCTACACCCCTACTTTAATGCTAGTCTCTCCGTCCCATTTTATGCGGTAACATTTAACGTGACACAATGTTTAATGAATAATGAAAATTTTGAAATGTTTACTAAATCGCCCTCAAAAAAGTAACTCACTTTTCTCTTTCCTCATGAATTGTATTAGAAAATTAAGTGGACCAATAAAAATAAAATTAAAAAATAGATTTTTAAATACTTACCATATAAGAAATATAACATTCTATTTAAATCCGATAAAAAAATAATATCACATAAAATGAAGTGAATAAAATATTATTTATATAAAAAAAATATTTTCATCCGTACCAAAGCACTATAGATTCCTTGTAGTGAACGCGTTGTGTAATTTTGGTGAATATTTTCCAGGAAAGTATTTGACAATTTACAAAAAGTCCCAATCTATTTGGCATTTAAAATATGTTTACAACTAACCCAACATATTTATTACTCTACTGCTCTAAATAACTTCACTATAATTTAAATTATATCTATGAATTTTTATTTTATTTTTTGTGTTTGAGCTTGTTTTCTTCATTTATTTTTATTAAGTTTTAATTTAATATATTTAAATAATAAATAAAAAATAATTTTATTAATTTTTTAATTTAAGAAATTTAATATAGTAGAAAATGACATATCTTATTTTAAATTCCATAAATAATTGGCAAAACATATATTTTATTTATAAAGTTTAACTTTGAGAATTACTTATGGAGTTTAAAATTCTAATAGTTTAATCATATCTTATTAATTATTAACTAGGTTCAAACTTATATAAAAAAAAAAAGTTGAATCCTATAAATTGCTTATGAGGTTTAAAGTTACAATAAGCTTTGACTCTTATAATTCTTTTTCAATTATCTTTTATTCGATATCTAATATTTATATTGATGTTTGATTAAAGTTAAATTATATTAAAAAGTAACATGAATTTTAACAAAAATAACTCAATATACATAAAAATTCAAATCTAAAACTTTGATTAAAAATAAATTTTATCACCTAACGACAACCTTAAAAGGTAGTCTCATAAGTGTAAACGCAAATAAAAGTGACTAATTACCATTTTTTTTTTCCCCCTCATATAACATCTAAATTTTGTCTAAATTGGTTACTTTTATTTTTGAAAATAAATGCAAACAAATAGTACTACTTTGCTACCAAACATTAGTTGTTTTGACAATTAAATTTATTTTGAATTTATTTGTCATAAAAACAAAAAGTCATATATAATTAGACCTTCCTTCAATAATTATCTTATATTAATATTTTATAATAACAATTATATTTTTTATTTGGTCTTTCATAAGACATGTTATGTTATACTTTCTCTGTCCTTATTTGATTGTCCATTTTAAAAAATGCATACATATTAAGATAATAATAATTAACACAATGAAGTTATAATTTTATCCTTATTAAATATGATTTTCAAAAAGGATGAACTAAAACTTAGAAATTTTCTAGAAGTTTAAATGAGGATATAATAGGAAAAAAATTATCCTTTCTTGATTTGTCAAAATGGACAACAAAATAGGGACATCTAAAAGAGAAAATATGGACAAATAAATAGGGACAGAGGAAGTATTTTATACTCGTTCTCCCTTAAATTATTTATTTTTTTGAAAACATGCTCACTACAATAGCTCTCGCAAACTATGCTGAAGACATAAATCACATTAGGCAAGTTTTATGCGGCGAATTCATGGTTGAATAACAAATGGAGATTGGATTCGATTTATGTGACGTATTTTAGATTTTGAGAGTCAAACAAAGTTTTTTGTTGCAGTAATTTTTTCATATATTATTTAAATATAACACATTATTAATAATTGTGACTTATAATATTTTTATTTAATTTTTAATTTATTTGGAAAAAAAAAACTAAAAAGACTTTAGGACTCCTCAATGCACCATCAATATGAAATTATTTAACTCTCAAAATTTAAATTATGTCATATAATTTGAGATAAAAAATAAAATTATTTTACTATGCAATCTAAAACTATCAAAACAAATAATATGGGTTATACAAAGTTTTTGCCTTATATATTCTTTTTTTTTAACCAAATAAGAAATGTCGATTTATATATTCCTCAAAAGTCTTGCTTATATTGCTCAAAAGTCTTTGCCAATTTCATCATCAATCCCAATCTTTGTTACTTTACGTATAGAAATATCATAAAATTTTAAAAAATATATCATAAAATTTTAAAAAATATTTATTTTCTAAAAATTATTACTTCAACATTGTTAAAAAGATAATGAAAATTAGTGTTTAAAAAACAGACACGAGGCAAACCAACTTAACATCTCAACTTTCAAACATTAAGAGAATCATAATTTCTTAAAATATATTATTCCCTTCATTTAAAAAATGATGACTTAATTTAAGAAAATAAAACGGCGTTTAAGAAAAAAAAAGACTTTTTAATCTTATGGTTCTAAATTAAAGTTATGTGAATTGTACCAAAATGTCCTTTAATCTTGTGATGTTGAATATGTCACGTGGAAAGTTAAAGTCAAAGTGTTGCCAAAAAAGAAAAGAGATTATTCATTTTAAAACAAACTAAAAAAGAAAATAAAGACATTTTTTCTTTTAAACGAAAAAAGTATTATACTATGAAATTTACCTCACTAAAAAAAAATAATCCTATAAATTTTAATAGTATTATGATTACAAAATCATTTCTTCATGAATAAAAATAAAATTACTTTCTAACAAATAAATAACGAAATGAGTTAATTTTGAGACATTAAACAAAAGCATAACAAAACTAAGTGACCACATAATAAAATATTAAAATAGTATATTTCCGTAAATTGGAATTTTAGTCTCAAAATTGAATTCAATTATTTTATTCTTTCTGTTTCCTCTAGGTTAGATAAATAACCTTAAATTCAGGCTGCTAAATTTATTTATTTTTAGGACCATCCATTTTCCTTGCAAAGTTGTTAAAAAAAAAAAAAAAAAAAAGACACATCAGTTTGTTGTTGAAATAAATATACACACTAACATGGGTTACGGACTTATGGTGCATCGATGAGAGTACATTACTTTTAATTAGAAATATCGAATTCGATGCTTTAATATGAATTTCCAGACACTGAGTGAGAAATCAAAAGAAAAAAAGAAATAGACACCATCAAAGAATCTGGTACGATAAATAAATAAATTTTTTCTTAATTAGAAATTTCAGATTCAAATTTTCGACATATTAAAAATTTCTAAGTCAAAGCGCTTCTCATAAATAGGTGATACATAATATAAATATAAATTAATCGAGTTTCAATCAAAATAACGAATATTAAATAAAAATCATAAATAAAATAAATTAAATAAATACAATTTCAACAAATATATTTCAAAATTTTCTAAATGACCTGTATCCACATGTCACAACATATAGTAGTAATATATCTATTTTTAGGTATGACATGATATTTATTTTCTCACCAATTAAATTGTGCAACTTGACCATGACAGCCAATCCTTACAATTTATAACAATAAGATTTTATTAAATAATTGACTGGCTTTTTAACAAAGACGTCCTTCTAATTTCATTTTAATAATTAAGAATTAATATTAATTATGTACTTTATTGTATTTAAAGAAGGTTTAGTACTATTGAGCTGATAGTTAGATAAACTTTTAGTACCAAACAATTAGACTGGTTGTGGTTTTGAAGATTTATTTTTTATATATGATTTGTAACTTACACAACTATAGGCATCTATTCCATAAGATATAGGAGATAACATGTCCCGACTTATAAAGTTATATGTATGATTTTACAAAAGAACAATAGTTATGATTTATATGTATATATCGTAGATATCGAAATCCTCTTCAGCTATCTATTTCTACAGATTTTGAACTCCCTATTGAAAGTTTTGACTCCGCATCTGTTACTAATCATTTATTCATTTATGTTGTTTTTAAGTTATACTCTTTAAGCAATTTATTTCATAACAATTCTATTGCTTGGTTGTCTCAATCTATATGTTCTTGGGTAAACATTGATTATTTTTTTTGCGTTTTTAGGTAGAAATGGAAGAGATCAAACACGGGAATAAGAAGCAAGCTCGCCTTTTCTTTTTGATCATTTTGATAGAGGGGGATGAAGAAAGATACTCCAACATTTAATCTCTCCTTCTATCGAGTATGTACTATTTATATTTTATCTAATTTTATATTTATAATAATATGAAATAAACACTAAATACACACAATTATTATTACTATTCCATACAAACAAGTAGTGCCAAAAAAATATATCATTGAGGAATCTAGTGATGTCAATTATTCTATTTTATTTTATTTAAAATAATACACTTTAATACTAATTATAAATAACCAAAAATCAATCCGACAACTTATTCTCTTTGATTCTATCTTTTCCAAACATGTAATGAAAAATATGCTTAAGCTATCTAAACAATGAGTAGTCTTGGGGGCCTCCATTGTTGGAAAATATGCGTGGAGACGGAATTAGAATTTTCGCAAAGAGATTTAAAATCTAAAGAAGTAAGAAGTTCAATAATAATAATAATACTTTTCCGACGAAGGAAATTCAGATAAAACCACTTGATCCTACCTGACTTCACCATTACCTTTGTAATCCTCAACTTTCTAGAAATAGATAAAAACTTTGATATCTTACGAAATTTATTTGATATATACAAATTATTAATTTAGAACTCATTAACTTAAAGGGACTCTTATTTTGAATCCATAGGGTTCAATTCTTGATTTTGTGTTAGACTTTTAAAACATATATATAATGTCGGAATCTGAGTTAAAGTTACTAAATTCGACTGAATCGAGGTGTACTAGTGTCTACATCAACCCCTACTTTTACCTTCATAGCCTAGAGAGAATAATGCTCAAAGACATATGCTGTTTTTTTGCCCCCTTGAAATGGATGACA
Source organism: Solanum peruvianum (assembly GCA_027705065.1). Classification (NCBI taxonomy): domain Eukaryota; kingdom Viridiplantae; phylum Streptophyta; class Magnoliopsida; order Solanales; family Solanaceae; genus Solanum; species Solanum peruvianum. The sequence continues at coordinate 1,419,961 of JAKWJD010001760.1, read as the reverse complement.
CAAAGGGGGAAAAAAAGTCTAATTCATTTTATGCCCACTTTCAAAAGTACCATCACTTTTGATATAAAAAGCAACTTTTTTAACTTCCTGTTGAACTACATGCGTAAAAAGGGCAAATCCCATTTTTGTTTATACCAAATTCTAATTATTGATGTTGACAATCAATAACTTTAAAGACTAAGGTAGAAAGAGTAAGATCTAAAAAAGAATAGCAACAATATCATTGATATCACTTGTAAAAGACTTTTACTATGCTATTTATAGTTTATGTTTTACACAACCTAATATAATTCTCTTTTGAGTGGAGCGCTACATTATTGGTAAAATTGATGTCATATGATCAAAAGGTCAAGAATTCAAATTATGAAAACAGTCTCTTGCAGAAATGTAGGATAAATATGGCATACAATAGACCCTTGTGATTCAGCCCTTCCCTTAACCCCACACATCGTGGGAGTTCAATGCACTTGATAGAGTTTTTGTTTAAATAACGGGCATGAAAGTACTCAACTATAGTAAGATCCTAGACTCGCTCTGAGTCCTTCGTGATGCCCCGACTCTCGGTCTCAATCAAGAAAGAAAGGAACCATTTTGTGTATAGAAATAATAAAACTCTACTATTACTTGAAAAATCGAACTACTTTTAACTATGATTTTGTAAAAATACTAAGTATGTGTGGCTTTTGTCATTTATGATGACAATAGAAATGGATGTCAATTGCCCCATTTGGTTGATCAATGGCCAACTCATGCTAGTGACAAAAGCAAAGTTGTCTACTTCCAAACATATTCAAAGAGTTTAAGGATTATGCATTAAAAACAAAATGATGTCAAACAATAACATAATTTGACAGACAACATAAGTATCCATCAATAGTTTGCATTTATGTTGTTCAGACTCTTCAAAAACGTCGTTGAATGCCTGTCAGATAATCTAAAAGTAGCGCATTTTTAGAGGTTCCGACATGGGGCTTGCAACATTTTTTTTCTCAACCAAGGGAGTTCTCATATGAGGAAAACTCTTTCTCTGTTTAAGCTGTGTTTCTGTTCCATCATTCAAATCAATGGCCTCCAAGTATCTACTCAAATCATTAACTTCATTTTCTTGATCTCTTGATTTTGCAATGCTAGTAATCCCCTTGTCCCGAGACGGGGTTAAATTGAGCGACATGGACAGTGAAGATTCATATAACCGACCCTGACTTGTTTGGGATTGAGGCGTACTTGTAATGTTGATCGCCTTGTCGTCTTCCGTGACCATCTTCACTCTTTTTTCCTTAGTCTTTACTATCCCATTTACTAGTCCAACTCTTTTTCTGTCATGTTCTCCAGCTCCAACTTTCCTCAACTTTGAGCAAACTTTTCTGTCAATCTCAATAGATTTATCAGTCTGATACTTAGACTGTACATCAAAGATATCTTTTCGCGCATCTGATGCCTTTTTTGCCTTAGGTATCGATGCAGCATATCGTGACTTGATTGGACTTAGAACTAGTGTTGTTCTCATCGAATCTCGGTTTACACTGTCAATGGATAGCGGACTTCTAGCTCTTTTAACTTTGTTTGATGCTTCAGCACTATTCCCTTTATCTATACTTGCTGATATTCCCTGCTTATATGGTTGATTCGAGTTTCCATCGAAAGTTCTCTCCACTGACATATCCTGTTAACAAAAATCGTGAGTCGTGTAGTTTATATCAAACATGAACATATATCAACTATGACAAAAAAAGGTGGCATGTACTTTAGATGTATATAACTAACACATATATGTACTTCTATGATTGTGTTTCTTAAAGCAATTGATAAAGTAAAGGCAAAACCAACCTCATCGAAGAAGCCAAATTTTGGCGATGGCATACAAAGACCGGATGGTTGGGGATTCTCCCTTGGCACTGAAGCAACAGGTCCTGTAAGCTGACTACGAGGCAATAAGAGACTACGATTTGAATCACTCTGAGCTCGATTGGTGCTAGACGTTGACAATGATGACTCCAAGGACAAGGATTTTGTAATTCTAGGAGGTGATTTGCGAGAGGAACTAAGATTTTCAAACTTTTTACTCTTTGTAGATGATCTTATCGGAGTCTTAGTGGTCGAGACAGAGGAAGAGAGTTTAGTCTTTCCGGTTTCTCCATGTTTACTAGCATAAGCAGATGTCACATACAAAGGACAAGAGGTGATTGAAGAGTGAGCATTGGAATTCGTCACCATCAAATCTCGTCCTACAAATGTCACAAGTTATTAATTCTTATGATAAACGATCAAGAATGAGATAACAACTTCATTTGTAAAGAGGTGTCGCGTACCAGGTCCAGTTCTCTTCTTGCCTCCTATGTCCACAGAATACATGTCTCGTGATGATATTTTGCTTTGCCAAGTCAAAGCACTTGATCTCGGCCATGGTTTAGGAAGCTTAAGTGAATTACACTCACCTCTTTTATAAGGTTGCTAGTTAACAACAACAACGAAACTAAGTTAGTAAAGAATCACTTTTACGTTGTTGTCAGTATATAAAAGTTAAAACTCTTATATTATGCGTTTGGTAAATCTATATAGCAACACTAACCTGTGTTTTAATTCTCTCTGGTCTAGCATCATTGATGTTTTTCCTCTTGAAAACTAGACTACGATCGATCTGGCAATTAAAAATGAGACCGTTAATCGATTAAATGAACAACATAATACTAGTAGAGAAAGGGAACTATCAATGTATACATTGTCACTTATGTAACTAACCATGTTTCTGGGGCCAGTTCTAATACTTGAAATAGACTGTTGGTCTGGCCTCCGAGCGCATACATCTTCTAGGATGACAGGCAGAGGATGATTCTCTAATGTGTCGAATTCTTTGTTCATCGATGATAGTTCATGTGGTTCAAGAAGACCTGTCAATAGATATAATTATAATAACACCTCAAATACCAAATAATTAGGGTCAGCTATATGAATCTTCACTGTCCATGTCGCTTCTACTAGCATGGATATGAGTAGGAGTTCTCTATAGTTTCTTCTATCATACAAATAACATTAGACCTAAAGTTATAGTATATAGATCAACATATATCGATGATTGAAGTATATGGGATCTTAGAGTTAACGGCCAAAATCTTTCTTGAACTATTACTTTTTCACGAGTTACACACTCCAACTATCAGTTGTTCCCCTTTCTTACCTGAACTATCATCATCTATGTATTTAAACACAACTCAACTGTCAATTGTTTCCTCTTCCTACCTGAACGATGGTGATAGTTAAGATAGGAAAACGTAACATCTGATAGTTATATACATTCTATTGGCATACAAATTAATCTCAAACAATATTAGACCCAAAGTAATAACATACTAATTACAGATAGATTACATAAAAGAAGGTAACTAGAAGGGGATGAGATACCAGTATACAGAGAAAGGGAATGAGAGATTACTGAAAGCCAAAGCTTCGACATAATTTTCATAACCGTTCTTCTAACTTCTAGTCCTTTTTAATAAATGGTTATTGGGCCTCGATCCCAAATAAAAGCCTCTAATAGCCCATATGTCCTTACGGAGTCAACTTGCTTCACAACAGAAAACGCAACATCTGATAGTTGTGGTGTGTTTCAATATATAGATGGTGATAGTTCTATACATTCTATTGGCATACAAATCTCTAACAACATTAGACCCAAAGTAATCATACATAAATCAAAACCTATCGACGGATGAAGTATATTATATGTTATACAAACATAAAGCAACTACAGTTAACTGCATTGACATTGTATATCGAACAATAACAGATGAAATACTACCTGCGCTAGTGAAGAAAGCGTTATCCCAGGCTGAACTTTTGCGCAAGTAACTAGGTCTTCCGGGCTGAATAGGTACAGAAAACGAATACTTTAGCCCCTTCTGCTTGTTCACTTGTGTTGATTTATCTATTTTCGCGGAAGTTCTTGATAAATTTGAACCCTCACCATCCTCATTTCTACTGTCCAATGTTACTGCTGCACAAATGACATCAAGTAGAGTTGTTGCATACAATTGCTTCTATATATACACTCAAACAACAACAACTACACCTCAGTCCCTAGCAAATCGATTGTTATATATACTGATGTGCATATAGGCAGTAAACTACGAAGAATCCCCGAGAGGAATAGCTCAAACATGACTGGTATATCCAGTGATGATTCATATAACAGACTCAAACATGATTGGTATCAAGGTGTAGTTGTATTTTTGTTGTTGTTTCTGTTCGAATTAACATATAAGTCAAACTAACTTAAAACTCCGTGTCCAATCAAATACCATCAATAAAATTGCACCAACGGAGTAATCAAACATATTATAGATTCTCAACAGGAAGATATATGAATGTATACACAACAAGAAGGACTCATAACAGGGGCGCGTATATGCATTAGGGTTCACCTGAATCCCCTTTCACCGAAAAATTACACTATATGCAGAAAGTCAAAATTAGTTTGATTTCCGTTGACTTTATTTGTTTAGATTTAATATGAAAATCTTGACTCCGCTACTAACTAATAAGGTATATGGTAAAGAAAGTTACCGACCTGAAAGGCGAAGATCTTCAAGAGATTCAAACAAAGGTGAATCAATAAGAAAATCATCCTCTGATGAAATATCAATTAGCTTAAGCTTTTGATCTCCAATATCATAACATTCCATTTAGTCAAAAAATGTAAAAAGATAGTATTTTGAATGATTGATTGGTAGGGATAGAATGCCTAGAACGTTTAGTCAGAAGTCTCGAGTTGAGCTTATAAATAAAAAAGAAAATGTACTTAAGTGGCATTAGTCTGAATAAGTTGGACTTAACGGAGATATCTAACATCGAGTAGGACAAAAAAGAGAAAAATTGGAGTTTGAAGTAATAGCAGATTAGGATTTGTAACTGATTTTCAATATAATTAAGCAGAATCAATTAATTAAATCTTATGATATGCAGCTGATTACTTTCTATATAAAATGAATTTTGAACTTTTTAACGTTTCCTTGATCAAAGCCTCTTCATAGTTTTTTTAAAATTTCAAAAAAATTCCTGGCGGAATTTTTTTTTTTTTAAAAAAATAATAATAAAAAATTAGGGGCTTTCACTAAAAAAATTTTAAAAAAATTGTGGCAATAATATAATTGTCGCTATATTATATGTAGCAAGGATAATATACTATGGATATTTAGAGAACAATTACATGATTAGATATATTTCACTATCATGTATAATATATATGCAACAACACTATTGTTATCTATATTTTCAAAATATTAATTACCTACTTTACCACAAATTAAGAGTTATTTTTAATCATTTATTGAGAAAAATACACTTACATACATGTATTTGCTACTATGTACACATAAATAGGGAGAGAGGCGAGTGAAATTCGTAAGCGAATCACACTAGATACATACATAAATATGTGGGACATCAGATATATAGAAGAGTGGCAAGCGAGATGAGAGAGAGGCGAGGAAGGCAAGTGAGATTTGTTACGTATTACATGCGAACCAACTTAAATACAATGTATCTACAACAAATTACACGAAATTTCCTCATATATCCTCAGATACATGTATTTGGACGTATCTAAACGTATTTGAACACATCAAAATTTGGCAAGATACGTGATATAGCAAACTAGAGTGTATCTAAGTAATTAACTTTTAAATTACTGATTTATGTAAGTTTTCCTAGATATAACCAACACTTTATATAAATATCTTTAAAAGTCTTAGCGACTCTAGATGTAATAACATTAGCTCAATTGCTATTAAATAATTTTACGACAATATTGAATGGATAACCTATTCTCTTTTGTGAAATAATTATTTAATTAGAATTAGCATTTTGATTTATTTTTTATTTGGGTCTTCTATTTGAGTGATTGAATTTGATTATGGGTTTTTGGATTTTGTTAAGATAAATTATTTTCGACTTTAAACATTGTTGTTTCGTTTCAGAAAGGCTATAATAAAGTATGTTTGACAAGAATATAAAACAAATTGTTTTTGAAATTAAAAATAACATCTCAGCTTTAGTGCAGTTATTTGTCAAAAAATGAGCATTACAAACTGATTTTCTAGTAGTTTTTCAGAATGACTCAATTGATTTAAAAAATAACAATCAAACGGATGATTCAAGATTGATCGCTTCTCAATAAACATAATTTATTTAGAATGATTTACGTAATATAATATAAATTATTTTTGAGTTTAGTATTGTTGTTTCCTTTTAGAAGGCCAAAATAAAGTATGTTTGACAAGAAAATAAAACTACTGTATAAAACTATTTGCTGAGACTAATATAACATCAATACTAGAGAGTGATATCTAACCTAATTGTTGAATGTGTCATTATATCAATGTATTGGAGGTGGACAATATATATATATATATATATATATATATATATATATATATATATATATATATATATATAGATATATAATATATTATATATATATATATATATATATATATATATGATATATATCAATTCAGTGAAATTATTTTGTAAAGAGATATATATTGTAATTATTTTATTTTTATGAGGTATTTGTGAAATTATATATTTATTATGCGGTCTGATTTAGGTTTGGGTTAAAAAAATTTATGTTAACACCAAACCAAATCAAGAATAGTAAAAAAAAAAAGGATTTTAACACTAGACGGCTAGACCAATCAAATCAAACCAGTAATTGATTTTTAGTATCTCACCAGCTTGTTTTAGTTATTTAGGTTGGAAAAAATTTACCTGCTTACACCAAACTAATTCAATTTATATTATTATGTGATTTAATGAAGTAAAACACATGTTAATTATTCAAAGTTAAGTAAAATGAACTATCAATTTAAACACATGGCAGACATATATTATATTAATATAAATATCCGGTGCGGGTATGTTTTACCCATTTAGGTTCGCTATTTATTTAATAGATCTTCTTACAAAAATGAAGTGTTTGGATGGGTTTATAATAATTATTTTATTTTATTTTTGTCATTTTTTCAGTTTTTGGGGCTTAAAATCAAGTACTTAAAGCATTTTTATTTAGGCTAAATACTATAATAATGTTTATACTAAGCTAACGTTTGATCATAAATTTTCAAATATTCTTGGCAAATATTATTTAGGTGAAAATTTAGGTAAAATTTCACCATGTGTTTGGCTATAGCATTTGGGATATATATTTCATTTTTTAGAAAAAATATGATTTATACCCATAAGTTTTAAAAATATTAAAACTAACCATAAGTTTGTATTACAAGTCAATTGGATGTTACAACAATAACAAATAGTGTCCATGACACTAGAGCAATGTGGTAATTTGGAGTGAGTGCAACATACATCATTTCATACATTGTGAAGTAGACAAAACACATGACTTTGTTATCTTGAGCCGATTGTTAATGATTTTCATCAATAATCATATCATCATTTACATTCACCGAATATTTCATCACTACTTTGAAATTAACGTAAAATATTATGTAATACAACGTAAGCAACAACTCTAGATGGTGTTTTTGTAAAAGACAAAAATTTGAGTGTGAAAATTATTAATTAAAATTTAAACAAATCCCAAATAATGAGATTTGACCCAAATACTAGAAAAATTAGTATTTGGAAATTTGAGATATTTTCTAAAAATATTTGCCAAATAATGGCAAAGTGTATCGACAAACACTATTTACCAAGTTTTCTCTGAAATATTATTTGGAAAATCTATGGTCAAATGGGCTCTTAATAGCCCATTTAGATTAATTTGGAAATAGTAGTTTTTAAGTAATAAATAAAAGGTTAAATTTAAATTATTTTTAAATAAAAAAAAAAGTAGGAAGAGACTTAGGGCCCGTTTGGATGGGCTTAATAAAAGCAGCTTTAAAAAAGTACTTTTGAAAGTGCTGTGAAACTTATTTTTAAAATAAGCAGTTATGCGTTTGGATAAAAGTGCTGAAGTTGTTATGCCAAACGTGAAAAGGGAAAAATAGAAGAAAGAGATGTTAGGGTTATATGGATAATTTGGAGATTGTATAAAAATATTAAGGGAAAAAACATAAAAATGTGGTCAACTTAAAACAGCTTATAAGCTAAAAAAAAAAAAGCACCCTACCCCAGCTTTAACTTTTGGCTTAAAATAAGCTGTTTTGAGTATTGCCAAACAGTCAAATAAGTCAAAAACCAGCTTTTAAGTCAGTTTGACCAGCTTTTAAGCTGAGTCAAACAGGCTCTTAGGGCCTGTTTGGCTTAGCTTTTAAGCTGGTCAAACTGACTTAAAAGTTGGTTTTTGACTTATTTGACTGTTTGGCAATACTCAAAATAGCTTATTTTAAGTTAAGAAAAACTTATTTTAAGCCAAAAGTTAAAAGCTGGGGTAGGGGTGCTTTTTTTTTTTAGCTTATAAGCTGTTTTAAGTTGACCGTACTTTTACGCTTTTGCCCTTAATAGTTTTATATAATCCCCAAATTACCCATCCTTACCCTAACATTTTCTTCCATTTTTCCCTTTTTTCTTCTCACGCTTGGTAGCTGCTGAACTTCTTCCTCTTCTTCCAAAGTTTCGGCTTCTTCTTCTTCCAAAGTTTCGGCTGCTTCTTCTTCTTCTTCCAAATTGGTAACGTTTGATGTTTGTATTATTTTAGTTTTTTCCACTTTTATGTTAGTAAAGTGTTCTCTTTCATTTTGATATTTGTATTTGAATCAAACAACTTATTTTTGAAATATGAATTAATATTCTTCTTATAAGTAATTTGTTGATAAAGAAGTATGTGGATGATAGACAATTACTATTCAAATTATATATTATTAAAATGTAAAATAAGTTGCACATATAACTTAAATAAAAATTTATATTCCTCTTATAAATAATTTGTGATCATAAAAAAATATGTGAATGATAGACAATTATTATTACCTATGGATGAAACTAAAATAAATCTTAAATCGTTGTTTGATCTATTCAAATGAAATATCTTTAAAATCTATAATAAGTTTATATTCCTCTTATAAATAATTGTGATGAGAAATAAATTGTGAATGATAGAAAAATATAATTATTTATGGCTGTAAAATATAAATTAATTAACTTTTATTATGTTAATTACTTTTAAAGGTATTTCAGACATTTTGATTTAAAAAGCTATTTATCAGCACTTATTTGCCAAACACATCAACAACTTTTTTTTAACTTAGCACTTTTATACAAACACATAACTGCTTATTTTAAAAATAAGTTTCAGCACTTTCAAAAGTACTTTTTTAAAGCTACTTTTATTAAGTCCATCCAAACGGGCCTTACTTTTGATTTTAAACTTATTTTTAGTCAAATAAGTCATTTAAAATCTATCTTAACTTATTTTTATATTCGTCAAACACTTTTAAAGTTCAAAACTAACTTAAAAATATGTTTGATCAACTTTTAACCCAATCTAAACACCCTCTATGTCAATCCAAATAGTCTTTAAGACTGTAATTCATATATAAGAAAACATTTCCATGTTTAAAAGATATTTTCTTTAGAAAAACAAGCTTTTTGAAGTAAGGAAAATGACTTTCCGCCTCAACTATTACACAACTAACGAATGGGTTATATCCCCATTTCCCTTATTTTCAAAAAATCTCAAGATTTTTAAATTTGAAAATAATTTTTTTTATTAGAAATATTATTATTTTTTACCTTTTAATGTGGAGGCTGTTATAATAACTGAGAAATAAAATATTTCTTTTAACAAATATAGTATTCTCTCTTATGCCTTTTTGAGTACTTGGGCTAAAGTACTATTTTGATCTCTTTGTAAATATCTTTTTTAAATTGTCGATCGACGATTAATCAATTAAAACAGAAACAAACATTGATTAAATTCTTCTTTAATATCATATAGTAGCTATGAATAGTTATCGAGTTCGGAAAAAGAGGGTCGAATTCAACAATACAGAAGCAATCAAGCTAGTGAGAGATGATCATCAAGTAAGTTAATTAAGTGAAAGACTTCTCAATATTTGATTAAAAACTAAGAAAGATAAAATTAACTATAAAGCAAGTAAAATGATTAATGACATCTAAACAAGAAGAAAATTAAGGGATTTGAAAGATAGGGAATCATTTAATAGCAAAAACGATCAATTGCACCTAACTAACTACCATTATTTAATAATAGGTCTAGCAATTAATATTGGAGTTCAATTACCGACTATTTTCTCCAATCACTTTTATTTGTAATGTTACGTTTTTTCAAAGTTAATTTGATTAATTTTCAAAGTTAAATTATATTACATAATTTGACATTGTAAACAAAAATTTAAGATATTCAAAAATTATACGAAAAGTACTATAAATTGTTTTTTTTTAAAACATATCAATATGAAATGAAAAATATATATCGTAAAATGTTAGTCAAAACTTTTATAGTTCGACTCTAAAAATTGAAATTATGACAACTAAAACTAGACGGAGACAATAATATTTCTCAATTACTTTCCATTTTGTTTTGGTCCGTTTTCTTCAACCAATCACTCTATAACTATATCATGTATAACAACTTGCTTATAAGAAATATATATATATATATATATATATATAAGTGTATAAAATTGTATATGGACTTATATTGTGTATAAAAATTATGTGCACATAAAATATATACTACAGTGTATGAAAATTCTATTTACAATGTATCTTCTGTTTTCAAGTATATTCCTAATGTACTGTATTAGTGTATCTCAAATGTTTTATTTTTATGTATTTTAAGCGTATACAATGTTCTACATTAATGTATAAAAAGTATTTAATTTATACTTCTTACGAAGAGGGAATAAACACACACCTCTCTGACAACATGTGTGTTTTCCTATGTAGAGAAGTTTATTAATTTGTTACTCATAGAATAGGGGTATCAAACGGACGGTTGAATTGAAATTGGAGACATTAAAATGGGTTGAAATACAAATTGAATTGGGTCCTGACGTGCACGAGTTTATTTTAGGCTCAAATGAGTTGGGCTCAAATGAGCTTTAAAATGGGTTGGGTCTTGACCCGTTCAATTTGACTCACTTAATCTCAATAATTTACTTTTAAGAAAAAATTACTTATATACACATCATTAGTTTATTTATTTTCTATTATTCCCTTTTTTTTTAAAAAAACATTACTAAAATCTCTTTTTTACTTCTTAAACCCAACTCCCAGATACATAACCTCTCCATCTCCTAACTCACGTTTCTCTCTCCAATATTTCACTCTTGAAATCACGCCATATTTTCTCTCCCACTATCTTATCATTCTAATTTTGAATTTGAATTTTATTTCTCTTTCCAGTCAAAGAATTTCTCATTCCTTCAAGGTATTGTTCGTATTTCATCACTTTTGCTCATAGTTTTTTCAAAGAAGGATCTCCCTTCATTCATCTTAGGTATTATTCAAATAATGTCATCCGACACTAATCGTGTTTATGAACATAAAGACATAGGTTGGATTGAGAATAGATCGAAAAAATTATCTGATTCTCTAGCTATGGCCAATGGTGAGTATCGAGAAGGTGAAGAAGGATGTGTTTTCTTCTTCAAAAGCAAAGATTGGGAAAACCCCTAAAAAAGGAGTAAAAAAAAGTATCATCCCTAATTTCTCGTTCGAATCTACTCGAGGTAATGAGGTTTAATCTGTTTTTGTGTTTTTTTGTTGCTCAAACTTTAAATCGGTTGTTAATTTGAGTTTATGATATATTACTGATAGATTAATGTTTTCATATTGTAATATATAATCATGCAATTTAATTTTTTATTCTTAAAATCTCAATTTTTTCATTATGCTCTCAATTAATCAGAACATGAATGATATGTTTAATAAACTTCACGGTATATCAGTTTTAACATAGCATATACTTGATACAAATCTATTAAGTTTATGGATATTTTTCTCAAATTTTTCTTCAACTGATACAAAAATTTGTCAATTTCTCTTCTCAAAGTTAAAAATATATTCAGCAATTATGTTTATATATCTATTTTATGTATCATGTTGTCTATTCATAAATTTTTTTATTCTCAATGTATTAAGTTATAAATATATTCAACATGTGTCATGTTTATACTATTTTATGTCTTTAATTTTTGTTCATTTGTCAATTTTTTTTTCAATATCTCAAGTTATAAATATATTCAACATGTATGATGTTTATACATAATTAATGGATTTGAGATTCCGGCTAGGTCACCATAACATTTAGTAGATGATGTTTACATTTCGGTGAATTGTGATGGATAATTTCATTGTATATTGGTTGTTGTTGTTTTGAAAAAGAGACTAATATGTATTTACGACTCAATATCTGGATCAAGGAGAAAAAATTATTCAAGTGACATTAAAAGATTATCTCTAATGTTGCCTACTTACCTCCAGAACAGTGAATTTTCAAATCCTCGGCGCGGAATATAATCCTAAAGTACTCCAAAGACTCAAATATAGTAAATCAAGAAGGTGGTAAGACCCTTGCAGAGTTCCCCAACAGCATAGAGCTTGGGAAGCTCGGATCCGGTCAAGATCCGAACAACAATGAGCACTCAACTACTAGTAAAAGGGGAGAAAGTTTTTTTATCAATCGGAGCGAACTAACTGTTTATCTCTTGATACTTATAAGGACAAGGAATTGAAAGTTTATTGAAACCAAACCACCCATTTCTTGTTGAACATGCACAAGACACTATTCATCAATGAAGCGACACACTGTAAATTTTATAAAATTTTATTTTGAAGTATAGTTTCAATTCTTTTTTGAGTATCTTCTGCATTTGTAGGGATTGTGGATTGTTTGTGCCCGCGTTTTTTGAATTTCTTAGCGAAAAAATTCAATCCAATCTTATGCTTTCTGATCTGATTATCTTTGCTCAAGATATGCAACTTTGCTATGAAAATATGGCAGTCAAAAGGCCGCAGAAGGGTATATTAGTGAATATGACGATCCATCAAACCATAGGCGTTATTTCACACCACCAAATCATGATGTGTTAGTTAGTCTGGAATAGTTTCTGTGTATTGATGGATAGACAGTGTTTTTTTAGTTAAAACTATTTCAATGTACATTAACTTAATGTATGTATCAAATAAATTATCACACATGATACTTAATATATATTGCATGATACATGATATATAGTTAAATGATACAGTAACCTTAACAAATGTTATCAAATTAAATGCACATGATACATTACCATATACGTTATCCAACAATTTATTTATAATTATAATTGCATGACATAGTTTATTAAACAAAAGTACTACTGATATATAAGTATTTTTCAACACAAGTCATAACAATATATTTATAATTATAAGTGCAACTTAAAATTTATTTAACACAATCATAACCAAGTTTTTTTAAGACCAATACTAATTAATAACAAATGTGAACAATACTTAAAATGATAAATGTTTACGTGAAAAATTATTCAACAAAAATATTAATGTTTTAAAAAAATTACGATTATCTCACTTTTGTTTTGGGAAGAAAGTACAAGTTCTTCTGTTGTGTCCTTCTTGTCCACAAGAATTTATGTTCGTAATAATCTTTTCATCTGCATTCTTTTTTCTTCTTTTTCTTGGTCGTTCAGATAATCGTCTATATCTAGGTGGATACACAGTTTCAACTACCACATCTGCAGGAGTTGACCACTCTTCCTTATCTGGCATTGGTACAATTGTAATTTCATATGTTTTTGCTAATGCATTAGGCTTGTAGTAATCAGAGCAATGTGGATGCAAATCTTTGACATTTTTTTTCTTTTAAAATAGTAATTGCATGTGCACAAGGTATCTCATCTAGTTGAAATCTTCCACAACGACATACTTTTTGCTCAAGACAAACAAACAATGTATCTTCCTCCCAACTTCATAAACCGAAAAAATAAATTCAGCTGATGGAACAACCTGAGTACATTTAAATAATTAAAATATACAATTATTTCATAGAAATCATGTTCAAACTGCAGAATGAATCAATGATTTAGATACATATAATAAAAAATAATATATCATGATAAATTTCTCCATCTTTTGAACTTTTAGACTCGTTTATAATCACTACCTCCTCAAATATTTGAATTTTTAGACACATTTATAATCAATGCCTCCTCAAATCTTCTCCCTAAAGTGTCCCTTGTATGAGAGGCTATTTCTTTGTTTTTGCAATGCAAGAACCAAAAAGAATTCTAAACGTATCACAATATTTTGTAATGTATCAGCTTTATGATTACTGTTGCAGCTGTAGAATATTAAAGTATCACTTAATGTATCAATAAATAATATATATACCAAAAATCATGTTCAACATCTACACAAAAATCTTAATCACATACTTTTTAATTCATAATATATTAGACATTCAAACAAAAAAATTGTATCACCATTTAAAGATCTAAACATTTCAAACACTCAAACCTTTGTCTATTAGATCTCTTTACTTTGCAATTGAAGTTGTTCTTTATCGTATATTTCGCATCACATCTACAAGTGTTGCTTTATCTTATATTTCGCCATCACATTTACTGTTTTCAGTGTTTTTCCTTGATACATCGATATCCAACTCGGCTGCAATTGCTGCTTTGAGATTCAAAAAATGAAATTTATTGTCCAACAACAATTTCATCGCTTTTGTAACTTTCATATTGCACTTTGCTGATCCAAATTCCTAAATGCCTTTGTAAAATTGATATATTCATCATGTAGCAGAAAAAAATAGAAATTTATTCGAATTTCTCACTTTTTCAATGATGTTCATAACCTTTTCGTCAATGGAGATGATATAATTTTTTGAAATTTAAAATTTGTAACGTGTTAATCAATTACCTATTAAAATATGCAGTATTTAGGATCAGTTAGCCGTAACTTAAGCTAACTGACACAATATAATTAATTATTATGTTTATTTCCCTTTTTTAGCTCAACAATTATTTATTTACTGTATATCATTTACTATGTATCATTTGGTAGTCATGTATCACACATCGACCTTTTTAAGGGACTTTCTATAATAAAAAAAAATTGTAAATTAGTTGTGAAAGATTGTAATTCTTATCTTATACTATGAGATTCCTTTAATTTTTACTAACTTTAATATATTTTTATTTAAGCTTTATAATCACAACTTGAATTTCAATATAACATAGATAGTAGTTCATATATTCAGTATGGGAACATACATTATATCAATGCAAATAAAGAGTCATAAACGGGGTGAAATTGGAGATTAAATTAAGCTTAATTGAGAATTCTCTTAAAATTGGTCAAGGCCTGAATGAATTAAGATAACCCAATTCAAATTATCTTGAGCCAACCCTTAAAATTATGAATGGGTTAGACGAATTACCTGTAATTGGGCTTATTTTTGACATATTTATCATAGAGTGTTCTTAGCTTGTTAGCTAACTTTCAGGAAAGTTCAGGTGTTGCAATGTTCTGCATTTTCCTTCTTGAATTATTCACGTATGTCGTTGTTTTCCCCTTGTTTAATAGCTTCTTTGGATCTTTCAATTTCCCGTTCAGTTGTCATCAATCACATTAACTTTTTGACGATTTATGTCTATGTTTTGTTTTTGAGAAACTTTGCAAGAGTGCTAAATTAGGCGTTTTAAGTACAATCCTTGAGAGTAAGATATTGTTGGTCAAACTAAAGTTAGATTTCACCTCTATGATCAACAATCTATTACAAGTTCACATCAGTAAGGTGCGTTGTAAAAGAAACTTATAAATACACCAGAATTTGTTAGTGATTTTTCTTGACTTTCTTACCATATTTAAATTTTATTTTTAACTTAAAGGAAAGTCAAAGTATTATCATAAATGTTTGAATTTTTTCGCGAAAGAAAAACATAATATTTTTCATATTTGATTTTTATTTTTTCCTTAGAGGAAAAAATTCAAAGACTACAAATTGAAGATCCCTCGTCTCATATCAATACACAATATCATCGACAATATAGTTGTTTAGAGAGACTTGTTTATAGAGATTTTCTCTTAAACATATTGATATTTTTTCAATATATCCTTTATAATACTGTAAAAGATATGAAACTATCTGTAAAGGTTTAAATATATCCCTTATCCGCCTATTTGTCAAAAAACCCATTCACTAAATCTTTTTTTTAATCCATTTTTACCTTTAAAGCTAACATAAATTTATTTTTGTTATTTATTATGTAGATTTCTATTTCTTGAAATATTTCACTTTGACTCTGTCTGCAAATATACTAACATCAATGCAATGTAAGAATTGCCTCCTCATATTTGAATTCGTAAAAAATTATGTGATAGTAGAGATGAAAATGTTGGGATTTAGCAAGTGTGAATGGAAAAGAAAAGAGAGAATATGAAAAGTGAGGAAACTACTTTGGAGTGAAAATGAAAAGTCATTTGCAAAGTGCAAATGAAAAGTCATTTTTCCAATATCGGCAAAAGAAAGGGAAATTGTTGTCTTTATAGAAGGAAACACTCCATTACTTCTTAAAGAGCTAAGAAGAAGATGCCTCCTCGCGCCGTCGTCGTCGCTCGCTCAGCTTCGGATTTGGCAAATGATGTGATTGATAAATTTTTTGGACAAAATTTATTTAATCAGTTTTTGTTAAATCAAATAAATCCTGTTAAAATTATCTCTTATAAATTTGCAGGTAACATTCCGAAAAGTTGTTACTTTCCGAAAAGTCGTTACTTTCCAAAAAAATCGTTATTTTCCTAACAGACACAATTTTCCGAAAAGTTTTTATTTTTTTTCAAAAGACACAACTTTCTAGATAAAATAGGTATGAACAGATTTCACTGAACAGACATGTTCCTTGCCGAAAATGGCTATAAAAGGAAGTCAATTTTTGATTTTTTAAACACTGAAAATTTTTCTTTCTCTGCATTTATTTTTTTCTCTCAAATAAAATCAAAGTGTAGATCGACTGAGTCTGCGTGACTTGTTGCTGTTCTTAAGTTCGTTGAAGTTAAAGAAGTTTGATGTACCGCCATTTCTTTAACAGGTTTAATCCATTTTATTTTGGGAGAAATTAATCCATAACCTTGGGTACAGTGAGGGGATTAAATTTCTTAAGGACATACAATAGTTTCTGTGGACTCGGATTAATTCTTGTATTTTATATTTTTTAAGGACATACAGTAGTTTCTGTGGACTCGGATTAATTCTTGTATTTTATATTTTTTCTGCTTCATCTTATTTCTGTTTTTTTTTATTAACCTTATAAATAAAGGTTATTGTAAGAATAACAGAAAAATCTATACATTAAGCAATAACAATAAAATCACAATCTTCACCAACTACCTCAAGATGGAAATGTTGCTATGATGTCGAAAAACAAAATAAAAGTACATTTCACCATTTTTTTCATGTACAATCTTCAATATAACACTCCATTGATAATTAGACGAATCTTTTTACTAAAGTATTACCAACCACAACACGTGAGAGGTTGACGTACAGTATTGAAATACATCATCTTTGAGAAATTAAATGATGTTTGCGTAAGACTGAATTAGAATCTATGGTCACTTTAACTGAAACTTTTATAAAGATAGAGTTTTTTAAAAAAAGTTAACGAGTCAACAAATAACGTACATTACAAGATATGTATAGTCTCTTATTTCACAAAAAATATTTTTAATAAGATTTTTTCGATTTCTATCTATCAATTATATTCCAAAAAAAAGAGTGTTTTATGTATTATTATTATAATTACAATAGATGCTTTTAACTCCTACGAATAGTTTTCACCTTTATGATAGTAAAAAATACCTCACCTCCTCACTGATCTCCCACATCCTCGTGATCTTCCTCACATTCTCACGAGTTAGTATTATGTTCAAAATTTTTTGACGAATTATACAAATTATTGTTCTTTCTCGTTCGTTTCTTCTCTCCTTCTCTCAATCTAGTTCGCTTCTCTCTTCCCTCTTCCAATCTCGTTCGTCTCTCCTTCATTTTTCAATCTCGCTCTTCATAATATACAAATACATATATATAATCTACGATCATCTACGCGATATTCATATATAATTCACCTTTTTCCTACTTTCTGCCCTCTCTCGCTCGCTTCTCACCTTCCTCTCCCTAATCTCGCTCGCTACTATGAATAATAATTATCAAACTTAATAACGAAATGTAATCAGACTATTTTAAGTGACTATATGTGAAAGTTTCTTAAAATATCATTACATAAACTAAAATAAAAAATAATAATAATAAAAGGTAAAATACTCGTAAAAAAACATATTCATTTGTCAAATCTTTTGATCTTTTTTCTCTCTAAAAATCATTTGTCAAGTTTTTTTTTCTTCCTTTTTTCCAAATATAAAAGAGAATAAATATGAGATATTTATCAAAAAATATGAAACTTTCTTTTCGAGAAAGGAGAGAGAATTTAAAGAATGGCAGTCCCCAATCTAATTAATAGGAGACGTGGCAATTTTCAGATTATTCTTTGTGAAGACTAGGCATACAAAACAAACGTCACTTTATTTTTCTACATACATCTAATTTTTTTTATTAAAAAAATATTTTTTTTCTTCTAATTTTTATTGTTTTTGTTGATATACACTTGGTACGTTATTATTGTTGATAATATCTTACTAATTAATTTAATAAGAATAATAAGAACAAAATAATTCATATAACTTCATAACTTAATACGTTATTATTATTAATAATATCTTATTAATTAATTTAATAATTATAATAAGAATAAAATAATTTGTATAACTTCATAAGTCTGAAAAAACATGTATATATAAAGTGTTATTTCTATCTGGTAATCATAAATGACTATTTTAAATATATTTTTATTAATTAATATAATATAAGTAAAATATAATAAAGAAAAGAATACATGATCATATTATATAAATTTTTTTGTTATAATATCTCTCTTGTTATGTCAAACTATCGAAAAAATACATATCTAATATAAATTAGTTTATTGTTATATACACTGGTATTATTATTGTAATCATAATTAATTTAATAATTATAATAGAATAAAATAATTCATATAACTTATAAGTCTGAAAAATATGTATATATAGAGTGTTATTTCTATCTGTAATAAATAAACTATTTAAATAATTAAATCAATATAAGTATAAAAAATAAAAATAATAATAGAAAAACGAATAATACAATGATCATGAGATTAATATATAAGTTTTTTGATTAAAATAGCCTCTTGACTTGTTATGTTCAAACTTATCCTTTCCTTCTAACAACAAGAAAAGAAAAATAGAAAAGAAAAAGAAAGATTAAACCCCTTTTTTTTTTTTTTATGATTTATGAAAGGAAAAATCATTTTTGTTGTTTCTTATATATATAAAAAATAAAAATAAAAAAATAATTTATGATTAGGTTTGTTTAACTTACTTTTCTAAAAACAAGGAAAAAAAAAAGAATATTTTCTTCTATATGCTTCCTATAAAACATCTATATTGAATAAAAAGTATCTGTTTTTTTTTTTGCATTTAATCAGCTCTTCCCTAACAGTACTTCAAAAACAAAACCCTAAAACAGGATTGATTCGCCGCCAGATTTTTTTTTTCTCTCTTTTCTCCCATATAAACTTTCATCATATCTAACATTTGCTCACTCTTTGTTCAGAAAAAGACACTTTCTTGAAGTTTTTTAATCAAAGATTGGGTTTTTATGAGCTTAAATCTTATGTTTTCATGTGGGTTTTGTAGTTTTGAGGTTTATATGTGAAAAAAAGTTTTTGGTTTTTTTTTCCTTGTGTTGGTAGGGTTTGTGGGTGTTGATTATATTTTTGTTCTGGACTGACTGTGTAATTTGGTATTTGATCATGGAGGTCTTGGAGGCTGGATGTTGAGGAAAGAGGTTTCTTGGAATTTAATTTGATCAAAGGTTTGGTTTTTATGAGCTGAAAGATTTTATTTTGAGGTTTTATACGTGGGGATTGTAGGTTTCTATGATAAAGTTTTGATTTTTGATAGATTTCTTGGTTTGTTAAGGATTGTGGGTAGTGATTATATTTGTTGTGGACTGACTGTGTAATTGGTGTTTGATTAGGAGATGTTGAAAAAAGAGGTTTCTTGGAATTTTAGTTGATCAAAGAGGATTTTGAGCTTGTCTTCTTGGGTTTTTTAGATTATAAAGGTTTATTATAATCTTGATTTTGATAACTTCATTGGGCTGTTAAGGATTTTGGAATGCGTGTGTTATTGGTTGTATTAAGTTTGTGAATATGGTATCTGAATTAGGTAGGAGACCAATGATGGGAAACAATGAAAATTCGTTTGGAGATGAGTATGAGACAGAGATTGGGATGTTGCTTCGTGACCAGCGACGACAAGAAGCTGATGATCGTGAAAAGGAGCTGAATATGTATAGAAGTGGGTCAGCTCCACCTACTGTTGAGGGTTCGTTGAGTGCAGTGGGTGGATTGTTTAATAATAGTGGTTTCATGTCTGAGGAGGAGCTAAGGTCTGATCCTGCTTACTTATCTTACTATTACTCGAATGTAAATCTTAATCCTAGGTTGCCTCCACCACTGTTGTCCAAAGAGGATTGGCGTTTTTCACAGAGGTTGCAAGGAGGGAGCTCTGCTATTGGTGATAGGAGGAAGGTAAACAAGAATGATAATGGTAATGGTGGGAGGTCACCTTTTCCTATGCCTCCCGGATTTAACTCGAAAAAAGCAGAGAGCGAGAATGAGACGGATAAATTGCAGGGTTCAGTGGAATGGGGTGGTGATGGGCTGATTGGTTTGCCAGGACTAGGACTAGGTAGTAAAAAGAAGAGCATTGCTGAAATGTTCCAGGTGCATACTTGAAACTTTGTCTAGTGCATCTTTTACAATTTCAACTTTGGCTTATGGTTGTTGGATCCCAAATTCAACTATTAAATGCTTTGAAAGTGCAACAATTAACACTTGGTATTAATGCTTCATGAAATTTATCTCATTTATGTTACTTCTCAACCAGTATGTTTCTACTTAGAATGAAATACCCTGCAAGTTTCCTTGAGCTGTTTTGGCTGGACTTGGTATTTTCAGTTTGTGGAATTTTTTGTTATTGTGTGGCATGAATTCTACATGATAGTTGATTCATGTAAAGTGGTTGTATTGAATGGTAACAATTGGCAGCACAAATCTTTCATGATAATAATTTGAATCATTCGTGGAAGGTCTTTTATCGTTAAGTTGCTTAAAATTTGTGTGTTTCCTAATCATTCTTTTCGTCTGTGATACTCTTTGTTATACCACTTTGTTTGCAAGATGTCTTGGTAGACATGATACTCTTCTGTCAATCATCTTTCTTAAGTTGATTAGGTTGGAGGCAGTTCTACATCTTTGGCCGACATTTATGATTAAAGGAGGGTCCTTCGAAGTTAAAATCAACTGACCATCTGGAAGAATGAATACTTTTTGTTCCAGATATGGGACTTGTTTTGCATTCACATGATAAGAGCAAAATAGTGTAACAATTATCTCTAGGATGTAGGGGTAAGGTCTCGTACATTCCACCCTCCTCAGCCCCTACTTGTGGGATTACATTGGATATGTTTTATGTTTTTGTTGTTTTGAGTGTAACAATTACTTGTATCAAGTGCGGAATTGGCTATGAGGAAACGTGAGCTTTACATACTCCAATAAGAGCAAACATTTCTTACAATATTGTGTTTCTTGTTCACTGTGTCAGAACACCCTTTAGCTCATAAACAATTAAGACCCTAGTAATGGTGCGCTTGTGCTCCAGTTAAAGCAAGCATCTCTTCTCAACTGGAAGAATGTTGCCTTTCTTGTTTACTGGGTTTTAAAATGCCCATTAGTTCATTAAGCGATGCAAGATAGTGATATTGGTTGTGTGTATGTATGGTTCCTATATGATATTGGTTTTTGGCATTCGCATGGTAAGTGCAAAATTATGTAACAATTAATAATATTGTAGAAATGTTGTTGCATTTCTTTGTTTAATCATTAATTGTATGAAAATGCATGTCGTTCACTTCTTACCCCATTGAGTACACTAAGCCATGTTTGATCTCTGTTCCGACATTTCAAATCTGCTTTTCTGGTTGGTGGATGTTGTGCTCCATCATTCTCCCTTCTCCTGTGATGTATAGTTTCTCTTTAAATTATGTTGGTTTCCAGCTGAATGGATTGCTGTACTGTATAAAGTGTTGTTTTGGATGATTTTCTGAACCTTACAATTTTTTTAATCTTCTTAAATGAAATGTTTCCTCCAGGATGACTTTAGCCGTGTATCTCCTGCTCCTGGTCATCCTTCACGTCCAGCTAGCCGAAATGCTTTTGACGGAAGTGCTGATACAATAGGTTCAGCAGAAGGTGAGCTTCCTCATCTTCGTCACGAGGTTTCTTCTTCAAAGCCAATAAGGTCTGCATCAAGCACACAAATCCCATCTGCTGCTCAACATGATGAGGTTCCTACTTCCTATTCATATGCTGCTGCTTTGGGGGCTTCCTTATCAAGAAGTACCACTCCTGATCCCCAACACATTGCTAGGGCTCCTAGCCCTTCCCTCACACCTATTGGTGGGGGCAGGGTAGTCAATTCAGAGAAGAGAAGTGTTAGTAGTCCAAATCCGTTTAATGGTGTGTCGTCTCACAGAACCGAGTCTTCAGAGCTTGTTGCTGCTTTATCTGGCATGAATATATCTAATGGTACGTTAGTTGAGATCATCTCTTGGATTGAACATGATATTGGTTTTAATACTATCCTCACAATCTTGCAGGTGGGCAGAATAGTACGAAGCAGCATGATTTCTTGAAGCAATCCGAATCCCCCCAGTTTAATATGGCTTCTACTGCTCAGTCTGCGAAAGTACCATATTCTGTTGCTGTTACTGGCTCCAGTAGTTCATACCTCAAAGGATCCCCAACGTCGGGATTGAATGGTGGAGGTGGCGTACTGTCTCAGTATCCCCATTTGGATAGTCCAAATTCATCCTTTTCTAATTATGGATTTAGTGGTCATGCTGTCAGTCCAATGTCAAGCCATCTTGGCAACTATAATTTGCCACCTTTATTTGGAAATGCTGCTGTTGCATCAGCGATGGCTGTACCTGGTTTGGACTCTCGAATGTTAGGGGGATCTAATTTAAGCGCTGCAACCTCAGAGCAGACTCTCAGCAGAATGGGAAATCAAATGGGAGGAAATGGTGTGCCAGCATCATTCATGGATCCTATGTATCTTCAGTACTTGTCAGCTGAATATGCTGCGCAGGTTGCTGTTCTTAATGATCCTTCCTTGGACAGGAACTATATGGGTAATTCATATGTGGACTTGTTTCAGAAAGCTTATCTCAGTAGTGTGCTACCTCAAAAATCTCAATATGGGGTCCCATTAAATAGCAAGACTAGCGGTTCAGGTCATCCTGGCTATTATGGAAATTCTGCATTTGGAGTTGGTCTATCATATCCTGGGAGTCCTTTAGCAAGTCCAGTCTCTCCAGTAGGACCTGGTAGTCCTATGAGGCATAGTGATTATAATATGAGATTTCCTGGTAGAATAAGAAACATAGCTGGAGGTGTGATGGGACCATATCACTTGGATAACATGGAGAACAGCGTCACATCCTCCCTACTGGAAGAGTTCAAAAGCAACAAGGCCAAGTGTTTTGAACTTTCAGAAATTGCAGGTCACGTTGTTGAGTTCAGGTATGTATCATTAATTTTTTCTACTTGGTCTTTACCTACTTAAACTAGCCTCACTTCTAAAACTATATATATCACCTGTGATCAGTGCTGACCAGTATGGGAGCCGATTCATTCAACAAAAACTCGAAACTGCAACCACTGAGGAAAAAAACATGGTTTTCCAGGAAATTTTTCCCCAAGCTCTTACTTTGATGACTGATGTCTTTGGGAATTACGTAATCCAGAAGGTATTTCTAAATTTGGTTGTTTATGGAGTATATATTGATGCTGAGGTGCATGATCTCCAAGTCTGCTTTGTTTCTCTTTAAATGGATTATAATGCATCTATTTCTCGTGCAGTTTTTTGAACATGGAATGGCATCTCAGAGGAGAGAATTGGCTAGCATACTCTTTGGGCATGTTCTAACGCTGAGCCTTCAAATGTATGGTTGTCGTGTGATACAAAAGGTATTCCAAAGTGAATCTAGGAATGCTCATACATGCTCAAGTGTTATCTGCTAGATTAATCTTTGTTTTGGTTTTTATTCTGATAAACTAAATGTTAGCACCAACCAGTGGGCTCTCTGGGCTGATTATCAGCTTCTTCTCAATAACTCGAGTTATATTGAGATGAAAATTGTGGTATGGTTGACTCTGCAGGCAATAGAAGTAGTTGACATGGAC
The DNA here is from genome assembly GCA_027705065.1 of Solanum peruvianum. Classification (NCBI taxonomy): domain Eukaryota; kingdom Viridiplantae; phylum Streptophyta; class Magnoliopsida; order Solanales; family Solanaceae; genus Solanum; species Solanum peruvianum. The sequence goes on along the minus strand of JAKWJD010001760.1, from coordinate 1,395,620 downwards.
CAGAAGATTAAAATGGTTGAGGAGCTTGATGGTCATGTTATGCGCTGTGTACGAGATCAGAATGGTAATCATGTCATTCAGAAATGTATTGAATGCGTACCAGAACTTCATATCCAATTTATCGTCTCAACATTTTTTGGACAAGTTATTACTCTCTCAACTCATCCATATGGCTGTCGAGTTATACAGGTAGATCAGTGATGTTTCTTATCCATTTGTCATAGTAATTTACTTTGATATATTACTAATATTCCTTGATCCTTTATCTTTCAGAGAGTATTGGAACACTGTGACAATCCAGAAACTCAAAGTAAAGTGATGGAAGAAATCCTTGGATCTGTAAGCATGTTGGCACAAGATCAATATGGCAATTATGTTGTTCAGGTATGTAATATTCACTAAGCAATTTGCTGCAGCTGGCGTGTGGACTATCGGATTTAGAAGTAACTATTTTTTGGTTCTTTTTCTTGAATTAGTTGTTTTTTGTACAAAATATCTTCACTTCTTGACTAGTATGGAGCAATGCATAAAATGTATCTGAGTTGGCAATTCCTGATTTTATTTTGATAAGGTAAAAGTTGATTATTGTAATGAAGTAACCAAGATGTACCAAGACATTACAGGGAAATACAGAACTCCCTGAACATCTAACGCTCCCAGCAGACGCAAGAAATTCTGTTGTGAGCATATACTTTGCTTATTTTTAAATATGGAATATCACACATTTCATTCCATTGATTGATGGCTCTGTCAGTTTCGCAACTTTAGATGTTTGCGACGTCGTTAATTTTTTTTTTTTTTACTTCTTTGAAAACTAGAAGTTAGAAAATTGAAAAAACTATTCACAAAAAATTTCAACCTTATGCATGCACGTACACATTCACGTGGTTCTCTAGTGTTGCCAATGTATGCCGTCACGCTTAACAGGATGCTAAATGTGGAACCTAGTACCTGTTCTGGCTAGAAGAAAAGGTTATTAAGTAATGGTATTTCCCTCTATTATAAGACAGAAGCCTTTCTTGAGTTCTTATTTGCTTCCTTTGATTTTGTTTTAATAGAGTATTAGTGAGTGAAAGCGCTCTTTTAGTCGGTTAAAAGTTTGCTTGTAAAAATTTAGCAAAGATGTCTTTGATCCCTATACTGAGGTACAATTCAACCTTTTTTCCTTGTACTTATTCATTCCTCTGTTGTTTTAAATGCAATACTTCCAGCATGTATTGGAGCACGGGAAGCCGGATGAGCGCTCTACTATAATTCAGGAACTAGCTGGGAAGATTGTACAAATGAGCCAGCAGAAGTTTGCTTCGAACGTTGTTGAGAAGTGTTTAACTTTCTGTAATTCCAGTGAACGACAGCTATTGGTGAATGAGATGCTTGGCACAACTGATGAAAATGAGCCTCTTCAGGTTTGTCTAAATTTTATTCAACATTTTACCATTTAAGCAGGATTTTGATTTGCATATGGCTACTGGGTTCATAATATTCAGTACTGCTTCAAGATAACATATATGGGAACTTCAGTTTTTTTTATTGTAAGCAACTTCTCTACCTTCACAAGATAGGTTCAAGATTGCTTACACATCACCTTGGGCAGACCCAGTTACACTAGGTATGATGTTGCTGCTGCATCAGGGTGGAGTATAATCCACCTATGTTGAGCATTTGTTGAACTTTTGAACTCTTGTATACACCTGCCTGAATTTCCGAACTCCGGGGTAGCAAGCCTGGTTGAGGATATGTTGGAGCTTCTGGATAGGATGTTTGAGCCTAGAGATTGCTGAACTAATGATTGTTGTCTTCTGGTGGGCCTCTATTGAGATACAACCCTATCAAGTTCTTTACCTCTGTTTATGTTCCTGTTCCTGTTGAGATGCATGGCATTGCAGTCTCAGTTTAATTGCTAAGGTTCCCAGCTGTCTTATTTTTAGGATGTAGCTTGAATGCGACATCAGTCTCTTAAGAAAGGTTGAACTTGGAAGAAAAAATTGGTATAACCGATATTTTGTGGCACTTGCTTTTGAAAGGCAAGAAGTGGTTGAAGATGAAGTTACCAAACAATCATTCATCAATCCCGATTCTTCTATTATTCAGTTTCCTAGCTCCAAAAATTAACCCAGAAAAACCTCAAAACCAACTGTTGCCGAATTGAAGATAAGATATTGAACTGTCTTGCTTAATTTCAAACTAAAATCATGGATTATGTTGAATTCAAAATAAGCACAAAAGTGATATGTGTTAGCTATAATTTTTTAACTTCTCTTAAAACTAGCTGTATTGTGACCAGCATTGACTTACCCTTGACATATTGCTAAAAGGCATTTGAAACTGAGGCAAAGGGTGATGTTGCATAAGTTTTTGGTTGTTAATTTGTTCACCGTTCCAAACATATCATGGTTGGCGGGCAGAGGTAGCTGGCTCTTCTGAACCTTGTATTTTGCTCGTGCTTTTTGACATCTTGACATTTTTGGTCCCCTTTAAAGAAATTTTTACAAGTCGACTTTGGATGCTTAGCTTGATGTGTTGGAACTCTTCTCAAAAAAAGATGGAGCAAGTGGGGTGGGTGTTCGCCCGGAGTGTTTTCTCCATGTCAAGATACCCCGAGTTTTCTATATAATTATTGGACCTCAACAATATCATGCTTTAACTTTTTGCATCTTTGGGAATAGAGTTTATCTAAGAAGTACTACCACATGTACCTATGGTTTTGATTTTGGTAGCAGTTGTAACATATAAACTTTTAAATAGTCTTGTTTCTCCTCTCTCTTCTCTAATTGAAATCAGTTGTGCATTGTGTTTTCACATCTTTCTTCTTTTTATCCAGGCTATGATGAAAGATCAGTTTGCAAATTATGTAGTACAGAAGGTTCTGGAAACTTGTAGTGATCAGCAACGCGAGCTGATCATGTCGAGAATTAAAGTTCACTTGAATGCTCTGAAGAAATATACTTACGGAAAGCATATTGTCGCCCGTGTTGAAAAGCTAGTTGCTGCTGGGGGTGAGCTCTTTTTCTGTTTGTTACTTGTCTAGATAGTGTTTGGCCATAACTTTACACGCAAATACAGCACTGTTGGAAAAATTTGTCTCACTTATAAATCTTCCAACCTTTTTTCCAAGTGACACATGTCCAAACTTACAAAGACTCGTTCTCCAACTTCGACTTCAATAACTCGTTTCGTTATCAGGTTTCAACTGAATATTGTCCGAACGTCTGCTAAATGATTTTTGTATGCTGTTGTTTTGCAGAAAGGAGGATTGCGGCGCAGTCCCTAAGTACTGCTTAGTCATGTAGGAAAAGAAAGTTGTACAGCTAACTGAGGCTAGTTTGAGCTACCTATCTTCCACATCTGTGTTTTGTTATTTGCAAATAAAAGTTGTTGCATGTACTAGAGGAGATGTACATTGTGTAGTTAAAAAACATAAATATCAGGTATGCTGAAGCTCAGATGTCAAATATTCGAGATGGCTGTGCAGATGGAAGTTGAGGTGTAAAAAAAAAAGGAAGATAAAAAAGGCGAGGTAGTTTTACATCGACGCGACTGTACAAATGTTGCCTTTGTTGGAGAGTTGATGTTTTAGGGGAAGGTCAGAATTTTATTGTATGGTATTTGACAATTTTTTTCTTTTATGGCCAAGTATATTTTACTTCATCTCGAATCCTCAGTTTTCTACTCTTTTTGTGGATTTATTTGATACTCTCTTAATCTGCAATTGGATTTGCTTATGTTTGTTCATTTGGTGATGTGGAATTATGTTTTTATTTGTTTTCCCATGCATGTCTCATTGGAGCCCCGACTAATCTGGATTCGTTAGCATATGATTTGTAGAAGGGGATATTAATAATATTCTTTTTCATACTCGTGATTTGAATTTGAGACTTCTGGTTAAGTATGAAAGGGATGTATCGAGCTTGTGTACATTGTTTGTTGATTGATTTAAACTTTATGTTATATATTTGCTCTTGTGTCAATTAGTTGCATCTGGTTTATATTATGATTTATTCACTTATTTATTATTAATATCTTTGAATAAAATCTTAATATCAATAAAAAAATAATTGTGCATGGAATTTTTTAATCCTTTGTCAGAATTTGACTAGAATGGTAAAATAACATTTTTCACATTATGTTATTAACATTTTATAACGGAGGAAATGCAAAAGTATTTGGTGCTAATTTAGATATTATCTCAAATTATGATTTGAAGTTATCATATGAAATTCAAGTTGATTTGAAATTGAAATTTTGTTGCATATTTAATTTAAATTTCTTAAAATATATACATGTTTTTAAAAATAGCTAAATGATCCTCACACTTGTGTTCCATAAAAGCTTTATTATCGCGAATTACTTTAAAATAAAATAAATTACCAATGAGTGTGAAGTTTTTATAGAGTATATTTTCATCGTCTTTGACATAGTAAGTTTCTTTTTTTTTTTCTCTCTCTTTTTTATTTTGCTTTCTTCTCCGTTTTTTCTCAATCAGTATTTGATATTTAGATTAAAGTTTGATTAAATTCGTGTTTGTGTAAGAAAGTTCTATATTGGGGGTAAGATACTCTCAAACAAAAATGAATTTGTACCCAAGAGGACTCAAATTCAAGATTTTTTATTAAACATGAAAATACTTATCACTGCACCACAATCCTGATCGGTGTTAATTATGTATAAAGTATACGTCTATACCTCTTCTACCATTGCCATTGTTGAAGTGTTATCAATGAATATGTAGTTTAAAAATTATCAGCAATTAATGCATTTTAAAGACAAATTAATAATTCTTTAATAGACTTATTTAAAATATATATCTAACAAATTGAGCCCATTTTTTATTTTTATTTTAAATCTCCATTAATTGATTTTTCTTTTTCCAATCATTAACTCAAGAGTAGCAACAACAAAGAAAAGTAATATTGTTATTTTTAAACTTATTAAAAGAAACTTAAACGGAAACCACCTTTTCTTATTTTCTAAAGATTGATCCTCAATTTTCTCCTAAAATTCACCAAAAATCAAAATCAAAACCTAAGATCATAAATTATTCATAAAAATTTGAGAGAGAAGAAAATATAGAAGAGCGAGAAGTTTCTCGAATTGACAAATTACATCTTGTTAGAAAGAAAATGTTAGCATATTCTTGAAAAAAAAATTTTATACAACCAAAAATAGAAGTATAAAACTAAATCCCAAGTGAAAGACTTTATGTATCAAATGTTATAAATATAATAAATTAATTTATTACCGAATAGTTGGTTAACCGATTAAAAAAAACCTCAAATCATTAAGAATCAATAACTCGATAAATAAGAAAACCAAAACCGTCACCAACATCGCTAACCAATAAGCTGTTACCGATAAACTAATATCTTTTTCTTCCATTCAAATTATCAATTTTAATTCAATTTTAGACAACCCTAATCTGAATAACCAATACCCCTTAATCCGTCACTCAATATAGGTAATTAGGTTTATGTATTGTTTAAACTTTATCGGTCTAGTTTGATTTCTATGGGGTGAATCATATCAATATTCTCTGGAGTAACTTTGAGAATAAACACTATGCTAGTGATATTTAATCGTAAATATACATAATAATAAAGAGTGATAAAATCTTTATTAAAGGTGGTGAAATTAAACTCAATTCGACCAAACTATTTAAGTTTGGGTTAGTTATTACTCCTCATTTGTTAGTTTAATGCATTTCAACCCATTAAAACTTGGATTGATATGTAACCCAAACTTTCTTTCGTGAAATCTTGTCAAAATGTTTTTAAAAAACTTCTTATTTTTATTTTTATGTTGTATATAGTTATAACAAAGAATTTTTTTATTAGATACCAAAAAGCTTATAAAATGTGCTACTAAAACTTTTTAAAAATTGGTCGGGTTGGATTATAATCAATTACTAACCCAGTTTGACCCAATTCATTTTGGCCCAAACAAATTAGGTTAGATTCGGTCTTGACCCATTTATTCTCCTGATCCATTTTGACATGTCCAAATTTAATTTCAATCCATCCAATTGTCAATTTTAGTCTTTTTCGATATTAGTTAATTATGAGTGAAACCAATGTGTCTATAGGCTTTAAAACACTTATAAAAATACTAATTATCGTTTAAAATATATTTTTAATAATAATTAAGCTATTATTGTTAGCTAGTTGCTAACGTTCAATGAATCCAATTTACTATACTTCTCTATTGCAAGTACACATTAGTCAAGTATGATGATGATTTGAACTATTGTAGATAATTATTCTTTTTTGGCTATATTTTATATTATTATGACAACTTAAAAAATGTGATGAAAAGTGAATTTTAGGTTCAATAACTTTGTGATGATTATTTTCTTTATAATTTAAGCCTCTTGTCGTTTTTTTTTTTCTGAATAACTTTATAATTTCTTTTTATTTAAAGATATTGATTGACAACATTTATAAAAGTCTCATAATATTTTTAAAATTGTAAGTTTCAAATGTTTATTTTTTATTTAGTTATGTTTAATTAAATTACATCACGAAAATTTAAGTAGAATCATATCCCCATCAAAGGGAGTAAGAGTACTTAATTGGGGCCCTATTTAAACATGATTTAAAATCATGATTAGAGAACATTCATATGAAAATGGGTGAATTCAAAGTTGAATTTTGTTTGAACATGAAATTTTAAATATTTTAAATTGTTTTTTGTTCTCATAAAGTAAAAATTTCAAAAATTTAATGAAAACTATCAATACTTTTCAAACTTGTATGTAATTTTACTGGATCAACAAAACTTATATCATAAACAAAGTAATAAAATATTCTAATATGCTACGTTAATAAATCACAAATTTCATGTTTCTTTTATAAGCAAATACTTGCGAAAACACGTTATTATAAAATTTCAAATACACATACTTTTACAAAGATCTACTGATCCAATAAATTAGCAGCAATAACTAGTTATTTTTTTTAAAATTATAATCCTCGCTCTTGGTACAAACGATTTCTTCACATCAACCATGCGACTTTTCTTTTACAAAAATGAGTTCCTTTACGCAAATATAAATTTATGGACCAATTTTAACATTAAAAAAAAATTAAAAATGGATTTTTTAAAAAGTAAATTAAAACCTACTTTTTAAAGAAATTAAGATTTAAATTTTATAAATAAATACTTATTTCAAAGTTAAAACTTCAAATTTGAACTCCTAATTCAATATTGAAATGCCTAGTTAATCCTATTTTCTTTGAGAAAATTAAGTAGGAATTCATAAATATTAAGATTGTGTACTTGCACATTACAACAATTACTGATTCTTGCAAAAAGAATCAAAAGAAAACGATAAGAAATAGATTTAGATATTTACTATTTTTTTGTTTGTTCATTTTAAATATTTTACATATCTCGTAAAAAATAATAATCAATATAAATATTTATTATAAATGTATATAAGTAAATTTTTTATAACAAAAAACAAGTAAAAGAAAAGAAAAAAAAATACTCACACAATTTTAATATATTTATCAAACTCTAACTTATAACTTAGTATAAGCATCTTTCAATAAAAAAAGGAAAAAAAAAAGTAAAGTGAGAAAAAGATATAGATATTTATAAGATTCTAGTAAGAAAGATCGATAAAAAATATTAATGTCTCACGTAATTGACATTAATTAGTATTACTGTTCACACAATTTTAATATATTTATCTAACTTTATTTAAATCAAGTAAAATAATGTAGTATAAGTAATATTTTTCTAGATTTGGCCTAAAGATACATTTGATCAAATAATTAATTCATTTAAAAAACAAGAACACATTTTTATAATAATTTTAATTATATAAGTGAAATCATGATTTCAATTTTTGAATATTAAAATTACATTTCAAATAAAAACACATTTATTAATAATAATTTAACATAAAGCATCTTTTCAACATATAAAAAGAAAAAGGTAAAAGTGAGAAAAAGATATAGATATTTATAAGATTCTAAGTAAAAAAAGATTGAAAAATATCTAGCAAAATCATCCACGTTGGCAATTGCTGGGCCAATTTAGAATCAGATATTGCACTTTTTCTCACACTTTTCCCCTTTATTTAATACTATATTCCTTATTTTCCACCGCCACATACCCCAATTTCTTCCCGCCGGTGAACTTACCGGAAAATCCTGTTACTCTGATCCAATCCTCTACTGATATCACGGAAGATTGGATTTAACTTGGAAAAAAAATAATTACAAGAAATTTTTTTTTAAGAGGAAAACTGTTGGGATTTGAGAAGGTTCTCTATGGGTGAAGAAGTGAAAATTACGGACGGTGATGGTTACGCCGGAGAAGATAATCGTGTTGGCGAGTGGGAAGACGGACTTCCGAGTTTTGACGATCTGACGCCGTTATCTCAGGTTTTAATCCCGCCGGAGTTAGCGTCGGCGTTTAGAATTACGCCGGAGCCGGCGAAGACGATGACGGATGTGAATCGTGCTTCGGAGAGTACGTTTTCGTCTCTACGTGCTGGACAGTTACATATGTTGTCGGAGAAGTATAATTTTAATGAAGGAAGGAATGGAGATAGAAATCATGAGAATGATGAGATGGATCTGACAAGAGATGGATCCGAGTCGAGGAAGACACGGAGGATTGACCCGGAGATGGTTACTGAAGAGGCTGATTCGGCATTGAGGAATGAGAATTGTGGAGATGATAATTCAGCTAAGACGCTGAAACGGCCGCGGTTAGTCTGGACGCCACAGCTGCATAAGCGATTTGTGGATGTTGTGGCGCATTTAGGGATTAAAAATGCTGTGCCGAAGACGATTATGCAGCTGATGAATGTGGAAGGACTGACGAGGGAAAATGTTGCTAGTCATTTACAGAAGTATAGGTTGTATTTGAAGAGAATGCAAGGGTTGTCGAATGAGGGACCTTCTTCGTCTGATCATTTGTTCGCTTCTACGCCTGTGCCACAGAGTTTGCAGCAGTCCGGTGGTAATGGACACAGTGGTAATGGTCATAGTAGTAATGGTCATATGCCTATGCCTATGCCTATGCCAATGATGTATCCGCCACAAATGGTGCCAATGCCTATGATGGGAATGTCAGGACATGGACATGGGCACGGGTTTCATCATCAGTATAATATGGGGCAACCCCGAGACTGGTCTGGAAATAAATTTGGTTCTTATCATCATGTTGCTCCTGGTGAAAAATAGGTGTAGACACAAAAAGGAGGTTAGATTCTTGATTCTATACAAGTTGCTGCAACTCTACTGTTTGATAGCTTTTTGTATGCTAATAATAGTTAATTGTTTGTACAGGGTTGATTACTGGATTGTGGCATCAGAAATCTCATTTGGTGGAATGCAAACTAGGAATTCCAGTTAGACCCTTTAGGCCTTTTTTCTTACTACTTGTTTAGATTTGGTAGATTTATAGGTAAAAAGTTGCATAAATTGCTCTAAAGTTCTTAGAGCTAGGTCATTTCTGATTGTAGCTTCTTATTCAGAAAGGAGCTTGAGGACATAATACATGATAAGATTGTTGTTTCGATCACACTTTGCTTGAAAAGTAGTAGAATAACCGGATTCTGTTTTTCTTTTTGTGTTGGTAAGTATCGTTATGTATCTTTTGGTGTGCCGATGTGTTTTTAATAGATGATTGACGGCGAAACCAGTTTTTTTCCTAGAAGTGGGTGTAGACGATACAAGAGTGACTTCTGACTCTTACATCTTGTTTACTACGACCCCTTTTGGTCAATTGCAAAAAAAATTACTATGGCAAAAAGCAAACTACTTCTTAGAATTTTCAGGCCATAGAACATTTTATCTGGCAGTTAGTGTTGGCGATATAGTATGAGTCACACTTTTTAATAAATTATTGGCGTGTAACGGATATTTGGTGTTCATACGCGCTGATCTTCGTTGTCCTGGAAGTGTATTGTTGCTGATAAAAAGTTCTATTCTAATTTCTGTAGCTGCAGAGAATAAGATACTAAAAGAATATTTTTTTTGTTGATCTCTTGAAATTGATGCAAACTAAGATGGATGGTCAAGTAAGAACATAGAATGACTTTTCTGCGCCACAACCAGCACTTCAAGGAGGGATCAACCTGTTCTAATTTTGTAATGAAGCTAGTATAGCAAAATAAAATTTCTTTTTTTAGAATCCAATATATTGTAGCAGTAACTGTTGTAACACATTAGTTGATATCGGTTTCCATGCGATCATATTTCTGCATTCTAGAAATGTTTCTGCTGTATCTAATGTTTTACCAGATATACATGGAGAGCTACTTGTTTCTATTGGATCTCAAGTGTTACACTACAGATGGCATTAAATGACAAGTGTACGCATTTTGCTTATTGTTAGTAATGGATGGAGTATTTGTTTTCAGTTATGATCAAATGCTCAATAATACGTTAGGAACTTGTCTGCTGCCTAACATGGTATATGAAGCATAGATACCATACTTCGCCACTTGACAGCCATATTTTCTTTCTTAACATAGTAATTGATTGTACTTGGCCAACTTTGTGGCTCCTAAGAGTTTATGTTTTATTAAATTTTATGTACAAATGACAAACATTTCATGTGGTTACATTTTCTCTGAGGCGGCTTAAAGTTTTCCGACACACCTAAATAATCTGCTGCCCTGATTTTTTTGTCGTTGATAACGTGGTGTCCGGGCCAGGATTCGCACACTGCGGCTGATTCCATGTATAACCGTCATCTTCCCCAACAACAGGTACTGTGTTACTCTGTCCATCAAGACTAGGACAAATGGGAAGAAATTATAATTTGCTGCCCTGTTTCCCCTTATTGAATGAACATGATAAAATTTTCTTTGGGAGGACTCATTAACTGAATATCTTATTTTGGCCTGGATGAATTTGTCAATTTTTTGTCATCTTTGTATTGTTTATACTACATATATTTTTGACCATCAAAGGTGTGACAGAAATCTAGTGGATTTGAGGAGCTTTTGATGAGAATACCTTTTGTGAATCACTTGGTTCACAGTATCAAGATACTTCTAGTAACATCTTTGGTAGTCTTGCTTGAGCTTGAAGCTTTTATTGTGAATGTGTAGCCTTTCCTCCCATGTGATTTATATGTTTATGTTAGCTATGGACTATATGAATGTGTTTGTCTTGCACTGTTCCTTTCTTTAAGCTAGTTCAGCGAAGCAACGGTGAATAGGTAAAGTTTGGTTGGTTGGAAGATGTTATATTGCACCTTCTTTAGTGGTCTCCTCTTAATATTACTTCTGTGTTAAAATTTGAAGAATATATTTTATGCAATTTATATCGGTTTGAAACCCTGACCATGTGAGCTTTGCAGACTGTAGCCTGTCCTAAGCCCCGATAAAAGGGGGTTGATGGCCGATGTAAAATAATTTAACTATGAAAAATGTCTGATTACTATAGCCAACTCCAGCTAAAGTAGATGCTGTTTGTCTTCCTGCATTAGTCTAAAATGTACATGTGGATGCAATGAATCACAACTTGTGGAATTGGTGTGGAATTTGAAGTGATTCTGATAACTTGTGCAATATGGACCTCTTCTTGTAAAGTAACCACTTGTGATGGTGGCTGCTTAGAAAATGAGTGGAAATTGACATTGTTTCATCTCGATCTTGTAGGTCATTTAGATTGATGCAGGTGTCAATGTTGTTTACAGTATCTCAACTCCATTTCTAGGGGAGATGGTTTTCTTCAATTTTCTTGACTTTATTAACTACTCAAATTCTGTTTTGTCTTGTCTGAATATTTTGATGTTCTTAACTACCTCATTAGCGTACCATGTTTAGGTTTTGATTATTAAAAATGTCGTGGTTAGGTATGCACTTGTTCTCGATGAACATTGTATAGAAGTGCTTCTGAATAATTATTAAACAGCGGAAGTAAATACTCTTTCAGATTAAGCTTAGTGCCTTAGTTAGCTTTCCTAATTGTCTTTGTGGTGCCATGTAGTTTCACTATTCTTACATATCATCTTACTCCTTTAATCTGTTCTTTGGCACTATGACTCTGTATGCTAGCGACTCTTCTTTAATGGGGCCAACATCTGCACATCTGCATATGTTAGCGACTCCAAAAGGGTATACCAATTTCAGATAACATCACTCATAGGTATCAAAGGCAAGTGCTCCAAGTGCATGCTCAAAGAGTGGTGGAGAAGAAATTGTTTTAGTTCTCTTGGTGAAATATACAGTCCCTATGTTTCTTGTTCTTGGTAACTGTCTCATCCAGGTGTTTTCTGTATTCTGGTTATTTATTTGGTAGAAGATCCGTGTGGGTAGTTGCTTGTTTCTTTATCATGCAAATAGTAAATTTGCTTATTATGTATACTTTGTACAACGAACATCTGCAATTTGTGCTTGCTCTGCTAGTCTACTAGACATGCCATTCTTCATGGAGATATTATGAAGGATACAACCAGTATTATAGAATCTTGTGTCCATTTATTTTCTTGGCCGCTTTTCATTTGCCTTTTGCTTATTCTCTGGATGGATAGAAACTGTACTGTTGAACTTCATTGTAGGTATGCAATCATCTCTGTGCTGTGCGGTTTATCAAGCCACAGATAACTGTAATCCAGAGAAGTCACTAGATCAAAGGTGGTTTATTTCATCCCCACGACAGAGGGGTTTTGCAGTCTCTTGCTGGATTTGTCTCCTGCACAAGGATCAAATGTACTTTTTTTTGCAACTTACTGGTATCACTGGTTTGATCGAATTTCTACTCTTTTATGTTATGATCCTCTTGCTGCCCTTTTCTAATCAAGTGCGTTTGATATGATGGAAGTCAATCTTATGAGAAGTTCCTTCTGTTGGTAATATTTTCTTGGAAATTGTTTCCACTTTCCGGTGTTAGGACTAGGTTGGTGACTGGATTAGTATGCTGCTACTAATGATAATATGAGACTAGAGGAAGGTGTTTGATGAAATTTTTGAGTATTAATTACTAATAGAATGTCCAAGTATGAGTCGAAGCAACTAGCAAGTGATGGTAGTTGAAAAAAAAAGACTCCTCCCTATTCACTTTCAATGGAATATTAATTTCTATAATCCCAGTACATGTATGCTGCAATTTATTTACAAAGCTTTAGGCATAAAGCTGAGCAAGGGGTAGCTGATAAAGAAAATGGTTGCTCATTAGTTTGAGCAGTGGACACGGCCTCTTGTAGAAATGCAGGATAAGGTTGCGTAGATAGATCCTTGTGGTCAGGCCCATCCTTGAATCCTGTGTATAGTGGGAGTATAGTGCACCGAGCTGAATGCAGCATGAAAATACTAGCCTATTATTCATCTGAAAGACACTTTTTATATTCTGATTTTCAGACCATACAACCCCCTCTTCAGACTTAGGGTCCTTCTTTAATAGGAAGTCTGGACAAACCTTTGCCTTTCTGTATCTTCTTTGATTTCGCTCGAAAAACTGTTTTGTTTAAAGCACTTTGTAGCGTCATTAGAAACCGAGTTGGTACTCAAGATGGTATGTAATGACTCCACACAGATCCTGAATCCCGCAGACACTACGTTTTGATCACTTTGATTCTGTAAATGAACTGCTCGTCTCTTTGTTGAATGGTGCATTTCCCCTTTGTGTTATATCAGTTGAGACTAGGGAGAAAAACCAACCATTGAATTATCTAAACTCACCCTTCGAGGCAGGTCTTTATCCAAGATCGCGTACTCAACTGATCTTCAGCTTCTCTAGCCATATGAAAACTTATGCAACTTCTACCCAACTACATCCAGGAACCTTTTTCAGTTTCTTCTTCTTGATCACCCTTTTTACCTTCGCGACGTTTATCCACTTACTTGCATCAGCATATAAACTTGATAGCAACACACTACTTCCAGCACTCTCAGGTTCAAGTTTAGCCAATTTCTCAGCTGCAACCGCTGCTAAATCCATATTTCCGTGCTGTTTACATGCCCCTAATAATGCTCCCCAAACAAATAAATCAGGTTCAATTGACATCCTCTGAATCAAATCGTAAGCCTCATCGAGTTTCCCTGCTCTCCCTAATAGATCCACCATACACGCGAAATGCTCCAATCTTGGCTTTATCGTGTACTTTTCCTGCATCAGTTTGAACAAACTTTCTCCATACTGCACAAGTCCAGCATGACTACAAGCAGTGAGAGCTGCTGTGAAAGTCAAGTGATCTGGTTTCCTATCTTCCTCTCTTAACATTTGATTGAATAACTCAATTGCTTCGCTGCAATACCCATGATTCGCGTAGCCAAAAATCATCGAGTTCCATGTTACTGTATTTCTTTCACACATCTTAGAAAACAAGTGCTTTGCTTCAGATATAAATCCACATTTTGCATACATGTCTATGAGAGAACTTTTCACGTATACATCCTTCTCGATCCCCATCACCACCGCATAACCATGTATCTCCTTCCCATGAATCAAATCTACCACAGTTGCACAAGCAGGCAATATGCTACTAATCGTAGCTGAACTTGGAGACGTCCCATCATCCAACATCCGCTTAAACGTGTCAAAAGCTTCCTTGTTATGAAAATTCTGCACTAGACCAGAAACTATACTAGTCCAAGAAACTACATCTAGCTCAAGTCCATCATCATGCATCAATTCAACAACTTTACAAACCATACCTTGATCATCTTCTTGCGAAAACCCTGCAATCAGAGTATTGTATGTCACCACATTAGGCTTCATACCTTGAACTTTCATTTCCTCAACCAAATCCAACGCTTCTCTAACGATCCCCTGTTGTACACAACCTGAAACCAAAGCATTCAACGCGACCAAATCTTTATCCACCGTCCCATTAAACACCCTTTTCGCCTTCTCAACTCTACCACATTTTGAATACATATCTACCAATGCACTAACCACATATGAGTCAAATTCAAACTTGTTCTTCAGAATCACACCGTGCAATATCTCCCCTGTTCGAAAATCATTGAAGCGTCCACAAGCTTTAAGTACACTAGGAAGAACAAACTTATTCGGCTTGTTTCCACCCTTTCGCATTTCATGAAAAACACACATTGCTTCCTCGTAAAACCCACGACGAGCATACGCCCCGATCAGAACAATCCAACGACGAGTATCTGATTGGGGAATTCTATCAAACACTTTACGTGCATGGGATAACTGTTTACATTCTGTATAAAAAGCAATAAGCTTTGAAGCAAAATGAGTTCTTTGAGCCAATCCATTGATGATTAAATGTGCATGTAATGCTTTGCCTAATTGCAAAGCACCATTTTGGGCATAGGTCTCAACAAGCTTTGTGTATATGTCTGTTACTTTGGTGCCAATGACCATTTCTCTCATGCTTTGGATAACTAGAAATTTTTCAGTTTATTAACTGCATTTTGAGAGAGAAAAGAGTATTTGGGAGCCCGTTTGAATTAGTTGATTGTAAATAAATAATAAAATTGATCTTATAAAGTTTGCATGTTTGAAATAAAAAAGAGTTTGAGTTTTGTGCGCCATTGGTGTATGAAATTTTTACAATCATCACGTACAATGAGATTTAATCATAGTAACTTATTTTTTTAATAAAAGTAACAATAATTATAAAAAAGAAAAGAAAAGTATATCAACGAGTTGAGTCTGGATTCTAATCAAATTTATTTCCATGACTAAATTATTTTCTTTCCAAAATTAATTACAATAATTGAGGTTTACAATAGATTTTCTCAGGACCTTGTTTTCTTGAATTTCTTCAAAGCATCAAAACTTTTAAATTTGCTAAGAAATAATTTTTAAGGCATCACGCGATTCTAAAATTGGACAAGTTTCTTTTACTTAGTGGTATTATTAATTGAACTTTCACTAATATTGAATATGTTTTTATAATTAAGGTGTTGAATAAATATATGAACAGATTCATTATTGTAAGCTATCTAACTTTCATAATTGTATTTTGCGCGATTAATGAAAAAATCAAATGTAGATAAGCGAAATATAGGAGTTAAAGTTATATTAGAAGAAATCCAAAAGACTCTTCCAAAGGAGTTTCAATCTCTTGATGATTCATTTAAGTTTTATCTTTGATTATGCTCATCGTAATGGTTATTGTGCGTCATGATTTTACGTATTGTTACCTTGTTCAACTGTCTGTAGTCGATGCACATTTTTAGAAACCTATCTTTCTTTCTTTACGAATAATAATAGTGCGCCTCGGTCAAATAAAAATTTTATCGAGTAAGTCTTGCAACTGTTGTTTTAATTCCTTTAACTCTGTCGAAGCCATACAATATGGGGGTATGGATATTGGCTATGTATCAAGAGTCAAATCAATACAAACGAGACGTTTTTAAAATTTGTCAATAATTCAGATGTGTTTTTAGTATTTTCTTCGTAAATAAAATCTAGGACCAAACGAGAGCTCAGTATTTTTCTTGCAAGTCAAAGTGGACAACCTCAAGGAATGATTTGACATATAATGATTTTAAGAACACCTGCAAATCACCTATTCTACAACATAGGAAGGCGAGCAAATCTATTATCCTACCAAATCTTTTATCATAGTTTCAAAGACAAATCTAATGAATCAAATAACATTAATTTAGACTTGTTACATCAAAATGGTCTTCTTCATGACCAATTTAGCCTCAATCAAATCATCACCACTTGTGCAAAAATGGGTTCTTTTTCACTTGGAATTCAAACCCATTGCCAGATTATGAAAATGGGGTTTGATTCAAATGTATTTATCAACACCGCTCTTGTTGATATGTATGGAAAATGTGGTTATGTTAAAGAAGCAGAGCAACTGTTTGATGAAATGCCTGAAAGAAATGTTGTGTCATGGAATGCTTTGATTTCTGGTTATTTGGACACCCATTACCCTGAAAGTGCGATTGTGTTGTTTCTTGATATGTTGAGAGAGGGTATTAGACCGACCCCGTCGAGTGTTTCGGCTGTGTTGGTTGGTTGTGCTCAGTTAGAAGCATGTGAAATTGGGGCTCAGTTGCATGGTTTGAGTTGGAAAGTTGGTTTTGCTTTGAATCTTGTTGTAGGGACTGTTTTGATTGATATGTATTTGAAGTGTTTTGATCTTGAGACTTCGAGGAGAGTTTTCGATCAAATGACTGAAAGGAATGTTATTACTTGGACATCAATGATTACTGGTTATGCGCAAAATAGTTGCCCTTTTCAAGCTCTGATTTTGTTCAAGGAAATGTTGAGGTTGGGAATTAGAGCTAATTATGTTACCTATACGAGTTTGTTAAGCTCGTTTTCTTGTTCAGATTACTTGGTTCATTGTGAGCAGGTGCACTGTCATGTAATACATCAATGTTGTAAGACTAACCATTACTTGGTGGTATCGTTGTTGTCTGCTTACTCAGGGTGTAATTGTAGCTTAGAGGATTTCCGTAAGTTGTGTTCTGACGTTGTGAAATGGGATGAGATCTCCTGGAATGCAGTTATTTCCGGTTTCTCTAATTTAGGAGTCGGTGGAGAAGCGTTCTCCTGCTTTTCAAGAATGAGGCGATCTGGTTTTACTGTTGATCATTACACTTTTGCGAGCATTTTGAAAGCAATAGGGTGCATTTCAGGCCTGGAGGAGGGAATGCTTATCCATTGTCTAGCTCTGAAAACAGGATATGCTTCTGAAGTTATCATACAAAATGGGCTTCTATCCATGTATACAAAATGTGGTAGACTTGAAGATGCCGAGAAAATATTCTCATCAATGGAGGAACGAGACCTCATATCGTGGAACTCACTTCTTACAGGGTGTGCACATCATGGTTATGGTAGTGATGTGATTATAATGTTTGAAGAAATGAGGAGATGTGGTATTAAACCAGATCTAACCACATTCCTTATTGTTCTTTCGGCATGTAGACATGCTGGCCTGCTCGACGAAGGGCTTAAATATTTTGATCTGATGAAGAATGACAATTCTCTACCACCACCAAAGCTAGAGCATTATGCTTGCATAGTCGACCTGTATGCCCGTGCTGGTCATCTACATGAAGCAGAGGACTTCATCAACAATATGCCAATAGAACCAGGACCTTCGGTTTATAAAAGTCTACTGAATGCTTGCCAACTACACGGTAATAAGGGACTTGCTGTGATTTCTGCCAAGAAGCTTGTTGAACTTCGTCCCAACGATCCTGCAACATACGTATTGCTAGCAAATGTGCTAGCATTGGAAGGGAATTGGAAGGACGCGGAGGGACAGCGGAAGCTTATGTTGGATAGAGGATTGAGTAAGAAACCTGGTTATAGCTGGCTATAATTCACAATAGGGTGGTATCATTACCAATTGACATGGTTCGAATTCTACTGCAGACAAAAACTTGGTATTTAAGTGAAGAAAGATAAACGGTCAGGTCCGATATCCACTGAGTTCCTTTCGTGCACCACTGGCTCTCGGAGATTTCTCGATTATCCTTTGTGGTAGGCTACTAAAATTGGAACCAATCTGTACATACTATACTCATTTGATTCCTGTAGGTACATGCTGATTGGGCTTACAATGAGAGAAAGGTGAGTTCTTCATTCTTTAGATCTAGAGGTGACAAAAGTAGCTCATGAAATCATAATCCGCTCAATCCGTCAAAAGTTTGAATTGATTATTCACCTGTTCATTTATTAGCTTAATCCGTTTGGACTCTCTAACTCGAATTGATCCATGAAAATTTTTGTCTAAATATTTACAAAAACTCCTCTTTTCTTAAAAAATAATAAATTTGATACTAATTTTTTTTTTTGTAGATTTTACATAAATTAGTTTTAATATGAAATTACAAATAAATTAAGTTTCTAATTATATTAATCCCTTAAAATTAAAAAAAAATCAGATACATAATTGAAGCTGGATACATTAAATACTGTCTTTGGTATATTAATATGTAGCTCGAATACATTAAATACTATCTCGGATACATTAATATGCAGCTTGGATACATTAAAAAAATAAGAGATTTTGGAGAAAAGTAACAGAAAATAATGGAAATAAGTGAAACAAAAGAGGTGTATTTATATAATTTGTCCCTTTTTTATTTTTTTTTTAAAAATATGTACTAAAAAAATTATAAAAGAACAAAACAATTAAAACTTAGTAACAATTGGATGCATTGGGTTTTGATCAACCTTTTTAGCCCATTTTAGCCTAATCTAACTTTAGAGATCAATAATTCGCTTATTTATTAAATTAATTCATTTTTATCTATTCAAATTCAATCAAACTTGCCTATTACCATTATTTATATCCATATACCTTTTCATTTATTTTTAAAATCATTTTATATTTTTCCTTCTCAACTGGCTTAAGCACAATCATCCCCTCAATTTGTACTTCTATTTCTGTGCTTTTGGATTTTAACATTCTCTAATTAAAAGATCTTGTTGAATTTTGAAAAATAATTAAGATACTTTTGGTTATTTTATAATTATAGTGCAAAATTTAAATCACTTTCTGTGTAATTATTTTGAACAGATATTTAGTTATAGATATTATTTGTTCCAGAAAAAAGCTGGATCACATGTTTTTTCAAATAGATAAGGGTCAACTACCAAAATAAATGGCACCAGAAAACCTTGTGTATTATTTTTTTTTTCATTTTTACTTGTCGTCGTGTTTCACTTTATGAAAATTAATTTGATTAATATTCAGAACTAAATTGAATTAGATTAAGTATTTAAGATTTTTACTCTTAATTAGATGCTCAAATACTTTCAAAATCAAGTTGTAATCCTTTTCATATTGGATAATTTGATAGTATGGAAAAAATACATTTTAAAATGTTAATTAAAGTTTATCCAATTTAACTTTTGAAAAGCAAAACGTAACAAGTAAAAGTGAAGAAGGAGTCGTTTGAAGATGCAGTGGTGTGGTTATTTAACTTTTAACTAGAGGTTTCGGATTCAAACTCTGAATATGAAGAAAATCATGTTGAGAGCGTTACCCCCGATTAGCCCTACCATGCGCACCATGATAATTATTACTCATCAACCTGAGAAAAACAAAGAATCTATACACGGTAAATTTAAAAACAATTTTTACCACAACCAAATCTAAGCATTTGTCCGAAAAATAAAATAAAATAAAATCAAAACCAAAACAAAGTACTCTATCTCCCCATGAAATATTATTCGAATTTTGAGAGTCAAGCAATTTAATTTTAACAACGAAATTGAGCATGAATTTAAAAGTTTTTTTATATATATTCTGATCATAATTTAGAGGTACTTATATTATAATTCAATAATAAATGATAAACATTATGTTAATTTGTTTGAATCTTGAAATTTGAACAAAATGTTTTGAAAAATTTGTCACTATTTTTGCACCAATTAGAAACGACTGGCTTGAAATTTTCTTTTGTAGATAAAATTTGACGTGGCATTATTTCATTGGAAATCCACTTTACTCATCCATCCAAATGGACAACTTTTTTCAATCCAAAAACTGTTTTCTGAGACCAGAATCAAATGCCACAGATATACAATTTCATGTTTTTTTTTAAAAAAAAACACAAAATTTTCATGCAAAATATAGTAACTAAATAGAAAGAATTAGCAATTCATCTGCTATTTCTTTCAAAAAATAAAATAAAAATTCATATCCTATGGCTCCAACTCTTACTTCAAATTCATTTCTCCTTTCAACTACACCTCATCCAAGATTATCATTCAAAAATCCAAGATTCATTGTTTCTGCTAAAAAATCTGGACAAAATCAAGAAACTACAACCAATTCTGGCAACCCCTTCAACTTTGATTTCGGTAATGTTCGGAACTGTGTGATCATTTCATCTAATATTTGATCTGTTTTATTTTTGGATAATGTTGAACTGTGTGACCATTTCATTTCAATTTACTTAATTATGTATGTGGAGTTGTTTTTTCTTATAATGTGTGAGAGTGAGACTTGAATGCAAGCCTTGCTAGTCGTCTGCTTGTTCTGATACCATGTTGAATTGTGCGATCATTTCATCTGACTTTACTTAATTATATTTGTAGACGTTTTTTTTGTTTCTTTTTAATTGCATTATGTTTGCTCTAATGCAATATTTGATACTTGAACACTAGACATTTGCTTGTTCTAATACCATGTTTGATTACGTATCCGTCTCATCTCAATTGACTTTATCATTTCTGTAAAGTTTCTTTGTGATTATTGGGTGACAGTGAGACTTGAATGCAGGACTTGTGTTTTCTCTAATGTCATATTGAGAATTGAACACTAGGCGTTTGCTTGCTCGAATACTATATTGAATTGTGCGGTCATTTCATTTGAATTTACTTAATTATGTCTGTAAAAGTGTGCTCTGGTGTTTGTTGAATTGTGTTAGTGTATTATCTAAAAGATTAGAAGACGAGCACACTTTTAGTTACTCAATTATACTGTGTATTCAACAGGTAAGTTACCTGATGTGACGTCTTTGATACCTGCTAGCGCGAACACATCTTCTGGATTGTCTTTTGGAGGCAAAGGGCAAAGGATCCTGGAACGGTGTTTGTTGCTGGTGCAACTGGGCAAGCTGGTATCCGCATTGCACAGTTGCTGTTGCGTGAAGGTTATAGTGTCAGAGCTGGAGTTTCTGACCTTGGTGCTGCACAAGAGCTAGCTCGTCTAGCCGTTAGCTACAAGGTCAGTCTCTTTGTCCTTGCAAAATACGGAACTTGTTAGAGTACCCAACACTGGTTGTAGGAATGAACTATTGTCGTATATGGTTTTGGGCAACATTAAGTCTTGAGCTAACGTTTTGGTTGAATTAGGTTCAAGGTCCATTTTTTTCTATCAGAGCCATCTTTTCTTTGTTGTGTTTCACAATATTAAGCCTGGATGTTATATCGTCCACGATCTAGATGTCCAACTTCGTGAGGGAGTGTTAGAGCGTCTCACATTGGTTGAGGGAATGGGTTGTTGTTTTCTGACTATAAAAGTTACATCATTGCAGGTAATCTCTAACGATGAGTCAAAACGTCTGAATGCAGTTGCATCATCATTTCAAGATGCAGAATCGATTGCAAAGGCAATCGGAAATGCTAGCAAAGTTGTGGTTACTATTAGTAAGGGAGAGGACGGTCCTGCGACTGAAGTCACCACAACAGATGCTGTACAAGTTATAGAAGCAGCACAATTAGCTGGCGTTGGACATGTGGCCATAGTCTATGATGAATCTTCTCCAGTAGGCTCTACATACAATGTGCTCGACGGAATTACATCATTCTTCAACAATCTGTTCTCAAAATCTCAACCGTTGACGATAGCAGAGTTTCTGCAGAAGATAGTAGAAACAGACCTAAGCTATACACTCATAAAAACCAGATTAACTGATGATTTCTCCCCTGAGAGCTCATACAAAATCGTCGTTTCAGCTGAAGGAAGTGCTGGTGCTGACGCCTATAAAGTAATGTAATGTATGCAATTTCTTTTAATGTTGAACATGTTCATATATTCTATTGTGGATTTAGTCACATGACATACTCTTCGGTTTATTGTTTCCTTTTTCTGCTTTCTAAGCATGTTAAATAGATCGAAATAAACTAAATCATCTCTTTTTTTTATGTGAATCATCAGGTGGGGAAGTCTCAGATAGCTAAGCTCGTTGTGGATGTTTTCTCCAACACAGCGGTGGCAGAAAATAAGGTAGTGACTGCTCCTCCTTTTAAGTAAAGCAACATTACAACAACAACTACACGTTGGGGTCGGTTATATGAAGTCTCACTCTCATATTGCTCCATTTAAGCCTGTTACATTACAGTAAACGTTGATTACCGGATTTAAATTGACAAGTTTACTAAGATAAGAAAGAGTTCAAATGAAATGAATTTATGCAAATGAACCTGTACTGGTCTTCTTTGGTGTAATGTGGATGTTCAACAACTGGAATTATTTTTTTGTACAGGTTGTCGAAGTCTTTGCTGATCCATCAGCACCGCCAAAGACTGTGGATGAACTTTTTAGGTAAATACCTCTATCCTCAGTTGCTGCATTTCCAAATTTCGGTGATACTAGTGCTCGTAAGAATGATTTCTCTACGTGTTTAACTTCTATGTACTAAATCTGAAAGTAATAAACGAATCATCAGATCATCTAAAAGATAGCTACAAGTAAGCGTCCATAAAAAGTGGGATCAGTAACGGGGAATATAAGATAAAGAGTTCCTGCTATGAAACAGGTTAAACTATTTCTTTTCACTCTGTCAGCAAAACAACATGGTCCAAACATAGTGTCGTCTAGGGAAGGTAGAGTGTACGCAGAACTTACCCTTACCTTATAGGTAGAGAGGCCATTTCCGATAAACCATTAGCTCAAGAAAAAGAAAAGTTCAAAGAAAGAAATAACGGAAGTACAAAAAGCAACAAATGATAACAAAAACAACAGATAGTAACATAACAAAAACTACAACAAAACAATATTATAATTATATACAGAGATTTATCCTCTTTCTACAAGTTCTGGGTGCCATATAATCTAAATGAATGAAACATTATATACACAGCGTCATTCCTGAGGATGGTCGGAGAAAGGCCTATGCAGAAGCCCTTGAAAAATCGAAAGCTGAGGAAGAAGCTCGAGGAGTTGCTGAAGCATCCAAGAGGCAGGAACAAGAATCAAAGAAGCTTGAAAAGAAAGAAGCAAAGGCTGCTGCTACCATCGCAAAGGAACCTGAAGAGAAGGCGTCATCACCTTCCGTTCCTTCTGTTGAAAGTCTACTAGACAAAGCAAAAGACTTTAGTACAGGATTTTCATTTGAAAAACTCAGCTCACAGCTCAAATCAGCTGTTGAAAAGGCTAACGAGGAATCAGACGCTCAAGTTGCTACCGTTAGGGGACAGGCCAAGGCTAAAAATTTGCCTGCTCAGAAAGCAGTGGTGAAAACTCCTCCAAGGAAACCATTTGCTTCGAAAACGAAGAAGGAGGCTCCGAAACCAGCTAAACAAACAGAGGTTGCTTCAACAGAGAAGAGGAAGATTTTTGGTGGACTGTTTCAACAAGAAACCATCTATGTTGATGACTAAGATGAATGAATAAGAGAAAGCCAAAATATTAATTTTCTATATATCATTTTAGCCTAATTATGAGGTTACAAACAATGGTTTAACTGAGGCTGAGTGAGAAAGCATGTAAATCCCTGCACATTTTCTGTGGATCTTAGTGTATATTTGCCTCAAATGCAACATTTAAGGCACTTGTTCATTTTTGTTATCACTTCCAAATAATATTTACTTTGTCTATCGATCGATGCACAAAACTTAAACTCATTGTATGTGTAAGTAGTAAGTAACCTTCTATGACTAGTTAAATTATCGCTAATAAATGGAGAAGCTACATAGGGTGTACTAATGTATCTTTATATTGGAAAATAATATTAGTGAACTCCTACATGTATATTTTTTTTTAAAAAAAATCAAGAAAATAATTTTCAAATCTACTTTTTCACTTTCATTAGACAAAAAGGGTATATCTGAACCATTTGTGTAACAGAAGGACTATATGTAACCACTTTTATAATAAGTGGTATATCACTTCTAAATCGCAAAGTTGAAAGGTATATCAGTCCTTTTCTCTATAATTTCTAAAGGCATAATACATAAATGTGTCCTTTAGCTTGACTTCAAATCACATTTATGTCCTTCAACTTTGGATGTGCACAAGTAGACGCTTAAACTTGTATAAAGTTGAAGAAATAAACACACATGTCCTGCATGTCATCCTATATGTCATTTTTTGTCCGACGTGGTGTCCTACGTGTATTGTGTCATGTAGGACTCATGTGTTTATTTTATTAAAGAGTTGGATAGTTAAGGTGTTTGTTTGTGCATTTATGAAAGTTGGAGGTCAAAATTAAAATTTGAAACCAAGTTTAAGATCTAATATATGTATTATGCCTAAAAAATATAAGTAAACACAAAAATTGTCAAAGAAAAAAACAAGGGAGTACAAAATGAGTCATATCAAAAAAAAGATCCGACTTATGATTTAGTTTGACTTGGTTTGATATTGAGAAAAAAATCCGACTATACTCAGGTCTTTTTGATGTTAACTAAAAAACTCAAATCGAAATCAAACCAATCGGATAACCCCACATTATATATATAATTTTAAAAACTTATTTTATACATAAAAAAATTTGTTAATATACACTTACATAATTTTTATCTTTTAAAATATTTTTTTCATAATTTTTATCTTTTAAAATATTCTTTCAACTTATTTTAGCATGATTTAGTACTTTTAAATTATGATCATTTCATTATGACTTATCAATTTTGCAATGTTTATTTTATTATACTATTTTTTATTGAATATTTTAGTGTCATCACTCATCTCATAACTGTGTTATTTTCTTAAGAAGCACCTTAGATAGTTGTACTAATGAAATATTTGGAGCAAAAATTAATTACATGTTTGTGTGAATACTTTAGCAGAAAAATATAAAAACCCGAAAAAAATTGAGATTTATTAGTTTGGTTTTATTGAAGATTTAAAAATTGGAAAAATTACTTGGATTAATACCTTCTAATAAATAATTACTGATTTAAGCGATACTTTTAATTCATTACCATTTATAACAATACTATGTTAAATCTGGAATATGTATTAAAAGTGAATTAAACATGCAATATATATGTATTATAACTATTTTATAAAATATATTATGCTTGTTTGGTAAGAAGTTGACACGTTGAATTATAAGTATATTAAAATATGAGATAAATATATTATCCATCAATAAAACTTGTATTATATTTGAATAATAAATTATTTTTTGTAATATGAATTAAAGTTTATTATAAATGTATTAAAAGTGATATAATGAAAAAAAATGTTGTTGCTATAACTGATAAATATTTTTTATTTGTAGTATATTTATGTAAGTTTCCCCTAAAAATTCAACACAAATAGTTTGATTTGGTATTTGAAAAAAGAAAAAATGACAAAATAAGTTCTTATTACCATTATCACCTTTTAGTTTTACAAATCCCCAAAGTTCCTCATTTTCGCGCATCAGATTAATGTATCAGTTGTATCTCGCGCATCAGGTTAATATATCACGTATAAAATGTACATCAAATTAGTGTATCATTTATAAAATGTAATGTATCTTATTTAACGATTATTGTATCTCACGCATCATATTAATGTATCAACGCTTGTATATTATTGTATCAGTTTGAGGAATTTCTGTAATTATAAACTTATAAGGGACAAATGATAATTTTACCTTAAAAGTGTGTGATTTCTATCATTTGCCCTTTGAAAAATCCGATCCAACCCAAAAAAAGTCAAGATTGAAAAAATCTAGAAAAAAATCCAAGTTTTATTAGTTTAGTTTGATTTATAAATTTAAAAGTTTTACACAAATAATTTAATTTAATTTTTAAAAAATTCAAACCAACCCGACATATACTTCAAAAGCAAGTTTTCCCACCTTAACCATTACGAATTAACAACTAAAACAATTAGAATGTAATTTCTCCGTTCATTTTTATTTGTAAATGTTATATTTTTTAAAAGTTAATTTAATTAATTTTTAAAATTAAATTAAATTATATTTATTAAATATGTTAAACAAAAAAATTAGAAATTTAAAAACTTACAAAAAGTATTACAAATTGTAATTTTTTGTATATCAATCTCATAAAAAAACAGTAAAATATTAGTCAAACTTTATATAATTATGAAAATAATAATGAGGGGAAATAACAATAAATGTAATACATACTTTTGATAAAGTTAGAAAAAAGAAGAAGATTGTATTAAATGATATTTCTTGTCTCAATTTATATATGGACTAACAAATATCAGTGTTAAGTGACCAATTTTGCCATTTTCCTCCAAAGTATTTAACTCATAACTGGAAAACAAAGGGAAATCGAAAAAGAAAAATGTGGGAATCCGTCTTGGTTTTACAGGTCCCTTCGCCTTCTGTGAAGTTCAAATTTCAAATTCCAAAACCTAGAAATTGGGCATGGATGAACAAGTACAGCTCAATCCGATGTGCCGGAAAAGTCAATCGATGGTCCCTTGATGGCATGAATGCCCTTGTCACTGGTGGTACTAGAGGCATTGGGTCCGTTTTCACTTATCCCTTTTCATTTACTTGTGCTTTTTTTTTTTAGGATACTGTATCTTTATAGCCATGTGATATAAAGCTTAATTGAAGAAATGGCGGTTCATATAGCCGATTCAAAATTGTTTGGGATTGAGGTGTAGATATTGTTATTATTGTTGTTGTATTTCTTAATATCCATTGGATATGAGCTTAAATGAAGAAATGGAGATTTAATACAGCTGGATCCAAATTGTTTGGGACTATCTTTATATCCACTGAATTTGAGCTTAAATGAAGATGTGAGGATTCATATAGTCAATTTCAACTAGTTGTTGGTGTTTGAACTTAAATAAAGAAACGAGGATGCACATAGCTGATTCCAAATTGTTTGGGACTGAGGTGTAGTTAGTCGTTATTATTGTCGTGGTATATCTTCATATCCACGATATTTGAGCTTAAATGAAGATATGAGGATTCATATAGGCAATTTCAACTTGTTTGAAATTGAGGCTTAGTTGTTGTTATTGTCATTGTATATCTTTATATCCATGGGATTTGAGCTTAAATAAAGAAATGAGGATTCACTTAGCTGATTCGAAAACTTTTAGGACTTAGGTGTAGTTTTTGTTATTGTCATTGTATATCCACCGGATATGAATTTAAATGAAGAAATGTGGATTCATATAGCCAATTTCAATTTGTTTAAGATTGAGATGGAGTTGTTTTTATTGTCGTTGTATATCTTGATATTCATGGGATATGATATTAAATGAAGAAATGAGGATTCAGTATAGCTGATAACAACTTGTTTGGGACTGAGATGTAGTTGTTGTCGTTGTATATCTTTATATCCATGGGGCCTAAATGAAAAAATGGAGATTCATATAGCGGCTATTCCAACTTTTTTGAGACTGAGGCATAATTGTTGTTATTATCCTTGTATATAATCTTATATCCATTCACACATTAATTGAGTTTTTACATAATTACTGTAGAATGTTGCTTGCTTTGTTTTGAGCCTTATAATTTCATTTACTATGGGTAGTTATGCCATTACTTTAATGTACAACAACAACATACACAGTGTTATCTCAGAAAGTGGGTTTGAATAGGGTAGGTGTACATAGACTTTACCGTTACCTAGTAATTTAAATACTTAAATATGACTTGTAATATCCTTTTAAACTCATTTTTTTTCAGTTATGACTTCTATTGTAGAAGATGTGACAGTAGTTTTTTTTGAATGATCTTGTAAGTAGTATTCACATTTCAGATTGAGGATACATGTTCAATTCTATTGTAAATTTTTTGAGGTGGAGTGGCTTTTGTGTAGTTTCTATAATATACATTTTATTTCAAGACAACCAAGGATTTCATGTACATTTCACATGATGAAGTATGCTTTGATCTGGTACTCTGAATCATCATTTGTTTTGAGACAGAAGTAATAACCAATATAGCCACAAGCCAAGTGCTTTTTTTTAAAAAAAATCTAGTTTCTTGAAAATCTGAGAATAACTACGCATTTGTATTTGATAATGTGAATTGTTGTATAATTAGGCATGCGATAGTGGAGGAATTGTGTGGACTGGGAGCCACTGTGCATACGTGTGCCCGGAATGAAGATGAGCTTGGAACATGTTTGAGGAGCTGGAAAGATGAGGGCTTTACAGTTTCTGGTTCCTTGTGTGATGTGTCTTCTCAAGTTGATCGCCAAAAATTAATGGAGGTTGTTTCGTCTACATTCAATGGGAAGCTCGACATTCTTGTAGGTATCTTTCTTTTTGATTGTTTATTCTCGTAGGTATCTTATGAGCTTAAGCACTTCTTAGAAGCTTTATATTTCAATGATATCTCTGTGGAGGACTTGGAGGCTAAGGAAAAGTTTTTCTTTTTAAAATTATGACTGTCTTGAGCCTAATGGATATCATATAGTCGACCTCAACCAGTTGGAACAAATAGATGATTTATGGAAAGTTTTTTATCTTCCAAAAAATGATTCTGTCGCATAAGATGTTTCTAGAAAGCTTACAGATAACTATCCTTTACCACCAAGAAATCCTAGAGGCCCAATGGTGTGCGGTTCAAATTTCTTTGAATTATTATTCCAGATTAGCACCAGAGTATGTATGACTGTTGCCGGTGCATATAGAACTCATATACCAACATTAGATTGATAATTGGGTTAATTTGCAAGAGATGCAGCTGAATTATTTTTCAGTGTCGAACCTAGAAATAATTTGGCAAACTGGCATTTCTCCAGCAGCCTATAATAAAAAACTAATTGAGTAGGTGGTTTTGTGGTATTGGGATCATTGTTGGATAATACATTGCATCATATCTCTCTTTTCTCCTCAAGTTATACATGATGTCGGATTAACTAATCATTCATAATGTTAGTGGACCTGGCACTTCAATGTTAAAATAAATATCTTTGACGTATGATGCATCTAGCTTCATTGGATGTATTGCATGCACTAATAGATGAACTAATTGGCTTTCTTTCATTGCTCAGTAGATAAACAACGCGGGGACCAATATTCGCAAAGCTATGGTGGATTTTACTGCTGAAGAGTTTTCCAGCATCATGGCAACAAATTTTGAATCTGTTTTCCATCTGTGTCAGCTAGCCTATCCCCTTCTGAAAGCATCCGAGGCTGGAAGTGTTGTGTTCACTTCCTCTGTCTCAGGTTTTGTCTCATTGAAATCTATGTCTTTACAAGGAGCAACAAAAGGTATAATCTTCCCTTTTTTCTTTCAAGACTTTATGGTTGATAGAGAGAAACGATGATGAAATATCATCTTTTCCACTTGAATGTTGTCCACAGGAGCAATTAATCAACTTACAAAATATTTGGCATGCGAGTGGGCTAAAGACAACATCAGGAGTAATGCTGTTGCTCCTTGGTACATCAAAACATCCATGGTGGAGCAAGTAATTCCATACTTTCTTCTCTTCAGTACTCCATGGTTATCTTTGATAAACTGCGTAATTTAGGTATTCTCTGTGGTTGTCTTTGGTCTCTAGTACATGCATCCTATTTTGTCTAAGGTACCAGCATCATTAGAGTGTCGTATGTTTGTTATTTTCCTTTTTGTTGAGGTTCAAATTTAAGAGTATTTATATGCTTTTATTGTTGGGAAAACATGAACTAACACAAAAATATATATGGTCAAATGATCGAAATAAATGGGAAAATTATGATACCAAGAATTTTACATGGAAATCCTTCTAATTTTACATTGTTTAGCCACGAATACAATTCTCAACATTACTACTACACACTCAAAAGGAATAAGTCTTTTGATTTTCACCTTACAAAAATATCGCTCACACTTTATTTTTCTTCATAGACTATTTTCTTATATAGTCTATGGAATACCTCAATTTGCTCTCAAAATATATTTTGTTTCTCCTTAACTTGGTGTGTGCTAGAAATGAGCGAAAATGCTCTATTTATAGAAGGAGAAAACCATGCCTATGTTACTAATGACATAGGCAAATGTAACAAAGTTCAAAAGGTTGCAAATCTTACCAATTTGCCAACCACCAAATTTTTTATTTTCAACTCTTATCACTATTCCTTTTTATACTTATAGCAATTGCGTAGCAAAGTGGTTGGAATTTTCTGGATGTTGAAGAAGATGATGGAAAATCAAAGTGGTTGCAGAACCCAATCCTTTGCGGTCTGACAATGGAAAAGTGTATAATTCTAAAAAATTTAACAAATTTTGTGAGGAAGCAAGTATTACTCATCAGTTCGCTGTTCCATATACTCCGAAACAAAATAAAAATTAGTGAAAGAAGGAACCGATATATAATGGAGATGATGCGGTGCATGTTGCATGAAAAAGAGTTGTCAAAAAGTTTTTGGGTTGAGGCAGCTAATATAACATTATTTCTTCAAAACCCACTTCCCACTAAAGCATTGCAGAATAAAACTGCATTCAAGGCTTGGAATGGATTCAAACCATCCCTAAGCTTCAGTAAAATATTTGGTTTTGTTTGTTTCTTTCATTTGCCGCCAGTTAAAATAGACAAACTTGATGAAAAGGCACTTCGTGAAATCTTTGTGGTTTATAGCTTATCCTCCAAGTCTTACGAAGTATTAACTCACAAACAAGGAAGACGATTGTCAGTAGAGATGTGCACTTTTTTGACAAAGAGAAATGGGACTGGAAGGACAATCAACTTTCAGTCAAAGTGTCATAGGAGCAAACATCCGATCAATGGCAAAATGAGTTAGTGGATGATCCTCCGATTTAGAGGTACAAGACTACTCTCTATTACCTAGCAACAAAGTAATGTGGCAATTTGTGAGCCTACGGGGCATGAGGAAGCGCTTCAAGATAAACAATGGAGAAACGCTATGGAGCATAGGATGCTAATGAACAAGAAAAACAATACTAGGGAGTTAGTTGACATACCGAAAGACAGGAAGGTCACTGCACTAAACTGAGTGTTTAGAACCAAGCTTAGTTTTGATAGTTCTATCAATAAATACAAGGCTAGGCTTGTTTTCAAGAAATATGCCCAAATATTTGGTGTTGATTACGCAAAATCTTGCTCCAGTAGCCCGATTGGATACGATTAGACTGTTGCTAGCAATAGTAGCACAAAAGAGCTTGAAAGTGTTCCAGCTAGATGTGAAATATGGTTTTTTAAATGGTGTAATGCAGGAAGAAATTTATGTAGAGCAGCCCAAGGGTTTCATTGAGCAAGTAAAAGAAGAAAAAGTATGTTTGGTTAGAAAGACTCTTTATAGCTTAAAACAAGCTCCAAGAGTGTGGTATAGCAGGATTGTAGATCACTTGTCGAGTTTGGGGTCTGTAGGAAGTGTATCTGGTGTTACTCTTTATGTCAAACATAAATGAATTGATCTTTTCATTGTTTCCCTTTATGTTGATGATCTCTTGGCAACGGGAAAGATTGTGTGGCTGGTTGAAGAGTTTAAGGAGTGCAAGTCTTTCAGATGACAGACCGTGGACCAATGACATACTTTCTGGGAATGGAAATCAACAATACTGTGATGAAATTTTTATATGTTAAAAGAAGTATCGGGGGGGGGGGGGGGAGATACTCAAAGAAATTCCATATGGGAAATTGCAAGGCAACAAGCACACCAATGAATCCCAAGGAGAAGTTAAGCAAAGAGGATGAAACTGATAAAATTGTTGAAGGAAATTTCAGAAGCTTGATTAAATGCTTGATGTATCTCACTGCTATAAGGCTAGATATTCTATTTGTTGTAAGACTTTTATCTAGATTTTTGAATTGTGCTACTGAAATGCATTTGTGAGCAGAAAAAAGAATCATAGGACACATTAAAGGTACTATCAAATATGGTATCAAATCAAAGTGTGAGAATTTCAAGCTGTATGGGTTCTCAGACAATGATTGGGCTGGATCCATTGACGACATGAAAAGTACATTAGGATATTGGATCAAGGATTTTCTCTTGGTGTTCAAAAAAGCAGGAAATTATGATACAATTGACAATAGAGGCTGAATTATTGCAGCAACGACATCAACAAATCAAACCTTATGGCTGAGATTTTTTTTTTCCTGATTTGCATATGGAATAAAAGGTTAATGCACTAGCTATTTTACATAATCCATTGTTCAATGGGAAGACTAAACACATCAACATCAAGCTATTTTTCTTGAGGTATGTGTAGAATAACGGAGAAGTGATTCTTGTTTGTTGCAAATTTGAAGATCAACTAGCATATGTAATTACGAAATCCCTCCCTATCAACAAGTTCGAGTTCCTTTGGCAAAAACTTGGAATTGCAGCTCCTAATGCAAGGAGGAGTATTAGTTAGTTACTTTAGGACTCTACTATCGATTTTTAAGTTCCCTATATTTCTCTTTTCAATTATTTTAGGAGGTATTTACCATGGTTAGCATCATGACCTAAAAAAGGACCATGATCTATATCAGTTTATTTCTTGTATGTTTATGTATCTATTTTTCTATAGAGTTAAATACACTCTACATAAGTTTTTCTCTACGTCATCTGCTTCATTTTTAGTTCCTTATATTTTCCTGCTTTCTAGTCTGATCAAACTAGACGTTGTCTTCATTGTCTTATTTTCCTTTTTCTTATTAAAAAATAACAGTTTCTGCATCTAACCCTTCATGTTTTACTTTCTAATTTGTAGCTGCATTAAATATCCTTTTTCATGTTCAGGTACTGAGTAATAAAGATTATTTACAAGAAGTATATGACCGCACTCCACTGGGGCGCCTGGGAGAACCATCTGAGGTTTCATCTCTTGTGGGATTCCTTTGTTTGCCTGCATCTTCCTACATCACTGGTCAGATAATCTGTGTTGATGGTGGAATGTCTGTAAATGGCTTCTACCCTCACCATGACTAGAGGAATAACTGCTCGTAGAGTAATGCTACAGATTTGCAGGAGAAAAGTTTGTATCGTGGGCATCTCAAATGCATCATTGGCTGGACATTCCATGAGTTGTGGAAAAGTTGGCAGGTTTGTTATTTTGTTTTGAAAACTGGATCTGCTTTTTTAAATGACTTGCTTGATGATCAGTGCTGGCTCATATCTGATGTTACCTTAATGCTCTTCTATTTTTGCAAATATGAGTCTCCAAACTAAACTTTATGGGCATGCTAAGAGATTTAAATTTGTTCTCTTGTCAGAATTTCGGCAAATATGATGCCACTCATTAATTTTTACCTTCAGTTACTCCCCTAAATATAATAATTAGGGGAAACACAGAAGTACCCCTAGACTATAACCGGAATCTCAAAGACACCTTAATTAAACTAAAGACCTTATAACCCCTGAACTCATTTTATGTATAATATTGTACACTTTTTGGCTTATGTGGCAAATCCTGTGACTCCACAAAGTTGAGGTGCGTAGGAGATATTTGAATGCTGTGTAAGCCAAAAAGGTGTACAAAAGTACAAAAAAATAAGTTCAGGGATAATAGGACCTTAGTTAAGTTAAGGTGTGTCTCTAAAATTTGAGTCTTAGTCTAGGGAGGACTTATACCTTTTCCTAATAATTGTAATATCCCCAAGGCTTTTATTCTTGTAAGGGAAACTTTTAATAACAATCTGTTATTGTGAGTACTTTAATATTATAAAATTATGCATATTTGCATCGTCACATTAACAATTTTTATGTCCATTGGAGCTGCCTCTATTCATTGCTGCATTAGAATGTTGGAGGCATGTGTCCCTAATTACTCATTTTGGTGTAAATGTTCTTTAGGCTCAATTGCGTTTGGTTACTGCCTGGACGTTTTGTTGTTGCCTGGCAACTATGTATGATCCTAGTAATTATATCACGATAATGAATAAGGATATCCCATATCACACCATATATAACTTATAAGAGAATAATTAGTATTCTATCAAGCACATGCTGGTCTTCAAAATGCCATTACTTCTCCAGCGAAATTTCACTTTATGTCATTCTTTATTCCTCCACTATACCTTGTAACATAAGTATTCTCTAGACCATTTATTTATCTTTTCTACTTACTTCATTATCTTCCAATTCATGGCAAGGAAGACATCCTCACCTATCAAACCACCACCTAGACGCGACTGACACCTACTGACACCACCCGTTGGGTGTACCAAGTATCCATACACTTTCCTAATATTTAAGTACAAAATATGTGTAACTCCAAAACTCATCAATACTCCTTAAAAGAAAATAATGATCCAACCAAAATCATCAATCGATTAATGAAAGGAAAAAAAATATTTAAATAATATATCTCTACCTCAAATCACATAAGACCATGAAGCATCTATTAGAGTTATATGAGTTCAACTGTCGGGCATGCAAGCCCCAAGGAAAGAAGTCATAAACTATAATTAGATAGAGCTGACACACTAGCCTCCAGAACAATGCGAAGGCTCACCTCAGTAACAAAATCCACGTGAATGAACTTGTCAGCCACTAGTCTCATCATCTACAATGGTATCTGCATAGACATACATGTAAGGAGTGAGCTATATATAAATATAACCTAGTGCGATCGTCGATCCGCTACTTAATTACGCCTAGAACCAAGTGCTAGGAGAGGACATTAAATGTCTCAAACTCAATCCACACCTAAAGTTTGTCATAAATGACAACGAAGGAGATCAACTAAGCACCTCAACAAGTCCAAGCACCTTGACAAGTCAATTTTTGACTCGTGTAAACTTCATCACTAAAGGGATTAGCATATACTGAATTATTTGACCTGTGTGACCCGACATCCATATGGATGGGTGGACAATGTCACAACTTGATCATAAAATGTGAAAACAATGAACTGGATAGCATCCTGTGGAATGCATTCGATGCATTTCTGGATTACATGATACCATTTTGATCTCTAACACAGCACATAACATGACCATCAAGCTCGACGACCATTTTAGTCTGCTGATCCAGATCAATCATCTCTATGGCCTGAAAATTCATAGAAATGTGAAACCTTTGCCATTCAACAATTATAGCCATCAGAAGAATTATTAGTACCAGCCCATCAACTGTGCTAACTCATCATCAAGCAGGGGCCACTAAGTGGAATATGGTGACACTAGGTAGACTAATGATGCTCAAACCTTTTAATTAGAGGCATGCAGGAAAGAGAGACGGATCACATGAATTCATTTTAAAGCTGGAGCGGAGTTCAGTATTTTACATTCCAAGACAAGAACATCTTATATATTTAAAGGAGGATCTTTTATGTCAGGATACATTTGATGGAGAAGTTATGAGTACTATTGCACTCTATATTACAGTATAAAGCAATAGTTAGAGAGTTGACTAAATCTCTAGCAGACAGAATCCATTACACAAAATATTCTTAATCTCACAAAGACCAGTCAAAAGGTATGTAAAGAAAGAAAGAAATAAGACAATATCACATGTCGGCAAACACCTAGCTCCATAGCTAGTAGGCTAGTCACTAGCTAGAGGGTGACCCACCTACCAGACCAGCCCCGTGCATCTTCAACGTCCTCCTTTGATATTCTAATCTGAGAGAACCAAAAGACTGACCCATTCGATGACTTACAAAAACTAGCATGGTGAAATTCACGTAATATAATTATTCCACAAATGACAGTGCAATAGTACCAGTTCACAATTTCAAATAACAAAAACTCGGTGCACTTCCCTAGTTTAATACTGAGAAAACAAGCTCTCAAACCAAAAATAGCAAGACAAGAGTGAGATTTGAAGACACTAAAAATATATTATTGCAAATCAAATAACTTAAAATATCAGAAGGATTAGAGTAAATAACATGATAACATCACTATAGCTCCAACAAAAGAAACTAATATACCTTCTGGATTACTTGGCAACCATATATCTGAAGGTTAAGGTGAATACATGCCATTGCCTTCTCCTGTTCACATTTCTCAGCTTTTCGAGCATGGAAGTTCACCTCGCAGAATTGGCTGACCAGCTCAATGGGCATGTACTCACCCTTAGCCTTCAAATTTATGGTAACTGGTATATTAGTTTCTTTTATTGGAGCTATAGTGATGTTGCTATCATGTTATCTTCTCTAATCCTTCTATTTTTTAAGTTGTCTGATTCACAATAATATATTTTTAGTGTCACTCTTCTCTTGCTATTTTTGGTTTGAGAGCTTGTTTTCTCTGTATTAAACTAAGGGAAGTTCACCGAGTTTCTGTTATTTGAAACTGTGAACTGGTACTATTCCATTGTTATTTGTGGAATAATTATAATACGTACATTTCACCTTGCTAGTTTTTGTAAGTCACCGAATGGGTCAGTCTTTTGGTTCTCTCATATTAGAATATCAAAGGAGAACGTTGCAGATGCCCAGGGCTGGACCGGTAGGTGGGTCACCCTTTAGCTAGTGACTAGCCTAGCTATGGATCTAGGTCTATACCGCCATGTGATATCGTCTTATTTCTTTCTTTATTCACATGCCTTTTTACTGGTCTTTGTGAGATTGAGAATTATTATTGTGTAATGGATTCTGTCTGCTAGAGCTTTTGTCAACTCTCTAACTGCTACTTTATATTGGAGTGTGATAGTATTCATAACTTCCCCATCAAATATCTTGATATAAAAGATTCCCCTTTAAATATATAAGGTGTTCTTGTCTTGGAATGTGAAATACCGAACTTCGCTCCAACTTTAAAATGAATTCATGCGATCCGTATCTCAGTCCTGCATGCCTCTAATTAAAAGGTTTGAGTATCCTTAGTCTACCTAATGTCACCAGATTCCACTTAGTGGCCCCTGATTGATGATGAGTTATCACAGTTGACGGGCAGCTGGTATTTCTAATTCTTCCGATGGCTATAATTGCTGATGGCAAAGGTTTCACATTTCTTTGAATTTTCAGGCCATGGAGATGGTTGATCTGGATCAACAGACTAAAATGGTCGCAGAGCTTAATGGTCATGTTATGCGCTGTGTCAGAGATCAAAATGGGAATCATGTAATCCAGAAGTGCATCAAATGCATTCCACAGGATGCTATCCAGTTCATTGTTTCCACATTTTATGATCAAGTTGTGACATAGTCCTCCCATACATATGTATGTCGGGTCATACATGTCAAATAATTCAGTTTATGCTGATCACTTAATGGGTAGTTGGAAGAGGTAATACATAGTGAAAGACTTAATAGGTAGTTGGAAGTTACTAAGTAATTTCCCTACTTCTCCACATATATAAGTAACTTTCCCAGTTCTCCACGCATATCATGGATTTAACTTATATTAATTATTAAACCAAAATATAATTAGTGGGCCTTAGAAATTTACATGGGTTTGTTTTCTATTTCCCAAATAAATAGACCATGCTTGAATAATCAAAGATGAAGAAAATAAGAATTTCTTGCAGCAACTGCCTATAATGGCTTCGAATTCCACTTTTTTCTTTAGTTCTTAGACCCAAGATCACATAATGATTACTTGCTTCACCATGATTATCAAATCGTTACTTACATTAATGGTTAGTCATAAATCCCCATCTATTATCACCTCTATATCAAAAGCATTACAACAACCCACATTAATTTTCTACCCCAAGAGCCAAGGAAGAATCTCAATACCTTATCACTTGTAGACTATTTGTTGTGGTTCGTCTATGAACTCCTCAAAGAGATCGCTTATTTTCTTCCAAAAAGAAAGAACCAAAATTGTGCCCAACTATTCAATTCTTTCCATAACTGAGCATGAGAAACAAAAACAAAATAAAATTAGGTTTGCACACTTCTTTTCAATACTCTTAATAACTATAATAATTATTGGTGAAATTAACAATTAACCCTTCATTAAAAAAGGTTTATGATACAACTTTTGTCCATATTTTGTTGTGTTATATTTTGCGATTAGGCTGTTGTATTTGAGATGGACAAGTCAAGAAGACTATTTCTAGACAGGTAAAACACATTTGTTACAATGAGTTTGAATCTACTTAAAAGAGAGATATTTGCGCCTTAGCCTGAAGACATCTATTTTTACATTTTATTTTTCAATTGAAATTTGTAATTTTGTAATTTGCACCGACAATTTCTAAACAGAATCTTAATAACTATAATTGCAAAGATTGCAGATGTCAAGATATAAGATCTAAACAAGCCATTTCGATTCAATGGTAACCATTTCAAGAGATGGAAGAGTAAACTATTTTTCTACTTAAGTCTTCTTAATGTTTTGTATGTGTCAATTGAGAAAAATCCTAATAAAATTGACACCACCTCTATGAATGATGATGAACAACTTAAATTCTCAGCTAGACAAAGTGGAAAAGTATAACTAGGATTTCAACAAGTGTCGGTATTATATTTCAGACTGAATATTGAAATGAATAAAGTTTCTACTTTTGTTTATATGCTTTTTTCTGCTAATTTTTGTCATGTTTGTTTATGTCATATTAATGATCGTTATTTTGAAATCATGATTAGTTTAGGATTAATCTCAATGATTAAAAAGAATTTTGAAACGTGTAAGGCTTGTAATAAAGTCAAAATCACTAAAAAGTCTCATTTTCAATTAGAAAGAAAAACTGATCTATTAGAATCAATTCATACTAATATTTGTGAACTTGGAGAAATTTGTGAAGAAAAATATATATATTTTTTATTTCCGTTGATGATTTTTCTAAGTTTACATATGTTTTGCTTAATGAAAATAAAGGTGATGCGTTTGAAAATTTATAAATTTATCTCCATGAGGCTGAAAAATTATTTTGGAAGAAAAATAAAAAGAATTAGAAGTGATAGGATCACAAGTAACCTCAAGTTAACCATGAATCTGACATATCACAAGCATATTGAAATAACTCCAATCAAGCAAAAACATAACTGAATAATGAATATAATCTTAAGGAATTCAACTTGTGAATATTTGAAAGATATAACTGAGCTCAAAGTAGAAAAATCTGAATCAATTGAGTTTGATCTACGTCAGAAAGCCTCTACTACTGATGAGCTGCTGGGACAAATCCCCAACTAACTCTAAAATGTTGAAACTAACAAGGATATACCTAAACCAAAAAGCATAAAGAAATCTCCTCGAATGATAAGGACTCACCCCTGATTATAGTTGATGTGGCACTGATATGAACTAATCACGTGGCTGAACATGAGAACTTGAGCCTATACCATAATAGGATGCAACATAGAGCATGCGTCAATACTTCGAATGTATTGTGCATAAAGCATATGCAAAGCTGACTGAATATATATATATACATGTTAAAAATACTGGTCAAGTAAGTAAGCTGAACTGAACTAAAGTGTATAGAAGATACCATATGCATAAAAACTAGAATGCAAGAGTAAACTAGATGCATCCTGAAAAACTAAGAATAAATACAACTACAGGCCTGGAGTACCTTACTGAAGCTAAAACTGTGGGAGAGTGTATTAATTGACATAAATCACGTGAGTAAAACGTGGTGTTCGATGTATAAGCCATGTTTAGAGGACTTAATTTACCTTGTCGGGGTATAAAGGTATGACTGTGGCGTGATCACTAAAACTGATGCCCAATAGTGTACTTATAAACCCACAATGTCAGGTAGTTTTGTGACTTGGGGGTACATTAAACCCTAGTCCAACTTGATGCTAAACATTACTCCAAAGCTAAACACTAGTAGCTCATTTTAAACTGTGGTCCTGAATTCATGAGATAAAACTAAACGGATATGAAAACAAGGGAAAAATTGTAGATAGAAAACTGACTAAATTTTGTTTGATACTAAATGCAAACACCCTGTGCTAAATTTTGGTGAAGAGCTAATTCATGTGAAAATACTACAATTACAGGCTAATTTTTTTTTCTTTCAAATCTCCAGATGCAAACACATTTAAATAACTATAGAATGGAGTAGCAATCACAAGAATTAATTTTTGTAAAGAATTTGCATAGTTGGGCATGAAATCCAGTTTCCTAATCCATAACAATCAAAAAAGGAGTTTGAATCTTGAGGGATGAACTAATTGTTTTAGCTTCAACTAATAAAAAAAACTGGTTGAGATATCTATTATGTCAAATATCATATATCAAAAAAAGGGAAAATGGTTTGATATACCCCTCAACTTTGTCATTTGGAGCTAATATACCCTCGTTATGACAGTGACTCATATATACCCTTGCCATTGACAAACGACTCACATATATCCATGTCGTTACAAA
Source organism: Solanum peruvianum (assembly GCA_027705065.1). Taxonomy (NCBI): domain Eukaryota; kingdom Viridiplantae; phylum Streptophyta; class Magnoliopsida; order Solanales; family Solanaceae; genus Solanum; species Solanum peruvianum. The sequence goes on along the minus strand of JAKWJD010001760.1, from coordinate 1,354,939 downwards.
ATGAGCTCACACATACCCTTCATTTAGCGGAAGTGAAAAAATTAGTTTTAAATTTATATTTTTTACTTTTAAATTTTTTTAAAAAATTATTTAGGGGTATATATGATTCTTCTATCAAATTAAGTCAAGATATATCTTAATTTTTTTCATACATAAATTATTTTTTACTTCTTTTATTATAATTATTTGAGTTTCTTATTCTTATTTTTTTTCATTCCTTAGTGTAAACAAAAAATATTTAAAACTATTTTTTATGTCATATTGTAATTTAATTTTTGTATTCGAAGAAAAAAATTTGGTTATCTACAATAAGTTTTACAAGAATATTAGTGAAACATAAATAAATTTGATAATCAAATAATAATTCTAAATTAGTCATTGAAACAAAAGAAGTAAAAAAAATATGTTTGATGAGGATTAAATTTACTCATATGGGATTATATTTTTTTAAAAAAATAATAAAAAAATTAGATTAAGATTATTTTTTTTCATTTTTCGTTAGCGGAAAAGGGTATATCTGAGTCATTTGTTTATAAGTAGGGGTATATATGAATCACTTTTATAACAAGTGGTGTATCAACTCTAAATGACAAAGTTAAGGGATATTAAAAACAAAATTCTAAACAAAAATTGAATTCAAAAAACCCACCCAAGTAAAAATCTACCAAAATTTTAAAATATCCCTAACTTTATTAGAGTGGGTCTTTATTTGGATGTGTTATTTTAATTTAATTTTTATTCAGAATTTTGATTTTTTTATTAAAAAAATTAATGATATGGCCGAATTATAATTGGCCACGTGTCAAAAAATGATTTTGTAAAATCACTATTGAAAAATAATGACATGAATAAACTTTTCTTTAAACAGTAATGGTATAAATAAGTCAAACATTTAACTGATAACATAAATGAGTATTTTCTAAAAGTTCAATGACATATTAAAGCCTTTTCTCTAAATAATTTTTAAAATTATAATATTTGAATAACATTAAACTATATAATTTAATAATTTTCAAACATAATTTATTAATCATTTAAAAAGGATAACTAAAAACATATTAGACCTAGTCAAACACTATTTTCTACACACTGTTTCTGTGAAGTTCAAATTTTAAATTCCAGAACCCCAGACAAAAAGTACAACTCAATTCGTTGTGCCTGAAAAGTCAATTGTTGGTCTTATCAATGGTGGCAGTAGAGGCATTGAGTCAGTTTTCATTTCTCCCGTTTCAGTTACTTGTACTTTTTTAAGGATACTATATCTTTGTAGCCATGTGATATAAGCTTAAATGAATAAATGATAGATTCATATAGCGATTCAAAATTGTTTGGGACTGAGGTTTAATAGTTGTTATTATCGTTGTTCTTGTATTTCTTTATCTCCATGGGAAATATGAGCTTAAATGAAGAAATAGAGATTTAATATTGCCCACTCCAAATTTTTTGGGCCTGGGGTGTAGTTATTGTTATTTTGTCGTGGTATATCTTTATTATCCATGGTATTTGAGCTTAAATGAATATATGATAATTCATATAGTCAATTTCAACTTGTTTGAGACTCGGGCGTAGTTTTTATTGTCGTTGTATATCTTATATCCATGGAATTTGAGCTTAAATGAAGAAACGATGATTCACATGGCTGATTCCATTTTTTTTAGGAATGTTGTTATTGTCATTACATATCCTTGGGATATGAACTTAAACGAAGAAATGAGAATTCATGTAGCCGATTTTAATTTGTTCAAGTTTGAGGTGTAGTTGTTATTGTTGTTATATATCTTTATATCCATGGGATTTGAGCTTAAATAAAGGAATAAGTATTCACATAGTTATTCCAATTATTTTAGGACTTAGGCGTAGTTTTAATTCATGGATAGTTACACCATAAATTAATTTAATGTACAACAACATACCCAGCGATAATATAGAAAGTGGATTTGAAAAGGATAGGTGTACATAGACCTCGCCCTTACCTAGTAATTTATATAGTCATCAATATGAAACACTTATTTTGTTCTATTCGTACAATTGTAATGTACCATGCTAATTAAAAATATGAAGATATATTATATGTCACGATGCAAAAATATAAATTGTGATGACACCTATATAGGTTCACAATCAACAGGTAGGTCAATTCAATAGGTTTAACAATTCAACTTAATAAACATAAAGTGAAAAGGTAAATAACAAGCAAAATATCCCAAGAATAAGTCTTTTAAAATGAAATGCAGGATAGTTGAAACACCGCTCAAGATTTGGTGTCATAAGTTATAACGACCTGAACCTTTGTTATTCAATGGCTAGTTTGAAATTCCAAAACTCTTATGAATGTGTTGCCAATTTAATATTGAGTTACACAACGATATTATCAAAAAATGAATTGAATTTGACTGATATTATCATGCAATAGCAAGACACCTCCATTTGGGTTAAGGATATATATGACCCAAAAATATGACAGTAAAGGTATATACGGACTTAGGGGTCATTTGGTTTGAATACAAATGAAAATAGAATATGTTATGTTAAAATAAGTTATATTGAGATAAGTTATGTTGGGATAAGTTATGTTGAGATTAGTTATGCTGCGATCAATTTTTATTGTTGGCTTGGTTTGTCATATTAGAACTTATATTCATGGCATAATTTCTAAGAATAAGTTGTTTGTTTATAATAATATCCTCCACCTTATTATTTATTTATTTTTTACATTTTCTTTTCAAGCTTTAATTATTTATTCATTTCCTTTTTTTAATACATCTTATTTAACTTAATTTTTTTTTGTGTGCATTTAAATGATTGTGCTGGGTTTTTTTTTAAAAAAAAACTTTCATCTTATTTAACTTAAATATAAAATTTTCATCTTATTTAGTTTTAAGGTAAAATTTTCATCTTATTTAACTTTAAAATAAAATTTTCATCTTGTTTAGTTTTAAAATAAATATTTCATCTTATTTAGCTTAAAAGTTAGACCTCGATTTTAAGTTTATTAAATTAAAAGAAAATTATCATTCAAGTTATCGACATTTTAAAATTATCTACATTTTAGTTAATATAAAATATAAATTTTTTTAAGTGAGTAGTAAACTATTTAATTAAAAATATGTAATTTGGTAGTGAAGTTAACATTTTAACTTGTGATATATTCATGAATAATAATTGTATTTATGAAATGTGATTTTTTAATAGAAAAAGATATTATCATTAAACAACTAATAATAATTAATGTGTGAATGGTATGATAAATATTGTTAAAAATTATGTTAATATACATTTATGTTAAGTGGTGTATAAAAAGAGAGTTTAAGAGGGAGGAGGTATTTTATTATTTCACTTACTTTATCTAAAGATGAGTTATTGTAGAATTACTATTCCACCTTCAGGGAGAGATAACATATCCCCGAATTGACAATTAGTCCTGAAATAAGTTGTCTCAGCCTTTGCAATCAAACTACAGATTAAAGGCCACTTAAAATTATCTCAGGTGTAATTCATCTTAGTCGTCGTACCAAACGACCCCTTACATCAAGGATATATTTGACTTTTTTCCATATTTAATCTTTGAATAAAATTGAGAGATTAAATAAAGTTAGATTATTGTGATATTTAAAGTGCTAAAGTAAATTTTTGACCGTCAAGTTCCAAAGGTGATTTGATGTATTTTCTCATTAGATAATATTAAAGATAGTTTTTGTAAACAAATATTTTTTGTAGATAGAATTATGTAGTGCATGTTATAATTAATTCTTGCATTAATAATGCCAACATAACTAATCCTTACGTTATTAATCTCATCATTACTAATAGAATCTGTTCAGTACTATTTCTTATACACTCAAACAAACATGTAATTTTATTCCCCCTCTACTTTCCCATCTTGTTTACATTGCTTTGCCCTCTTGCTCCTTCAGCATCTTCAACTTTCTGTAACCCTTATCAGTACCAAATAACCTAAATAAAAGAGAGAGATAAAGGTCTTAGCAGCGTAGCGACACATCGATCCAAGAGTGGTCACTCAAACACATTTCGTCAAAAAATTATACAGTGTATACAGAAAGTAATAGTACGTATACAGCATTGCTAGAATATAAGGAATTAGTGATGGACAAAATTTCATAGCTAAACTAATCCTATTAAGTTATGATTAGTTATCGAGCTTTTTAGCTACAGATTAATTAGGGATTATCGACAATTTCCGTCACTAATTCTATATTTTCTAGTAGTGTAGGTTAAAAAAAACTTCTCAAAGAGATATATATACTAAAATTTTGAACTCCCACAGTCAATATTAGTTGGGAAGCAGAACAACAACAAAAACAACAACAACGATCAAGAATTGCTAAGAGAAATTCTGCGAAAGACCAAGTCGTCTTGAGCATAAGCAGGGAGATGTATAGTTTTTGGAACTAGGGGCGGAGCTAGAGTGTTAGTCACAGGATCAGCCGAACCTAGTAGCTTTGAATATGTACAGAGTTATCTGTATACTAGAGTACTAATGTAAAAGGCAATGTATGGAAGCCTTACCAGTCCATGTAAACGAAAGTCGATGAGTAGTTTCCAGACTTTGTGTAGAGCAGTCGATGATGGTAATCATGAAAATCAGACCTGGGAACAAAATAGTAGCAACTATAAGAACATCATTCACGACGTGTAAAACAGATGAATACGTAAAGCTATGTACAAACCCTCCATATAATGGCAAGAAGTTTGATGGGCTCCAGGGGAAATGGTATCCAGAATGTGCCTCGACTGTCTCAAGGATTCTAAGAGAGATCCATAGATATAATGTTATCAAATGTGGCCCGGTGATTGCAGGACCAATGACCGTAGCAAATCCAAGGAAGAGAATTTCAGCAGGGTGAGCATACTCAGATGTCAAACCAAATGGTGTCGCGTACCTAGTGTAACAAAAGCAGAAAGTTGTGAATTTCATGGGGAGAAGCAGTGAAACTCGAAGAATTTAAGTAGTTCACATACTCATGATGGACACTGTGGACGTGCTTGTAGAGCCATTTCGTATGTAAAACTCTGTGTCCCCAGTAAAATACGAAATCCTCCAAGATGAAATAGAATAAAACTTGAGTTGAAACCACTTTCCTGCAGAGAAAAGAAGTATTTGCAATTTACTCTGATCAATAAGTTGCGAAATTATACAACTACTACGCCTCAATTCCAAGCTAGTTGGAGTCGATTGCATGAATCCTCATTTATCAATTAATTGGTATCACCAATACAGGTATTTTCTTTTCCGTTGTTTGTTTCATATGTTTCTCAAAGTTTGCATGAAATCTAAAGGGATGATAGGTCTTTCAAGACAACTTCATTTCATATGATTTTAGATCTACCTTGTCCTGTTCAACCACCATGATTTCGCCCATCTATATACCAGTGATCTGGTCTCGATGTCCATGTAGGACTCAATGAGTCAAAGAAAACTTATCCTCTATGTGAGGCTACGTGCACCTTCTATCGAATATGTTGGACCATAGAGGTCCACAACATTCACTTCTGCATAACGTTGTCAATCTAACAACTGTGTACATATAACTTGTATTTCACATCGTACGTTTAACATTGTTGTACTACTTCTCCCATTCAGTTATCCTATTTTGATAACCATAGCCTAAACATGCAATGCATCAGGCTAACAAAATGGTTTTATCATCTTGTTATCAGGCATTGGATTCTAAAAAGAGAATCGTAAAGAAGTAGAAAGCAAAACAAAAGAAACGAAGATTGCAAGATCAGTAAAAGGTATGCAATCACACAGGTAAAGGTTAGTATACAGAGAAGCAGAAAATACCAGGATGGCAATGGAAGAGTAGATCGCATCCCCATGAATTTAAAGAGCGGATACGTAACAATCAGGATTGGAAGATTAACACAAAAATGAAATATCAGCAGACGAATAATACATTTCTGCTGAGCTTCCGGGGTGTTGGTCTTTTTCTGCAACACAAATAGGTCGACAATGCAACAAAATGAAAACTCATGTGAATAATGATAGGAATGAACTACGAGTACTAGTATTAAGTCGAATATTGTTGATGTTTGGGATCATTTTCATCAAGAAACATCATTCCATTACCTGAATTTTGTACTTGCCAAACCACCCTGCCTTTTCGAAAAGGATGAAAGGGATTCCAGACAAGAAGAAGGCGCTCTCATGAACAATGAAACCTCCAAGAGAAGTCAATTGGAAATCACTAAAATTTGCAAGAAGAAACTGAAAAAAAAAAAGGCCATTAAAACAAGTAACTAGAACCTCATTACTCTCTAAATAACAATAGGATGTGTTTTTTGTCATGCAAGTCTCAAACATATCCAATACTTTACCGTATTGGCTATGTCAGTGGTGGAGTCAGAAATTTCATAAAAGGTGTTCAGAAATAGCACAATAAAAGCTCTATTCATAAGTAGAACTAGTGAAATTCAAACACACAAGCACTATCTCTTTCCAAGGAGGTGAAACCCATTAGGTTACAGTAGCTTGTTATATTAACGGCGTTCAAAACATACTATTTAACATTTTGTGTATAATTTTACTTGTATATACGATATTTTATTCCGACGAAGGATATCCAACCTGACCACTACATGGCTACGCCCCTGGCCTATACCTCCACAGATTAATTGAGGTTCACGCAAATTGGTGCTAACACCATTAATACATACAAGAAAAAAGAACTACCCGGTTTGGTAAATCGAAAAATGTTTTTGGGAAAAGATATATTTTCTGAAGATTCATAATAATGTCAAAAAAGGAAAATCACTTGTGTCCAAAAAAAAAGAGTTTGTCATTGTCCCCTTTTCAGTGAGACAAAAAAAATCATATTTAAACAATCATACACCACAAAATAACTTGATTTTCTAAAAATATATTTTCTGAATATTATATGAAGAAAAAAAATAAACACTAGGAGAGAGACATCTATACATTACTACACTATAGCTAGCTCAAATTTTATTAGTATGCTTACAAATTCATATATGATAGATAAATAATTTATCAAGAACTCAATACGTTACGTTTTTTTAAATTTAAAACTAACAATTTTTCTCATGGAAAGTAAAAATTCTTGAAATTTGAAAGTAATTATACATTGATTATATCATCACTTCACACCCCTACACCTAGCTCTACCCACCCTATTTCTCATAATATTTTTCTTTGTACAGAACACAGATTTCGAGCTTCACACGGATTAGGATAAACACCACCAATACCGTTAAATTAAATCCTGAATCTAATTTATATTTCAAAAATTAGGTGAAAGAGAGGACGATTGTTAAGTCTTATAACTAATTTTTCGTAAAAAAAAAGTTAAGATCCGTCTCATTTTATTCGACGTGTGACTCTTCAACGCACGATTTTCATAAAGGAACGTCAAAGGTTAATGGAAGAAGGGGCTTGAACATACAAGATAGAATTTTTGCAACCTCTTAATCACTACACCGGACCTTTTACTTGTTTCAAAGTGTATCAATGCTTATATATATATTTATTAAATCAAAATGTGACCTCTATCTATAATATAATTTTCTGACGAAGAGGTGGCCTTTGACACCCCTTTGACCAAGGTGGATCCGCCCGTCTTCAACAAATGCATGCAAGTAGAAAAAAAATACTCGAAAAAATTGCCCAAAAATGAATTCGGAAAAAAGATGAAAATTTTTTACTTTTTTTTCACTTTTTATTGTCATAAAAAATGCAAATTCAACTTCTGAATAACACCCAAAAATATCCTTTTTCCACTTCCATTTCCAAAGTTAAATTATATTTCAGATTATTTTTCTAAAAAAAATCTGAAAATCCATTACAAAAAGTATGATTAAACATAACTCTAAATTCCTAATAAAGCAAATTTTTCAATCGTCCACTTATTTTTCCAAAATTATTTTACAGATTAGAAAAAATTCAATAAATATATAAAAAAAATCAAATATTATTTTAATAAAAAACAACTTCCGTACTAAAAATTCATAATAATCCCGTGTGTGAAAAAATAACAGTCCGTGACAACAGAAATTGAGGATGAAAAATATTTTCCGATAACCTTCCGGCGAAAAACTGATAGCCAATAGAGAAATCGAACACTCATCAACAAACTAAAAGTTCATATAATCAACTGAGCTGCTAAAATTTCTCGCTTTTTGCACATAAACACAATGTACGAACCATAACAATCACATTTTGAAATAGAGATAGAGAATATACTGTGGTTAGAAATAAGAAATTTTCAGAATAAAATGCAAAAAAAATAAAAAAAATAACAGATAGAAAAAATGAGGAGAGAGAGAAGAGAAGAGTACCGCCCAAGCAGATTCGATCATGGAAGCCATGGCTGAAACTGTGAGGGAACCATCGATTTAGTCGTATATATAAGGGCAAAATAGGAACTAATTAATATAGTGTGTTTTTAGTGGTAGGTGTCTAAAAACTCATCATTAATATTAATTTATTATTACTAATTATTGATTTTATATTTAAGACTAAGAAAATGAAAATATATAACATTTCATTAAATTATATGTGATTACAAGGATATAACTTTTTTTTTAACAGACTAAAAAATATATTAAAAATTTACTAAATAAATATATGGATAGTAACTAAGTCTCTAGATGTATTAACCTTTTTTTTGGTATTATTTAATTATAATATCAAACTTGACATTAAGTAATACATAGTAATAAAAATTGTTTTTTTATAAATTGAGTCACGTGTATGTAGTATATTCCTACCTAAAGATTTGAGTTAATAGGATTTTATATTTAAAAAAAAAATTGATGTTTCTATACACTAATTATATAAAATTAATTCTTCTAACTGTATCACAATTATTAAAAGTCAATTTGATAAGATAGATCTGCTTCAAAATTTATCGATTTTAGTGCTGCTTCCTTCATGCAGCAAAGCATAATTAGGCAGTAATTACTAATTAGGGACGAATCTACTTTTTGACTTACCAATTTACGTGATTTTTATTAAATATATAAAAATATTCAATTATAAATTATTATTATTATTATTATTATTGTTTTGAAATTTATTTTATTTTAAATGAAATATATATTATTTCATAAGACTAATTTTAGATTACAAATTTTTTTAAAAAAATAAAAACTTTATATATAATTAAATCACATAAATTAGAACAAGATATATTATATTAACTTTTGGATCTCCTGAACTTTAATTATTTAATTTGACCGGCTACCAGACAAAAAATGCAACAAATTCGAAGCTACTAAAATTTTATATGAAAAGGTTTAATATAATTTTTCTATTACTTAAAATTTTACTGATTTAAATAAAAATATTTGAAAAAAGAAATATTTTATTATATATGAATGATAATTTATTTTGAATCTATAAACATTATATAATATGAATCGGAGAGGATAAGATAGATTTGCAATTAAGAGGATGGTTGGCTAAATTATTCATGTTAGTAAAATTAGCTTGTAAAGTATTTTTAAATTTATTTGTGTAGTTGATAAAATATAAAATACTTACAAATTAATATTAATAAATCATAAGTTAGATGCTATTAATTAATTATAATATTACATTTTATATACTTTTTATATGATGAAGTCTTTACGATTTCTGTTGGGAATAAATCCGTAACAGAAATAATATTTGCGGTAATAAAGGCAACAAATGCGGAACACAACAATGCGGTTAAACAACGAGAATAAAAGAGAAATAATGACACAAAGATTTTACGTGGAAACCCTTCTAAATAAGGGAAAAACCACGACCCGAGAGGAGCAACGAATATCACTATAGTAAGGATTTTACACTTGTATGTCTGAGTAAAACTCCAAAGACCACTACACATTCAAAAGAAATAACACTCTTTTGATTTTTCCACCTCACTACAATATCGCTCACACTCTCTATTTTTCCTCACAGATTATTTTCCTCCGTGATGCCTCACTCTTATTTTCTCTCCTTTGTAATTCTTTTTAGTGTACTTAGAATGAAGAATTGTCCTCCCTTTTATAGAGAACAAATACACTACCCTCCAAATATGCTATAGAAGAAAAACATTTTTTTCTTCTTCATAGCTTACCTACTCTACCAAACTTTGAAATTGGCACAAAACAAGTTTTTCTTCTTTATAGATTACCAACTCTACCAAACTTTGAAATTGGCACAAAGTTATTCAAAATTTGGTACATGGGGATGGACCTCACAATTTCAACTCTAGTATTTTTTTATTTATTTTTTTGTGATCTTTAAATATTTTTCCTAAAGCATAAATTTTTAGTTATTTCGTTCTTTTCATATCATTCATCTTCTTTTATGTAAAAAAAAAAACATTAATTAGTTGATTATTTTTTAATAATATTTGAGTTTGCCTTTTAAATAGAAAAAATTAATATTTTCTATTAAACATATTTATAAAATTTATTAAATATTATAATTTTGATTTTTTAATTTAAAAAAGGTATTTCTTTCAATTTCAATTTACATATCTTATTAGTTTCCGTCAGCTTAAAGAAAGATATAATACATTTTTATATTAAGCTGAAAGATATAATACATTTTTATATTGAATAACAATTTAAAATGCCCATTTTAGCTTTTAAAAATATTGATTTATCAGATAAATATTTTAGATGTAAAATGAAAAAAAATTATATTTATTTATTTATAAAAATTAACTTGTTATGCACATGATACTAGTGAGGTGCAGAAACATACACGTGAATACACAATTTTTAATGCACCTATATATGCTAATATTAAACTAAATATGTGGTGAAGAAATTTCGTAGAAAAATATCATGGTGACATTTTCCTAGTTTTGTCTTTTTCACTTATATAAACCCTCTTAGTTTAATTCAGAAATATAAATATATAATTTTCAGAATTGAATTTACTATAAAGTTTGATATATAGAGTTTAGAGTATGCATAAAAATGTTGATAGATTAGGAGTTAAGTGAAAATATTATGTTATATACTTAAATGAAGTAAATATAACAAAGTATTTTGGTTGTCATGTCAAAATTATATATATATATATATATAGATTTTAATTTGATTGTTCTATTTTATAGAATTTAAGAAAGGGAAAAATCTATTTATTGTATCTATTTTTGATTTTATTCTATTTTAAATTCTTTTTTTATCAATTTTTTGATTTTATTCTATTTTTAATAAAAATCTTTTTCTTTTTACAATTATTATTTATAAAAAAATCATGAATAATATAATTTAAAAAATTAATGTAATTATATTGGTAAATTAACATTTTGAATTATGTCCCCACAAATAAACAATTGATTAATCTTTTTACAAAATCTACTTGGTAAATTGACATTTTGGATCCTCATGCTCCAACATTGAAAGAATAAGGGGTGGGGGTAAAGTAGTAAATTAAAAATGATAAATTGTATTCATGATAATTATATAATAATTTTAATAATTAAGAATAAAAATTTATAATGTTATTAGGATTAATAAGAAATTATTGTGTCTTATTGGCATAGAGAAGTCAATCCTAAGTTATAAAAAAAAGGAAATGATATTATAAAATTACATTAAAATAACAAAATGGAAGATAAATTACTCCAAAAACAATCTTACTTTGATTTTTCATTGGGTTAATTTTAATAATATATAAAATTAAAATTATTTTTTAATTGTGTATCAAGAATCACAGAAATATTTGTTTCTATTAATTTGTTTTCAAATGTATCATTAAAAAACAATCCTGTCCCATTGTTTCGAGTTTAAAAATGTGAAGGGTGTTAATTTAAATATTTACTTCTTCATAATAGTATTCATTTTTATTATATTTTTAAAATAATTTTTTAATTCCACCGCTAATTTTATTTTATTTTTTTGTCAAAAAGATTCAATTAGAGGGTTCAGCATGCCTAGAGAAACACGTTTTTTTTTTTTGGTTGTAAATAACAGCACCTCACAAGTCATTTTCAACAAAAATATTATAATGGCTCTATTTTGTTTGTCTTTTCCCAACCATTTGTGGCTTAAAATATTACTCGTTCCGTTCACTTTTAATTATTATGTTTTTTAGAGTTAAATTAAAATTTTGATTTAATTTAATATGATATATTTTATTATATTAATATGTAAAAAATTATAATTTATAATATTTTTTATAGAATTTTTAAATTAAAATATTAAATTAATGTACTTTATATTAATTTTGAAAAATTATCAATTTAACTTTCGAAGAAGATAGCATAACAACCATGAGAATGAATGTAAGGTTCTTTTGCGTACTAAAAGTGGACAGTGAGAGTATTATATTTATTTTAAGTTATTGGCTTAATTCAAATGTATGAATGAGAAACTCAAATAATAACAATCAAATTGTAATTTTAAAAAAAATAGAAATATAATTAGTTCTTAATACTATAATATTTATGTAAATTATACTATTTTTATACATAATTTATATATATATATATTATTCATTTGATAATATTGTATAACAACCAAGGATGTTTTAATAGCTTTAATATAAGAAAAAAGACAAATATAAGCACAAATTATTGTAAATGACATGTAGATACCCTCCGTCATACTTCAGACATTGATAATCTTGAGTCTAAAAACTAGATCATTTATGCACTTCATTCTAACGGAAGTTTAAATAAGGATATGTGGCGCAAACTTATCAGTCAAAGTCAAATTGATACTTGATAAATGTCGATTTTGTGGATAATATTATGACATGTGTATGTCCGTCATTATAAAGGGTATATATAGAAGGCATGAGTACCAATGTCACAAAAGTATTTTGGAGGATATCTACGTACCATTTACGATAGTTCGGGGGTATATTTGACATTTTTCCTTTAATAAACTATAAAGTTTCACGTTTATGAGAAATTCAAATAGCATATTCAAATAAAATTTTAACGTTATATAAACTAAATTAAATAATAATTTTAAATCATACTGTCTACGTTTTAAAAAGAATGACTTATTTTGCTTTTTAATTTGCTTTTTTAAAAAAAAATATAACCCTTTTCCTTTTTTAACAACACTTTTATTTGAGTTTTCTAGGTGACATATTTAAGATCACAAGATTAAATAACATTTTGGTATATTTGTAATGACCCGATCAATCATTTTATATATTTTATGAAATTTTCCGTTTTACCCTCTCGTGATTGACCCTGACTCTTCTATGTTTAAGTTTTGAAAGATTGATTTTGAACTTTGAGTTAAGAGTTGAGAAATTGTAATTTTTGAATTTGAAAGACTAAGTTGTTAAGAAAGTAATTTTTGTTGTCTTTTGGAATTTCAAGCATTGAAGTGGAACTTGTTGATTTCATCAGTCGTGAAATGTGAAATCTGATTGGTGAGAGGTCGATTTCCGATACTGAGTTTTTTGAGAAATTAAGGTCCTAAGTTGTGGGATTGTGGAATTTCATTAGTGGCTTACACACATGATAACCATGTTTTGGGGGCATTGTTTAGAATGAATAAGTTTTCCGCCTTCATCTTTTTCTTTCTTTATATTTTTGCATTTTTTTCCGTTAGGTTGAGGCTAACTTGTTTTGGTGGGAAAAGACAAGTGTCATCACGTCCATTTTTGCGTCGTGACAATATTTGACATAACTTCAATTTAGGATCATAAGATTAAAAAATCATCTTTATTTTTTTAAACTTGTGTATAAAGTCAAATTAGATCCTTCTTTTTTAATATATACAGTAAAATTTCACGAATAGGTGGGACGATGAAATATTATTATGTAGAAGTATTATTTAATTGATAAATTAAAATTTATTAATTTAAAGAGTGTTTGTGAAATTCGATGAAGATTCTTTTTGACTACACCAAAGTCATATTGCGTTTATCGAAAGTCAATTTGATTAATTTTTAAAGGTAAATTGGATCATATTAATTTGATATTTTAAACAAAAAATTAGATATTCTAAAATTATATAAAAAGTACTATAAATTATGATTTTTTTCATACTAATATGATAAAAAAATATATCTTAAAATCTTAATATTTTGTATTTTAATTTTAAAAATAAAAGTCATGACAAACAATATCGGAAGAGTAAGGCAGTGATAGCAGTATCCAAGTGCAATAAATGAGTGTGTCTTTAGTGGGGACTGTGGACTCAAGATTGCTAACTCAAATATATTTTGTGGTGGAATTCAATGAAGTATGCATGTGCTTCACTTCACGATAAACAGTTGGACATAAACGAACACTCTTTTATGTGTGGAAAAAGTATTACACGTATAGATAGTTCATTTATAATTAGAAATTTTAAATTTATATTTTAAATATGAAAAAAATCATATTATTTATAATTTAAATATGAAAAAGATCATATTAGGAACGCTAAGCCATCCTCAAATAAGCATTGAAACCCGCTATTAAAATTTTGTTGTTCAAACTTTTGTATGGACTATAATCTATAGACATTAGGTGGAAATTCAAAAGAGAAAAATATAGAAATATATAACGGTTCCTTTTTCATGCTCCTAAAATCCTACTCCTATACTATGGTGAATATGTTAGTGTATGGGTTCGTGTAGCGGTTGACTCGATTTAATTTTCAAGTTTATTGATTTGATTTATTGACTATCGATTTATAAATATGCTAAATTGTTGTAGAATCATTAAGATATTGATTTATTGGTTATTTATTATTTTAAATTTTTAAAAATTAAGAGTATGGAAAAGGAAAATAGGGATGAAATTACAACGTCGATAATCAGACCTTTGCCAATAAGGTGAGTCAACCGAGCTAATAAGATTTTCTAGTCATTGTCGATTTAAACCGCTAAGATTTGATACAAAACAATATCATTGAAAATCAGTGATGAACAAATGATGACAAATTAAGTGATATAAATATAATTATTTAATTTACTATCGAATAATTGATAATAGATACAAACCATTAATAACAGATAACCTAATAATAATAAAAATAAAAAATATTATTTAAACTGCTAAAATAATTTCAAAAAAAAAATGACATAAATTAGTACACTAGATAAATATTATATAGTATTAGATTGTTTTAGAGTTGTAATTTGATTTGGGTGATCTTTCCATGTGCATGGGCTCAGATTTCTTGACCTTTTGAACCTTTTTCTATATACCCTGAAATATCGTCAATTCATATTAGATTTTTTTTTAAATGACATATTAGGTAATTATCATGGTTTAAATTAATTTATTTAAGAAATTTATTATCTAGTACATGTGGAAAAATTATTGAAGCATCCCCTTTATTTTTTTTAATTTTATATTTAAATTATAAGGTGTTTATCGAACCCCTTAAATTAGATTTTATGCGAAATATTTTATTATATATTCAATTTGAGAGTTTTAAACTATGAATTAGTGTAGGAGATAGAAATGTCTATGTATATATACACATATTCTTTTCTTTCCCACTCAATATTCCATACTTATATTTAGTTCGAATAATTTAAATTTGTGATAAACAATTTTATGTGAAAAATTAAATACTCTTTACTCAAAATAACTTCATTCTGACTTGAATAAAATCTATATATATATATATATATATTGCATTACATCTTGTTTGATACAAGCATGTGATATCTATTACTTTATTTTTTTAGTAGTATACAATAAGAATTTTGACTAATATTTTATGGTAATATTCATATTGATATAAAAAAAAAAATTACAATTATAATATTTTTTCTATAATTTTTACCATCTAAATTTTTAGTTTAAAATATTAAATTAATATAATCTAATTTTACTTTAAAAATTAGTAATTTATCTTTCAAAAAATATAAAATGACTAAAAAAGAACGAATGAAATGACATTCATTAAAGTTATAGCGGTGTATTTTATTTTACTTGCTCCTTATTGTTAAAGCAATTTATTTTTTTACAGTTGTTCATCAAAAAAAAAATTTATTACTCGTTCTTTTCAAAAGTTCTTATATCAAATTTAAGAAAAAAGGTAATGGATCGTTACAGAGGCCCCTTTATTTCAGGCCCCAATTTTTTTTTTTTTTACATATGTATACTTATACTCTTTTGTTTTATGTATATAGTGATGTTTTAATTTTATGAGTCAAATGTGTTACCTTTTACTATAATATTTTATATTATTAACTATTTCGACTTCAATACTTATTACTTAGTTTTCACATATAAATTTTATTTTTAAAAAATTATATTTAAGCATACAATCAAAGTTCAAAAGTTTTTATTTCAAAAGGCGAAAAAAAACACATAATTCGATATTTAGAGAGTATTTAAATTTACACAATATCGTTTGTCTATATAATTTTTTTTCATACTATAGGTAGACTTCTTTGAATGTTCGATTTAAAATCTTGAAATAAAATAGGTACCTTCTACATTATATAAATATTACCCTAATGCTACAAAATTATTTGGCTAAAAAATTATTTGTTCCAGTATATTCCTATTTGTCGAATGATTTTCTACTTAATAATTGACACTAGAACATGGCATGTGTTATAATTGAAGATATATTTGATACCACATGCCTATTTTAATCAAAGTTGTATTTAAAATTCTGATTTCACGTCTCGTTACAGTTAAACCTTCTTTATTTATTTTAAAAAAAAGATGGTTTATTAAGGATTTTCTTCCCTTTTTCTACCTTGTTGTTCGTAATATATAGCTCAATGATTATAGAATGATATAAGTGAGCAGCTAATGGCAATAACATAAATCAACATATATAGTAGTAACTTTTAATGAAAGTAAGAAAACAATATCAATATATTGTGTTCCAAATAATTTGGCTCAAAATAACTTGAATAAAGTCTTCTAAACTCTCCCCCTCGACCTAATCGTTGCTAATTAATACAAGAAACAAATGGACAAAATTATATATATATATATATATATATATATATATATATATATTATATATATATAATATATATATATATATATATATATTATATATTATATATATA
Source organism: Solanum peruvianum (assembly GCA_027705065.1). Lineage (NCBI taxonomy): Eukaryota > Viridiplantae > Streptophyta > Magnoliopsida > Solanales > Solanaceae > Solanum > Solanum peruvianum. The sequence continues at coordinate 1,337,976 of JAKWJD010001760.1, read as the reverse complement.
TATATATATATATATATGTACGAAGAAAAAACACAAGAACAAATAGAGTCAAGTATATGTTTAGAAACTCACCCCTCAAACTTACGAAAGCATATCATCTAAAATTCTGAATTCGTCACTGCAAACAACTCGTGTCTCCTCTATTCGCCTCCATCACCATCCATATCATGTATATGAGCAATGGCGATGATCGCAACGCCGGCTGCTCCCATATCGTTGCTCCCATGATTGTTAGCTACCTCATGATCAGTATGACCATAACCAACCATGTTGTTAAAGCCTTTACTTTTTTGAGTTGGTTTTGAATATTGTGGAACTCTTTCTTTTGGTGTTGACTTGTAACTACCTTTCTTAGTTTTGTTGTTCATCCAATTAATCATGCAAAAACAACAATTCTTGATCCCCATATCAATTGAATTCCCTATATTCTCTATAAAGAATGAAAACTCTTAATTGTTAACAAGTAACATATATAGTGTTGCATCAACATTCAAGACATGCACAATAAGGAATTTGCTTAATGATGAAGTGAAAAGGACAAAGGAAATTTCTCTATGAATGAGTATTCTTGATCATTTTTATTTTCTTCTTCTTTTTGCTTTAGTATACAATGTTGGATTAGTGAGAAATGGAGCCTAATTGACATTATGGCAAGAACATGGCTAATAATCATGTCTATAACTACTCAACTAAGCTGGCTTTCTCTGTTAAAAAGTTGTGTGGTCCACGAGAAACAATTCTTAGAGGTAATAAATATATATATATTAACAAAAAGTGATATGACTTTTATTGACATTAATTAATTGTCATTGAATTTGGTGTCGCTATACACTTTAGAGACATTTACAAAAAGTGTTAAAATGCCACTGAATATATATTTTTAATAGTAAGTGTTCTATTGTTGTTAATTAATTTATTATAAAGATCATTTTTGTTGTAATGATATCAAACCCTAGTATTCATACATTGAGTGGCCATATTAAAACGTCCAATGATTTTTCGGCCTACCATATTAGTTTCAAACATATTAAGCTTCTTCATTTGGAGTTAATGCTATTACCTTTCTCCTACTTCGATAGGAAGTAGTGACTTTGTTTTCGCTTTTGGGTTAGACAAAAATGATATAGTCTCTTAAGTATTGATGTATTGAATCGATGTTTTTTAAGTTTTATATATTTAAAAACTTTTAAATATTTACGCGATCAAGTCAATTAAAAATTAATTGCATTAGAATGGAGATTAATTTGTGACCAATAAATTAATGATTAACTTATTATTACTAGGTTAAATTAAAGAATGGCATTTTTTTTTCTTTGGTGACATTTTAATTTTAACTTTTCACCTGACATGTTTAAGACAACAAGATTAAAGAACATTTTGGTAAATTTAAACATAATTTTAATTTAAAAAACACAAATTTAAAAAATCTTCTTTGTTTTATTAAGTTAAAAGGACATTTTGATACATTTGACATAATTTTAATTTAGAACCATAAGATTAAAAATTTTCTTTTTTTCTTAAATTCGTTTTCAAATTAAACTAGATAATTCTTTTTTAAACGAAAAGAGTATATCTATATAAATTTTCACTATTTATATTGTCCATCGAAGTCTTAAAACAATTTCGAAGTTCAACCATCAACAAGTACAAGTGTAGATAAAACGCACGATTACCTCAATTAAAACAAATAATTCTCTAGAGTTCATAATTTTTTTTTTTTTTTTTTTTACGTTTATGAATAATGAGCTACAACAATATTTCCACATCTTTTAAATTGAATGTTTTAACTTGAGATTACATAGATAGCATTTGGTTTGTTATAATTATACCTTGTAAAAATATGTTGATCATTTAATTGTCTTGTCATAAATTTGAATGTTTTAGAAGAATTTAAATTTATGCATACCCCAAGTGTAAACAAATTCACTGATTTATTTTAAATATTGAAAAAAGACTAAAAATGAATTACTCTTCCTAATAGTATTTGATTGAATCTTTTAGCCTTTTTATATAATCAAAATAAGTTAATTATTCATTAGCCAACAAAATTGATTTTTTCAGTAGTTAATAGTTGAAGAAATAAAATTATTAATTCGGACCGAGTTTAAAGAATATAAATACTCGTTCCATTTTTAAAAAATACATCCTACCTTTTTAGTCTCCTTACTTTTAACAATTTTATAAATTTAAAACTTTAATTTAAGATCACTAAAATTTAAAAATCTATTTATTTTTATTCAGTATCAAATCAAACTAGACTACTTTTTATGAAATAAAAGAGTATTAATAATTCCCACCGAGTTTAAAGAACATACATGGGCTATTAACCCTTTTAAAAATATAAATAAACATATAAAAGAATATTTAAATAATTGAAACAATAAATTTATTTTAAATATTGAAAAAAGACTGAAAATTTGAATCACTCTTTCTAATCACTAAAAAGTGACAGCAAAATAAATTGTTAATTCAACATGTCTTCAAACAATAATTTGAGCACAAAATGTTAATGTTGTTATCTTCAAACAATAATTTGAGCACAAAATGTTAATGTAGTTATGTTCGGGAGCTAAATTTTAGACTGTATTATTTATTTTGTGTAATCTAAAATATTATGAATTATTAATAATTATATATTTATCGCCGTGGAAGTTTATACACGAAGTGTTACATGAAATAAATCTCTGATATCTTTCTCTGTAAAGTTTTTGTATTCCGCATTCATCAAATATGTGAGAATTCGATTAATGTGTGGGAAAAAAAATAATTTAAAAAAAACTCTATTTCGATATACAATCAAACACTATATTAATTTTTTAATTTTTTAAAAAATTGATTCAAATAATAGATACTCCTCAGAAAATCGAAAAAAAAAAAAAGATTTGTATATGAATGTGAGTTTGTCTCTTCAGTTCAGGTCTCCATAACTTTTCCGCATGGAAAATCTCGGAAGAACGAAAGTTATATTTTTGATCATCATTAGAGACAACAAAAAAACGAAACTTCATATTATAAATAAAAATAAAAGAAAATAAACCAAGGATTATGAGCCTTAAACACAACAATTAATAAATAAAATTTGACTCTCTAATATCCATAGATGATGAAGAAAACAAAATAATTTAGAATAGTGAAGATGCAGAGTTGAAGAACCTTGGTGGCTGGATTTATAATGGTGAACAGTGGAAATTATTAGAGCCCTAGGAAGCTTGGGCTTGGGCTTTTCATCATATTTTAGCCCATCAGGTTTCTCTCCGTTATGTTTTTGGATGAATCGAAACCGATAACTCGATCCAAAAAAAAAAGTTTAATATTGGATTATTGATTTAGCGGTTTAAATAATTTTTATTTATTTATCATTAGTTCTAAACGGATGGTCAATAGAGCCGTCAATATGGGCTAGACATGTTGGACCTGTCTGGCCTAACCTAGGATTTAATAGGGCTGAACTATTATTAGGAAATTACTAAAATACACTACTTTAATTTATATAATTTCATTAATTCCCTACTGATGTATTAAATTACAAAATCCCTTTTTTTAATCCTAATGATACTAATTAAATTTTATACATTAAATTTCATGTCCAACACATAAAAAGATACTCAAATTCACAATTTAAATTAGATACTTAAATTTTTATATACTTATCAATAATTCATATAAATATGATACTTAAATAACAGATGTATGACAATATGATACACATACACTATTATTTGATACCTTAATATATACGAAATATAAGTAAAAATAAAACAAAGAATCATTCTATCATGATCACCAAAAAATGATACTTAATAAAATTAATTGAACATACTAACAAATATATTCAAAAATCATGATAAGATTAAAAAGATACTTAATACAATTAATCTTATATTACCATATAAAAGAATAGGTTAACATGATACTTACAAAATATTAATTGAAATTATATATATGAACGAAATATTAAATTAAAATATATTTCTTTGATCATTTATATTCATTTATATTATTTAAGTATCATTTCTATTTTATAAAGTAATCCAGAATTCTAAAATAAGGGATTTTTGGTAAATATTGATATTATAGGGATAGAATGTAATTTATCATTTACAGTATGTCATTTGCCTAATTTTTACCTATTATTATTGAAGCCCATTTGAGAAAAGGGCTTTTGAGCCCAACCTGATTAAACCTCCTGATAAAAATATCAGTAAGGTCGACCCATGGACCAATAAAAATTAATTTAAAAATATAATATAATATTAAAATTTAAAATCAAAGAGGTCCAAACTCAAAACAATTAGATCAATAGATATTTATACTTTTACTTGGAAAAAAACTTAATAAATATTATTTTGTAAAATTATATAAACAATTGAGAAAGCTTTGATAATTTTTCAACTTCTGAAATAATTATTTAATGAAAAATTACACAACAACAAAAAAAAAAAATTCAAACAAAACTTATAACTTTATATCATGATTTCATATCACATTGTTAAGAAGCCTAAATCTTTGGAATCATGATAATTCAACACCCAAAACCTTTCAATAATGATTTGTTCATAATCTAATTCACTTGAGAGATTAGAGAAGCTACTAGAGGAACTAATTAAAATTAGTACATAAATTCTATAATTCCATTTTTTAACCTACTTGGAACAACATTTCTTTTTTATCTCAATTCAGGTAACACAATTAAAATGTCAGGAGTTCAATTAAATTTTTCGTTGACCGAATATTTTTTAAAAAATTTAAGCTGTTTATTATTGTGATTTATAGTGTTTTTACGTAACTCTTAAATATAAAAAAATTTATTTAAAAAACTCAATACTTTTATATTCAATTCCATGGTCAAAGTTTAGAAGTTTCAATGTTGAAACTATGTAACACAAATTAGGGCATAATACGTTATATATTTTACAAACATAACGTAAACAAGAAGCACCTGTGGTCTAGTGGTAGAATAGTACCCTGCCACGGTACAGACCCGGGTTCGATTCCCGGCTGGTGCAATTGAGCGGGGATAGCTCAGTTGGGAGAGCGTCGAACTGAAGATCTGAAGGTCACGTGTTCGATCCACGTTCACCGCATTCATCTTTTTTTATTCAAGTAAATTTTCGTAATAGTAAAGATTCTATAATTATAATTTTGTTATATCTATATGTGCTATGTGTTACTTTGAGTTTAGCCAACTATCCTATTTATTCAGCCATGTTTGAAACAACTCAAAACTAACGTTTACTCTTTTTTAAAAAAGTAAATTTGGTAATAGTAATGATAAAAATCATGTTAGCGCTTTATAATTATAATTTTGTTATATCTATATGTTCTATGTGTTAGGTTTGAGTGGAGCGAGATTGAGAGAGAGCAGAGAGGCGAAAGAGTGGAGAGATGTGAATTTTATATGCATATCAGTTTAATGATTATATATATGTAACTACTATGTTTATCTATCAATGATTCTCTTTGTATGTCTATATAAAATCAGAATTCGTATACATTTGAATTAAGTTAAAATATTTGGATTGTGGATACATTGACATTAAAGGCCTGTTTGGATTGATTAGTTTTTAAATATTAACTTATGGTTTTTGGCTTATTTTTGTAATTTTAACTTTAAAATAACTGTGTATAAGCACTTTTTAACTTTAATCAAACACTTCAAAACTGCTTAAAAACACATAAAATAAGTTGATCCAAACGGACACTAACTCAGTTTAAGTTTGTGTTTTTTAAATCATTTGCATAATATTTTGTGGTAGGTTCGAATCAATCAACGATGTCTATTAGTACCTGTTTTTTGTAGTGATGCTATTTTTTTTTGTGCCGTTTGGCATAGTTTGATTGCAGGCATTAGTGATATTTTCATAGGTGAGAATGATGGTGATCTCAGATAACTTCTATTCTGCTTTCCTCATGGTGAAAGCTATGTCGTAATATTTTCTTTTAGTCATTGTATTTCCTTAGTCGCTACCTGTTTAGATTTATTTATTTTTGGAATGTCCATTTTAAAATTGAGCAACTTATAAAAATAACTATATTTATAGGATTAATGAATATCAATAGCTATAAGTATGTTATTTACAATAAATAACTATAGTTTATATCACTTTTTTAGCTGTATTTTTGTATAGTTTTTTATTTATACATTTATACATCTTTAAGTACAACAAACTAAAAAAGAAAAGTTCTTAATGGACACAAAAATCGCTCTTACATTGATGTAAAGTATCTTGAATTTGAACGAATTTGGGAGAGGGAGGGGGGACATAAAATATGTGATGTATAAATATTGATAAAAGAAAAAAATTTGATGATGGTGAACATGGAAAAAGATCACAAATATGTCTTCCATAATTATTTAGGCATTCAATTATAATTACTTTCCTATTTAATATTTATTTCTTATATTAAATCTATAAAAAAAAATATTTATTTGCACATAATTAACTGTTATCTATAGTCTAATTATATTTATATAACATGAAAAAAATAAAATATATCTATTTTTAAAAATATATATGAATATTTGTCATATTCTGAAGCTTTTTCTTTAAAGAGCAAAGAACATTATAATTTAATTAAATATCCTTATTTAGAGAATATTGTTAAATATGGTGCTCCTGATTTAGAACAAAAAACAAAATAAAATAAAATGGAACATCCAGAAAAGAGAACTATTTAACTATGCTAAAATTCTTTCTGAAGTAAATTGTTATATTAGTATATTAATTTAAGCATTAAAATCTGGATGAGTCAAATCAAATGAATAAAATAAAATCAAAACAACCAGATATAGATTATAATAATCCTCGTTAAACTCTAACTGAAATTAAAAATACTAAGTAAGGTAATGCACTTTTAATTACGTTTTCTCCCTAATGATCTAATTAGCAACATAAATAATTGCATAAAATGAAAGGCTAAAACAATCTCCCGTTTTATCTCATGCAATGTTTATTTTCAGCTTGAATATTTCACTCACCCATTTAAATATATGTTCACGATTTAAATAAAAATCGATTCAAATTAATATATCAAATTAAACTGATCAAATAAATCCATTTTATTTAGGTTTGATGTCATTTTGTTTTAAATTTTCAAAAAATCGATAGTATTTAATTTGAGTTTGATTTTATTAAAAAAATGAAAAAAATAATCGAAGCGTTAAGTTATATATATATATATATAATTTATACATGCATAATATATTATTTTTATAAATAATTTTCAATATCTTACATATATGTTTTCATCCAAATTTATTTATGAAAGCAAAGCCAAAAACATCTGAGATCGAAATATTTATCTTATTGGTTTCATATATATGAGTATTTATAACAATTTTTTGTGGGATTAGGAATGTCATTGTTTCTACCTTCTAGGTCAAAATGGTGAATTTTGAAATTTTATTCACAATAAATTTAGTGATTGAAAGTATTGTTTGTTAGCTGTTTTAACTATTTTTTGTTTTGAATGATTTTTTTTATTTTTGTATATTTTATAACCGAATCGAAATCGATAACAACCAAAATGATAAATGTATGTGTATATGTAAATATTTGATTTAGCTTTGTTTTGATAATTTTTTTAACAAATTAAATTAATTTAATTTTAATCAATAATTAATCCAAATCGATCCGTGAACAATCCTACACCCATCTATGCAATTATCTTTTTATATTATTTTATGTATGTAAAATCTAAATAGATATTAGATTTCTGAGTATTAATAATAAAATTAAATTGTCTTATTCTTCTCTTCTATTTCATCATATAGAACATTATTGACTTAACACTTTTCACTTTTATTTTTCTCTAAAATAATAATATTTTATATAGGTAAATTTTGCCACATGGATGTTATTTTTTTGCTGAATATCATGATTTTAAGTAAAAAAATAATATAAAGATTAATAATGTAGCCTAAAATAGGTATTTAAAAAAAATTAATTGACATGTATAATGTTTTTCACCCTATATAAATACATTCTTTTGCCAAAAGCCTTTTCAATTCATATTTAAAAATACACATTTTGAATGTATGGTAAAAACCCTTGCAAAATGAATCCACCGGGAGAAAAACCTTATAGGAAACAAATATAATGGGAGAAATTAATTGATTTAAGGGTGTGTAAAAATTGAATCGGTGAATAAATCAAATCGAAAATAATGTTATTAATTTAATTGGGTTATTCGATCAACAATTATTTGATGGATTTGTAAATAATGATTATTGGGTTGTGATTAGTTCAATATTATTTTTTAATATTGGTTATTGGTTAAAATATAATAAGTTACTATTTTAATTTTTAGTTATACATATATATCAAATAAAAAATATTAATATAATCACAATATTAGACTATAATTATAGTCTATAAGGACCCTACACGATTGATATTACTTAACTTTGCTCTCCGCATTTACCCTTTTCGGTTTTAGTATTACTCTAGTCATTAGATATACAACGTCAAAAACTTAAATAAATAACTAAGAACGATGAAGGTTAGGGTTTGCAACAACGACGACAAGTATTAGGCAATGGCTAGAGTTGTGAATTATGAGTATTTATCATACTATTACTACACTAAGCAGAACTTTTGCACTCATGAGTGATTTCATTTCTCTCTTTTTTATTTTGCATCAAATTGTTGGACAAGTCATATATTTATTTTAAAAACATGTTCTTATTAATTAAACCAAAAGTCAATATTCCTTCCGTTTCAAAAAAATGTCCCTATTTCCTTTTTAGTTTGTTTAAAAAAGAATGACCCCTTTCCTTTTTTGGCAACACTCCAACTTTAACTTTCCACGTGGAATGTTTAAAACCACAAGATTAAAAGACATTTGGTACATTTGACATAACTTTAATTTAGAACTACAAGATTAAAAGGTCTTCTTTCTTTTCTTAAACTCCGTTCCAAGTCAAACTAGGCCAATCTTTTTAAACGGAGAAATAAACAAATCTTTTTGATTTAGTTATTGATTTAACATATTTAAAAATAAAAAATTAAATAAATAATACTTAAAACCATACCGAACCGAATCAATCGATACAAACCTCTTATTCTATTACTTTAAGCATTAAAATCTGGATGAGTCAAATCAAATGAATAAAATAAAATCAAAACAACCAGATATAGATCATAATAATCCTGGTAAAGCTAACTGAAATTAAAAATACCAACTAAGGTAATACATTTTAAATACGATATCTCCCTAATTGCATAGATAGAAAAGCTAAAACAATCTCTCCCTTTTATCTCCTGCAAGGTCTATTTTCCGCTTGAATATATCACTCACCTATTTAGGGATGTTTTACTGTTTGAATAAAAATTAATTCAAATTGATAAATCGAACAAAATATATTTAAATTTGGATTCAATTTTTAAAAAATCAATAATATTTGATTTGGGATTGGTTTGTTAAGAAAATCAATAATGTACGTATGTTTTATTATTATGCATGCGAAATATATTATTTTTATAAATAATTTTGAATATCTTAGATATATGTTTTCATCAAAATTTTATTTATGAAAGGAAAGTCAAAAACATCCAAGATAAGAACATTTTGATTTCAGATATATATATATTATGAGTGTCTATGATATTTTTCGGTGGGATCAGAAATGTCATAGTCGCTTCCTTCTAGACAGGTAAAAATGATAAATTTTGAAACTTTAGTAACAGTAAATTTAGCGATAAAAAGCTCTATAAATGCGTTGTTTTGCACAAAGCCTTTTCAATTCATTCAAAAATTCCTCCCCTTCCCCCAAACAATGGCCAATGTATTAAGCAAGAAATTCCTTCTTTCTTTCCTCCTCATTTGCTTGGTGTTGTCCCCACCACAAGCTAGGGCGGTGATAACATGTGACACGGTATTCAACGACTTGAAACCGTGCCTTAATTACGTGTTAGTTAGTGGAAATGTACCCACAGAATGTTGCAACGGGCTTAAATCTCTTATTGCTAATGCAGTTACCACCGCAAATCGCCAGAGCATATGCTCGTGCCTGAAGAGTCTCGCCATGACCGCGACGGATGAACAAGTTGATCGTGCCGCTAGTATCCCCGGAAAATGTGGTGTCAAAGTTCCTTTCAAGATTAGCCGTGATGTTGATTGCACAAAGGTGAAATGAAAAAAAAAAAAAAGAAGAGTAAATTATATATATGACATATCACTTATATAAAAATTATAAAGTAATTATTTTGTTTGTCTATGGGTTTATCTGTAAATTAACGTTTGTTTGAGGGGATCACCTCAAATTAATTATACAATATAAAAGAAAGAAAAGGAAAATTATTACCTTATATTAATTCTAAGGACGCTTTGTTGAAAACAATTAATTTTATTGTTGGATCAAGGATACATTAAATCGTTAATTTCTAAAATTAATTAAGTTTTCAAAATTGGGATAAGTCATTTGACCACGAACTTGCCTCTCTCCCTCAAAATTATGGATAATTTTGTGCCAAAAAAATATTATGTACATAAAAATCTATAACGAAAGAAATGTATTTGAATCGAATATGTAACGATCAATATATTTAAAATTATTTTGAAAAATATATTGGTAATTTAAAAAAGAATGAAACTAACTTTAATAAGACACCAGGGTCAAAAAATACCATTTTTACTTTTGTTTATTAGTTACATGCATATAGAAAAAAGAGTACTTTTTAATAAATAATATCAATTTTGGTGATATTTTTTATTTATTATTTTTAGCTATATTATATTAAATCTGCAATATGTTTTAAAAGTGAATTATATATGTATTATAATTGTATTTTAAATATATTATGTTTGTTTGGAAAGAAATTAACACATTATATTATAAGTGTATTAATATGTGATAAGTGTATTATTCATCAATAATAAATTATTCTTTATAATATATATATATATATATATTATATATATATATATATATATATATATATATAGAGTAATTTAAGTTAGAAAAAAATATTATTACTATAATGATAAATATTTTTTTAGTATCTTATATTTACGTGAGTTTTCCCTAAATTGGTACTCCTACTATCACCAAAATTTAACACATTTGTCCCTATTTGGATACAGTTTCCAAATCAACTAACATTATTAATTGAACAGAAAATGATTTAAAATATCCTTAAAGTATAGGAAATAATATAAACTATTATTCATTTATTTATGGTTCAAAAAAGAATTTCTCATCTATTTATTGGCTATAAATACTCTTCTCATCCACCTTTGGATTTAAAATTGACCACTTATTTAACGATTTTAAATTTAAATTGTTTAAATATTTTTAAAAAATACTTGACACTCAAGTATTGATTATAATTTAATTTATTAATGAAAAGAGCCTAAAATATCCCAAAGTATTGGAAATGGTACAAAACTATCCTCCATCCACCTATTGGCTCTAAAATACCTTTCTCATCCACCTTTGGATTCAAAATTAACCACTTATTTAACGGTTTTAAATATAAATTGTTTAAATATTTTTTTAAAAATACTTGGCGCTCAACTGTAAGTTATAATTTAATTATTAATATCATTTATAAACCGACTCACTATTCATCATTACTAATTAAAATCCACCGAATAATCAATCAATTCTAATATCAAAATCGCCCTAAACACTACTTAAACACGACGAAATTACTGATTCCTGAAATTGACATTCAAAATTATTTGAGTCCGAATTAAAGCCCCAATTAAATTTAGTTGAACCGCTTATTTAGGAGGACACTTTCAATATGATTTTCTTTCAAGCTTGAATTCGAAATTTATGATTTAAGGTAAAGAAGTAGTACTTCCCGAATTAATTCATGTACTTTTTTTAACATATAATTTTATAAATATTTATGATTTGTTTTAAATATTAAAACTTTAATATATTATTTTTAAAAGAAGTTATCTATTAAGTAACATAACATAATTGAGTCGGAGGAATAATTAAGATGAACATAGTGGGATTTTTAAGTTTATCGGTAATTTTTATTTAGACATTTGGATTATAATATGTTTTGATTGAGAACTTGAAAATATGACAATGTACTTCTATTGACATTTTCGCCTCAAATTTTTAGGAACACTCATTGATAGTAACTTTCATGTTATTGTATTAGTAACGAGACGAGTTTATTCTACTCTCTCCGAACCTCATAAACATTGTTGTTGTTAGGTAAGCAATTGGTTATTTCCCCAAGTTGCAATCATAAGATCTCTACCATAAAAAGTCTGGCAAAATTAGGTAGTATCAAAACTAGTGCATTGGCTTTGTGAGGGGTTCACTAATAACTCTACAACCTTTTATAAACCACGTGTAATATCTTGGTAGCTAAAAAAATCCACCTAAATTATTATGGAATAATGATATAGAATGACAAATAAATAATATAAAATATATATTATAGTAGCTATTTTTTAATTTACTTGTGTTTCATAGCAAACTATTTGTCAGTCTTTCTCTCCCTCATATTCTTGCTCGCCACTCTCTCTCGCTCGCTTCGCCTCTCTCGCTTTATGCAATAGAGTTGTATAAATTGTGTTTCTAATTATATAAAACGAGATAAAATTGTATAAACGCATGTAAATACATATATCTTCGTCCTATGCACTTATAATTATACAATATAAATATTTCCCTGCCCAAGTCTCTTTTGCCTTTCTCGTTTTATACAAATTGAAATTCTACATAATTTCTCTCTTCCTCGTTTTATACAATTCGATTCAATTGTATATTCCCTGCACAAGTTTCTTTTTGCCTTTCTTTCTTTCTCATTTATACAAATTCAAATTATATATAATTTCTGTCTTTCTCGTTTTATACAATTCAATTCTGCCTTTCTCGCTTTCTCGTTTTATACAATGCAAATTGTATATAATTTTTCTCTTTCTCGTTTTATACAATTCGTTATATACAATTTGCTTCAATTGTATATGTATAGCGAATTATACATATATAAGTTTGCTATGAAGCACAATTATGCGAATTGCTATAACATACAAATATAAATTTTTTATTTGCTATATGTGAAAGTTGTCCAACTATTATATACTATGTGGTAGGATTTTTGGCCAAGCATACACTGATTCTATCTACTTTTTGGATCTATTGAAATATAATTGTCACGATTTGAATTTTGTACCTAGACCATGATAGGAAACTTAACGAGCTACTATCCATAAAATGAATGGCCATTACCATGCATGAATCAACATATATTGTATACAAGTGGAATCACATATATAGGTGATTCATAAAAGATCTTGGTCGTCTCGCTCGCCTCTCTCCATCTCGCCCGTCACTCTCCTACATAACTAATGTTCTATATTCATGTGAATCACACTAATACATACATATACATAATATTTAATATTTATCTTGTTTCCTAATCATGAATGATGTAATGGCTTGAAGAATACATATATATATGTATCAATTTATGCTTCTATATGCTCCTAATGAGCAATTGACTCCCACTAGCATGAATCATCAAAATCCAATTTTTTTATCACAATAAACACAATTGAAAATAATAATAATAATAATAATAATAATAATAATAATAATAATAATAATAATAATAATAGAAACATGTGTTATGTCATTTTAACTGACCAAAGGAAAGAAAAGTAAAATTAGAAATCATTATTTTAAAAAAATATAATTGTAAAATGTTACATAAATGCTAGGACAAGTACAAGGAATAGTTAAGATTAAAAAAATGTTTTATATAGTTTACTAGGGTACTAACCACAAGAGTCCATAGTTTTAGGTATCAAAATAATGAAATATAAATAATTTAGTTTTTTTTTTTTTTGTGGTAGTACCTCTATATAAACATATTCCTTTGCAATAGTTCCTTCAAACATTCAACAACTCATTGATCATTCAATTACTAATCCCTACAATGCTTAGAAGCAAGAAATTACTTCTTTCTTTCCTCCTCATTTGCATGGTGGTGATACCACTATCGACTAACGCAACGACGATAACATGCAATACGGTAACTGATAAAATAAAACCATGTCTTACTTATGTGATGTCTGGCGGACATGTATCGAAAGAATGTTGCAACTCTTGCAAATCATGTCTAGGTAACGCGACTACTATCTTGGACCGTCAAACTCTTTGTTCATGTGTAAATGAAATTCTCTCCACCATCACTGAAAAACAAGTCAATCGTATCGCAAGTATCCCTAAAAAATGTGGTGCCAAGTTTCCTTTCAAAATTAGCAAAGATGTTGATTGCTCAAAGGTATATTGAAGAAAAAAAAGAGATAAAAGAGTGATTTTAGGGGTCACTCTTTCTATATGTACATAGTAAATAAAAATGATGTTTAATTTCCTTGTTGTGGTTTATGTATAATTAAAGTATATTTGAGGGATCAACTCAAATATATTTTGCAATGTAGTTTGATTATCCTTATGAAGAATAAAATGGGACCCTCATAGAGGTATCTATGAGAATCTTTGAATTTGAAGTATATTCTTCGTTTAAAAAAGAGAAAAGGATCAAAAATATCCTTTAACATTGTTTTATTGATTAATTATATTCTTACCATTAAAGTGAAGTTAATTTTATTTTAATCGTTATTAATTTTACCATATACACCCCTCACTTGACGGAAAGCGTCAAATCAACGTAAATCAATCTGAATCTTAAAAAATGACTCATGCCCGACCCTTTAAATACTTAACCCAAGAGGTAAGTTTGAAGAGGAAACAATCTAAAAAATCAAACAAAAAGCAAATATCCGTTTGCAATTTCTCATTTGCCTGTAATTATTCAAAAAGAGTAACGCCCCTTTACCCATTCCACTTGGATTTCACCACGTCGGTTGGTTTCAACTAAAAAAAAATAATTAGAGACTAAATCAATCCCACATTATATATATAATTTTAAAATTTTATTTTATACGTAAAATTATTTACTTTGATATAATTTTTAAATATCTCTTATACTATTTCATAGTTTTTATCTTTTTGTATATTATTCTTAATGATCTAATAAAGATTATAGTCCATACATGTTGATAATTATAATAAAATTTAAATAAAGATCAAATTAATACTAATGCAAAAAGAAAATCAATTCAACACTAAGGTTGACAATAATATTAAATATTTGTTTTTTAGTTTTACATAGATTTTGACAATAAAAATACATGATCTAATTTTACTTTCTTTTAATATTTTATGTAACAAATACTTACTAAACTTATTTTATCATGATTTAGTACTTTAAATTATGATCAATTTTATTATGACTTATTAATTTGCAATATTTGTTTTACACGATTGTATTATTATTATTTTGTTGGATATTTTAGTGCCATTAATCATATTGTATATTTTGTTATTTTCTTGAGAAATAACTTAGATAGTTGCATTTTAATAGGACTAAAAAAAATATTTAAAATATAAATAAATTATATATTTGTATGAATACTTCATTAAAAAAAAAATTGAAAATCCGATCATACTCAACCGCTTGTGTAAATTCTCTACCATACAGATCCCACTTGGATTTAGTCACATTACTTGGATCAACATTCTAGCAAAGTAAAAAAAATTATTTTTGAAAGGGAAGTCTTCAAATTAAAGAAGACAAAAAAATGAAAAAATCTTGTGTAGGAATGATTAAATATATTATGAACTTTCCTCTTCTAGTATATAGTATAGTATAAAATAAATGGTTATCTTACCCAATAAAATCACTATAAGATAACCTACTCATTCAGTCTCAAAGAAACAATTACAAGGTACCATTAATGTCAAATAAACAACTTGAGATGAAAAGAACAAAATTATTTTATGTAATGGATATTTTTTTTTTTGGATAAAAAGAAAGAAATCATTATTTTGTAAAGTTCAGTTGGTAGTGACAAATTTAGGATTATTTTAGTGTGAGGCATAAGGTATAATAATTTCATAATAAAATGGAGGATTATTATATTCTACGTTGGGTTGGAGATGTTAAATATTTCTTGTGTTATTTATCTCATCATTTTTATCATAGTGACGAGACAAATTATTTCATATATATTATGAGATAACTTATTTCAAAATAATTAATCCTAAAATAACTTATTATGAATTAAGCTCTAGTCTAAGCAATATATATACTAAAATATTAAAAATATCTTATATACTGTGTAATTTTTATCGAGGGATTCAAGTGAATACCCCACCCTCTCTTAACCAATTTTACATTATTAGTTTGCGTTTTCATCGTAACTTCCTAGGTTAGCTGTCGTTTTAGCCTCATGGCAATAGTATTTAATTATGTTTAGCAACATTTTTCTTCTTGTTAGGTTTTAAATAATTATTTTAAGTGGGGCAGATTGATAACAGTGGCATATTTAGGGGACGGTAGGTATACACTTAAATCAATTCTATAATATATATATATTTTTTTAAAATTTTTGAACACAAAACTATAAATTTATTGAACAATTTATGGATTTCAGATTTATCTTGAGGTTCTAATTTTAAAGATGTCGAGAAAATTTAGATCGATAAAAAATATCATCAAAAAACTCAATTAATCAAGTCTACCAAACTTTTTCTTCAAGATTATTATTTTTAAGTGGGGTAAATTGATGACTGGGGCAAATCTAGGGAAACGGGGTGTTCACATGGATTTTTTTGAAGAAAACAACATTGCATATATAAAAGTGCTTTTTATTTTTAATTCTATTTATAAATTTTAAATTTGTTGAAGTGATTTAGGGGTTCAAAACATTACCTAGAGGTTTAAATTTTAAAAAGATCGGTTAAGGTAATTAATCATCAATTCAACGTTTCATTTTTTTTTGTTTATGTTCTTTTAAAATAACATAACAACAAAATATATTTCTACTAGGGATGTCATATGTAATGGCATATTCCGTCATTAAATCATGATATGATATGAGGGGAAAAGGGCCTAGATGGTGGAGTTGATAGCGAAAGGAGGTGGAGTGACTTGAGATAGAACGTATGAGTTTAAAGTCGTATTACTTGATATCAAAGGTGGTCATTGAAAGATCGGGGTCCTAGTTATATCTCCAAGTTTTATGTTTCTTTGATTATTTGTTTGACAGTACGTGGTGAATTCTGATCGATCAATGATACAAGTAGTTTTTACTAATATTGTTCTTGCTTTGTCACATGACATAGTCTGGTTGCAGGAACATTGATATTTCTAATGAAGATGATCACCAACAGGTTTACCTCTCTTCTTTTATAGTGTTAGTTGTGTCTTTATTAATTTTAAATTTTTTATTCTCTTGAAAGCTCTTGTACCTTTTTTTGGATAGTTATGTAGGAGGGTTTTGTGTATTTCTTAATGGTACTTTATGTTAATCAAGTTTAAGAGTATTTTTGTATTTAAGTAGGGTGATTAGTTTATATTTGTTTACTTCTGCATTACTTGTTTTAGATTGAGCATAAGAGTTCTCCTATATAGGTATTAGAGTAGGTGTACACACGATCTGGTGAGTTGAGACGTAACAATACAAAATATTTAAAACTTAATTACCAAATCACAACAATATTTTTGTAATTTTGGTATTCAGTATGATATTTGAAAACAGAAATTATAAAATTATAAAATTTGAGTTTGAGTTTGGTATGAGACATTAGTACCATTTGGTATTTGATATTACCGAATATCAAGCTATTTACTTAATGAATGTATATATCAACAATTCAACAGGTTAATTACTCGTTAGTACAACTCTAAAGAAAAAGTTAAAAACTAAACATAAATAACTTAAATGCATGTCTTTTAGTTGTGTCAATTTGATTTTCTTGATGTCTTCTTATCTGTTGATCTTTTATTATATCGTGCCTCCACATAGAAATATAAAAATAATTTGAACGATAGTTTTAACTTTGTAATACAGTCGTCTACAACTTTGATATGGTAATATTGAATACCATACCGAATCAAATTTTGATTTACTAATTACTGGACTTTAATTTAAATATTTGATATCTACTTTTAACCAACAATTATCAAATTACTGAATCCAAAATTTAAAAATTTTGAACTGGAAAAATAAATTCAAGAGGTTGGTATTTTGAAAAATATATTAATTTTAAAAAATAAAACGACTTCTGAAGGTCGATATTTTGCCAAAATTCTTTTTAAAATAAATCGAACTCCAAAGTTGAGTTTGTATTTTCTCGATTTTTATCATTAAAATATCAACTTCTAAAGTTCGATTAGTGTGAGGGGAGGGGATATTAAAAATTTGTTTTTAAATTCAACATTATTATAGTGACTAAGCTTAAATAAAATAAGAGGATGGAAAAAAAATTTAGAAATTTCTATCGCAAAATTAATTGATTATCTTTTGCAAGTCGAAAGATATATAAACCTCCCACTATAAATCCCAAAATTCCGTCCCAGTTTCGGATACATTTCTCAACGTCTCGATGTATCGCGTCTCGATTTTGGGTACACCACTCAACGTCTCGATACATCTTGTAAAGTGACGTATCCTAAGAGAGAAAAGGGATTCTTGTAAAAAAAAATCAGATGATAGAAAATTTTAGAAAATATCGTAAAATAAATTGTGTATTTAGATAATTTTTCCAAAATATCATGCCGTAACCTAGCTTATGGTCTATGTGATGATTGAGGTTTTGTAGGGAATAACGTGTAAAATACACTTATGGGACACTAATATATATATGCATTCTCTTTCTACTAATATAACTCCTACAAAGTACAAAGTATAGTGACTCTACAATGCTAATTAGCAAGAAAATACTTCTATCTTTCCTCCTCATTTTCATGGTGGTGGCACCAACATTGGCTAAGACGAGGGCGATCACATGTGATATCGTACATAATATCATGCATCCATACTGTCATGGATATGCATTGTTAGGTGGAAGTTTTCCATCAGAATGTTGTAACGAGGTTAAATCTCTTATTTCTAACGTAACAAATATTGCTCGTGCATGAAGCTTTTAGCTTACACAAAAGAACAAGTAAATCGTCTAGCTAGTATCTCTGGGAAATGTGGTGCCAACTTTCCTTTCAAAATTGGCAAGGATGTTGATTGCTCAAAAGTGAAGTAAAGAAAAAAAATGATGTTTTCATTGTTATGATTTATGTGTATATTATAGGAAATCACCTCAAATAAATAATGATATGTTGTATGATTATTTTTATGAAGAATAAAATGGACCCCTTCTTATAGTTCTCTATATATGATTCATTTTTACATTTTCCAAACTCCATCTATAATAGAAAACTATTTTTGTTCAATTTTCTTGAATTTGAAAGGGAAGTGATCAAAAAAAAAATTCTAAAAACTTATTTATTAATAGTATTTGATGAAATACTCTTTTATATAAAAGGTTAATAATAATGTTTAAATGTTAGATGTAATAAAGAAAATGATTTTGATGTATCATTGGTTCACAAACCTTTAACGTCATTTGTTCTATGAACTCAAAAAGGTCATCACAGGAGAAAGATAATAACATGACCCCTCAACGGACTTCTAATGTCGAATCAAGAGCAACTAGGACAACAATACAGCGTTGGATCAAGTTATTCTTTGGTGGCAAGGTAATAGCTATGAGTAGTCATCAACTTTTAGAAAAGCGTAGCAAAATGAAACCTATTATTGGACATTATAATTGTATGATCATTACACTTGAACAAAGTTATTCAATTCCGCCTCTTAGTAAGAGATAAAAATACTCAATAGCATAGTGATACACTTATACAAAACAGTATCCCCAAACAAACGCAATGAAACAGTAGACAATCAAGGTGGTAAAATTCAATCTGCGAAATAATTTGATCTATGGACAGCATTAGTGTTGTAAAGGTATAGTGCCAGAGGAATCACTACCACAAGACATAGGGATCCAAACAGCTAAAGTTAAGATGACAAGAAATTCTCCATGGGTAACAAATGGTTATCCATTAGCAGTAAATTTCATTTAATGGAAAACACTGTTGAAATGTATCATCAATTAACCCATAACCAGAAATATAACCTTCTAAGTTTTCCAACATTGGTGATGAACATCTCATAAATACCTATGTGGACTTCCATTGACAATACATCATAAGTTAAAACAAAACCTCAACTTAGAATCTAGCTGCAGAGACAAATCTGGCCAAGAATACAAATCAACATTGGGCAATTTTCTCTAATCAGAGCCAGTGAAGAATCCATTTCTCAATAGGAAATTACATGAAGCTTCTTCTACACAATAGTTTAACCATGAAAACATCACTTCTCCTTGAAAAGGTACAGCAGCAGCATCTATATACAAAGGTCAAGCACGTCTTGTGCGTATCAAGCATTTGTGCCTGGGTCACTGATCACACCCAGGAAATCATCCTTTATCGTACCAATACAGAACTGAAATAATACGACATGGAAAACATGTTAGGAGTGAAAGAATCCATGCAATGCTAGTAAATAAAAATCTTGGAGTTCTTAGTTTTGCCAGAAACTCTCTTTGGGACTGTGGTCTGTTTTTAGGAAAAGGTTGCAGTACCTATGATCTGTTTTTAGGAAAATGCACAAAATAAAAAGGAGTTGTTGACATACAATTTCTGTGGCATCAACACGTGTTCCGATAATCTTCAATCTAACTTCACTTTCCTTCTGAATTTTAACCTACAAAAGATGAATAAATGAAACTACTGAATCACAGCTACAAGCTGATTTTTTTCAAAAGAAGAGATAAAGTAAGGAGAGCAAACAAATGGCATACCGAACCATCTGAAGTTGTATAATTTGGCACATCCCCCGACTGAAACTCCATGTCATCAGGTATCAACTGTTGAAAATCCAAGGGTCAAACATAAACAGATGTGAGAAAAAGGCCTATATAAGCTTTTGCATGCATAGAGGCTTTATGTCTTGTAGGAACAAATAAGGAACTTCTATATGCATCAAATCGAGTGCTTCATAGCAGAGTCTGGGAGTTCTTGAGGTTTCTATTTGGATATTCCAATTTTTGCTTGGCTAACCAATTCAACTGATCTCATTGTTTTTAACCATATTATAAAATATAGTAACTTGAATATTAATGAATACTTTCTTCATTTACAGGCTGAAGTAACCGCAAAACTATTCTGTTGATTGCTTTCCAGAATTGTTCTCTTTCGTCTGCACTGTCTGTCTACATAGCTAAATCCTAAATGAGATCAAATGCACTGTAGAGGAACTAAAGAACGAGTTGGGTCATGGAATCACAGAGCACAAAAGCCTGACGCATTAGTAATGCTTTCCTTTAATTGCCTGGAATAATTTTTTAGCTAGATATCAGGAAAAAATCTTATCGGATAAAAGGAGCTTACGATATCAAAGACTACAGAACAAGTAATCTGGTGGTCCTAAAAATTTCTCTGGTTGGTGGATCTAAAATATACCAAAGTGCCATGACTTAAAGACTAAAAGAGGCTCTTGATCAGACTCTGTCACATGCCTGGCTGCATAAGTAGCTACAGACAAAGGAGTGGTTATCTTTTTGGGGCCAGGTTTTCATAAGAAACCTTCAAAAGACTAGGACATAGATGAGCAATATTAATTACTAATTACTTTCAGGCAATTTCAGGTTGGTAAACTCAGTATGTAGCACAAAAGTATTCTACGACTATACTATCCCCACTAGATGCTCACATTTTCCCACCAACTTTTTTCTTGATGACAATGGTGTGTAGACCAGCCTATGCTCACCCACACTATCCACCAGGTACTTTCTACCTCCCACCAGCAGAGTTGTAGGGTAACTCTTCCCACTCAGGCATAGGCAGATAAGAAGAAATCATTCCATTGTTTTTTGCAGATTTTGTCTCTGCGTGGATTTGAACCCTAGTTTCAAAGGTCTGTATCCACTTAGTTAACCACTAGGCCACATCCTTTTTCCTCCGTCGGAATTCCTACCACCACTAGTGACTAGTCATGCATACACCTCTTAAATAATCTAAAAACCAATGAAATTCACTTAAGGTGACAAACTCAATACAGTTTAATTATAAAAGGGTCTAACTTGAGTTCCATGAAAAATTTGATCCTAAGCATAACAATCAAGGACTGTTTAGATTTGGCAGAGTACTTATGTAGCTTGACAAAAAAAAATTATTTTATTTATTGATAAATTAGCTTGGTGGAACATCTAACAAGTGCAAATGATGTTGCTGAGAATCACACGAGAAATGTATATGTGTGTGTGTATATATATACACACCCAAACACACTATAGACTACTTAGCAGTTATGTAGATAACCTTAAACTAGATATTCAAATCAAGCTAAAGCTAATATCATATGAGAGACTACCCATCTTTGAATTCTAGATTCCTTCTTCATTCTTTTATTGGAATTATAACACGTTAGAAAACAGAATAAGTTTGATATATCAAGGTTTGTTGTAGTGATGGAAACCTCCGGTCCCAACCAATACATTAAGAGTTGCATCATCAAAGGATTTTCCAAATCAAGGAAAAATAAACACAAAAAAGAAAATGTAGAAACATATACGAAGATTGAACAAAAAATCTCTTAAGAATCAACAACTACCTTACTAAAAGAAGTTGATTTTCATGTTTTTACAATAGATATGCATGCAGAAGACATTTCATTAATATATTTTCTAATCAGTACATTTCATTCATGCAATCTTGCATATAGCAGAATGAGCTTTTAATATGCCACACTAAGAAAATGTCGTGTATGTGTGGGAACGAACACATGCTGGATTAAATATTTAAATATGGAGAACAAACTCACGTGATTTGAGACAAAAATCTGCACAGGCCCTGCTTCAGCAAAAAATCCCATCTGCAATATACCACACGGATAAATAATATAGGTAGGGTAGATGGAGAAGAGCTAACTAACATTAACCAATCAATCAACTACAACTCAAACCCAAGGAATCAGACTATATATATGAATCTTCTATATCCATTCCTCTACATTCAGGCCCACTTCATTCCTAACTTTTAGTAATCAATTTTATCTTTTAAACCAAATTAGAGGTTTTAACAAGACTAACATTAATGCAATGAAAAAAACTTTCCATGCAAAAGTTCCATATGCAACATTACACAATCATGAAGTACCCAAAATAGTTTCTGATGGGAGCTTGTCTGGTTTTGTTTCTGCAGTTCTCTCAGAACCACAGCCAAGCTACTCAGCTATCGCAAGGCAAGTATTGGCCACGTTATTCTTGAAATCAGGACCACCACCCATGCCTATTTATTGGCATTATAACCAAGACAGTGAACCAGTTGCAGCAGATTCTTTGTGGACTATACAAATAGATACTGGTATCCTTTAAAAAAAAAAGAAAAAAGACCAGCTCTATGTCTTGAAAATACTATGTGTGACAGGCAATGCAGTTCTTATTTTCCTAGAAACCATGTGTTCTCTTAGATTAACCTTTCTTCTGCAATAGTTCCATTCTGGGATTCCGCGCTTCAAAAAGTCCTTTTTGATGCGTCAGTTCATCAATTACTTCTATTATAAAGTCAAAATATCTATAGATCAACCTATCAATCAATCACTCATACAAAAAATTATATATGCCTATCAATCCCTCTAAATCTCAATCTCAAACTAGTTGGATTCAACTACTCAATTCATTCTCTACTCGAACCCATTGAATCTTCCTTGCTATATCTTTCCTTCTCGATCTCTCTTATTCTCAAAATTCTCCCCTTTCTTACATATTAGCAGGTTTATTAACCACCTGTCTCTTATCAGAACCTTTTTTTCTAAAACCGAAATTTCCTACAAAGAAGAGAGAGTAAATTTTCGTTGGAGGCAAATTTAAAGTTAGTTTTTCAGAAGATTGCTGCTAATCCAACTACAACCACTGTAAAAAGGTTTGGATACCAATTTCGATAAGCGAAATTCAGTTGAATTCTGTGTAATTGCTTAATCTAGCGAACACACAGAAGGTAACAAAAATTCAAATCAAGGGGGAAAAAAGACCTTACCTTGTTAACCATGGTGACAACAGCTTCCAAAATCTCGCCTTTAAAGGGTCGAAATACAACACATTGATACTTCACTGGGAAAGTAACAAAACCAGTTCCATCACGAATTAATCCTTTTCCAACACTTTCAATCCCAGTAATCGCCACTATAAAACCATGTCGACCACTGAACAAAAAGAAAAACCAAATTCAAAATTTTAACAACATTAAATCAATAAGAAACAGAAAAAAAAAACGAAAATTAGGGTTTTATGAATTAAACCTGCAAGTTCCTTCTACATCTTTCATTAGTTTTGACACAAGTTTTTCACGAAGATCACGACCAAAGTGACGAGGATGAAGCTGCATGTTTCTCTCCAATACAATGTGGAAAAACATGATTGATGAAGAAGAAGAAGATACGTTTGTTGATCCAAGTTGAACAAAGTGAAGCTTATGAAGAACGGACAGAGATTTATATATAGTGGGCCGCCGGGTATGTCAATAATTGGACCAAAAATAACCTATTTTATAGACCAAAGTTTATCTCCTAAAATTTTTAGCTAATTATTTCCTAATTTAGCTCTTAGATTAGGTATTTTTTTTTTTGTAATCCTAATGAAGTACCTTATGTCTACTATCTAACAAGCAGAGAGAAAATAAGATATAGAGAGAATTAAATGTTTTCTAATCACTACAGAGCTTGTAATACACTCGATGATGATATTTCAAATAATAATGCTTAAATAATGTAAAAATATGTCAATCAAGAAGAAATCTGAGCTATCAGCTTCAAACTTTCAATTACAAACGCATGAATTAAAAATGATTGATTGCCCGTCAAAAGTAACTTGAAGTATTTTATTATTATTTTTTTTGTATTCTTTTTCAAACATATCCAACAACACTTGATAATTCGTACTCTCTTTATGGATTTATCGGATTTGACTGAACCTATTGATACTGTCAAATGATTCTATTTTGTCTGCCGCATCCGTAGGTGCCTTGGGACAAACTCCTCATTCATTTTACTGTCTCAACTATGTTTTCTTACATGTGTCTTCTTTTTACTTTTGTTGCTTCCACTTCTTTGTTGCCTAGGTGGTTATATCTCCTTCCTTAACCACTCTATCAAAGCATATGTCCAGCATATCTTCCTCATGAATCCTCGCCCAAATCAAGCATATGTCTTCATCATCTTCATCGAGAGAATCCTCGCTCAAATCTAATGTATTTGACACTAACGCCCTTGACTTATTCTTCTTTGCAACACACATTTAGGCACAAATACTGGAGCTTTTGGACTTAATTTGCTATTCAAAGTAGGTGGTGAGACCTGTTTTTCTTGGATCAAATCGTTGTCATGACTCTCTACTAACTTTACTTGCTTTTCAATAGTCTTCGATAAAGCATCAAAGTTATTCGAGCATAATGGTCTCTTGAGGCATTATTAATATCTTGCCTCTTCTCACTGTCATGAAAATTTCTAGTCGCACCCTTTTTACTACATGGAGAATTATTTTGACTAGTTAGAAAAATGCTATGATTACTAATTGAATTTTTGTGTGCAACCAGTGTCTAATTTTAGTTGCATTCTTGATTTCAACTTGCAAAACATGTTGTCCGGAATGGTTGGCATCTTCAATATTAGATGTATCCGTTAGTTTGTGTCTTGAATCCATTATTTTTTACCTGAACCAAATTGCGGCGCATCAACCCCAACTCTTGACATTCCTTTTTGTTTTTGAAAGTTGTTTGAACACCAATATTACTTCTAACAACATTCATTGAGTGTGCACGGTTTCACTCAAAAGTGACAGCAATCAATTATCGGTCTAAAGAAATAGCTTTACTTTGATCGACATCTACAACTTTTCTTTTTTCATTTAGTAATTATCTTGCATCACCTTGATACTTTTCACTATCAATAGTACCTTTTGAAGCAACTTCAATGGTATCATCAATTTGTTTGTTATCTTGATTTCTTTTCGAGATCAATGATAACTTTCTTCATCATGACCTTGGTGCTTACAATAATTGCAATACAAAGGTAGATTATCATAAACAATCTCCTTAAAAATCTCGATCAACTTATCAGATTTTCCTTTCATAAATTGAAATCTTATATGATTTGGAAGTTTTTTCCATTAGATCAAGTATAACCTTGACTCTAACTGTGTTAGGTCTTGATTTTATTTGAGTAGCTTTATCTATAACTATTGGTTTTCCAACTACCAATGCTATAGACAGCAGAGACTTCTTTACAAATAAATCTGGAGATAAGTTCGGTAAAGAAATTCAAACCACATTTAATGTCGTTTCCTTCTTAGGATTATATTCAATGGATCAAGGAAAACCCTATATTGGTGCTCCTCTCCATTTTATATAAGATAATTAACTGAGCGAGATAAAACTAGTACATAATCTTCATATTGATCAAATCTCAACAAAATTTGTCTTGGAGCAAGTAAGTCAATTAAACAATTGTCCTTTGTACCAAAATATTTCAGTAAAATTGACTTTAATACCTCCAAAATCTAGCGTACCATGGGATAATTTAAGTACCACTGCTTGATGCAATCCCACTTCAATCATACAGTATTGCATTTCCTCCATTGAAAACGTGACAGTGGGTTCACCATGAATTATTTCGATTGATTTTGGCGATTGTTTTAAGTTAATTAGGGCATATTGTTTAAAGTTTATAGTGTTGGAATTGAAAAAGGTGGCGTATGTGGTAGGGCGGGTTCGACATCCTCGAAAGGAAGTCGTCAGTGGTCGTAGCAGCCATGAGAGCTGCGAGTGGTTGGCTAGGAAGGAAACCCTAGGTCAGCCCTTTTCTGCTTGGATGTTCTCTGTCATGAAGGTTCTTCAAAAGGGTATTGTTATTTTTCTCTCTATGTCCTAAACGTTAAACTTTTGTTGCATTTGAGTTGTATTTGTATTACTGATTGGGTGATTTAATCACAAATAATTTTCAAACTTAAATACCTCTTCAAACTACTAAAATTACATCAATATTTTATTTATTTTTAACTAAAAGAATGGAAAAAGGGAAAAAATACCCTTAAACTACCGGAAAAGGTTTTAAAATTGTTTTTTTTTTCTAAAAATCCTTCTATTCATTTAAAAAGGGCTAAAGATTACTAAAATGATATTTTTAGATTAAAAGATGGATAAAAAATATTTTTCGACATTTTCCTTAAAGTCTAAGGGTACTTTTGGCCCTTTCTGTTAAATGAAATTAGACAAATACTTTCATCATATTTATTGATTTTTTCTATAGTTTAAAATAATTTTATTGCATCTCACTAATTAATAATTTCATATCAGATTTCAAGTCAGATACACATTGATATATGTTTTTTATACCAAATACACAAAAATGGGAAGAGAAGCAAGAGATAATAGAAGGGAGGCGAATGAGATTTATTTATATATCTCAGATACATGTGAGTTCACTTAGCTACATTGTATCTAGAACAAATTATGCTTAATTTTGACCAGTGTATCCCAAGATATATGAATCTAAACGTATTTGAACGCACCAAAATCTGTTATGATTCATAATATTGCAAAGTAGTGTATTTCTAAGTAATTAGCTCTTAAACTAGTGAAATTTTGTAAGGCACCCTTTATTAAAATATGAAAAAGAGTTTAAAATATTTTTGAAGTATGCGAAATTGAAGAAAAGTATCTTCAATTAATAATTTGATCTAAATATATCCTTACTGTTATTAGTCCAATCCAAAAACATCATCATCATTATTATCATCATCATCATTATTATTATTATTATTTAATGAGTAAAAATACCCTTTTTCAAATATATACAGCATATTATTTCTCTTTTTGCTAAACACATTTTTTTTTTTAAAAAAAAAATGAATATGATACCAACTTTCTTACTTTTGTATAATTATCAATGTCATGATTAGAGAACTTATATGATTTTAGTCTTAATTGATGTTTTTATTGAGTCCTTAATTGATGTTTTTATTGAGTCCGACATGGATTAATTGATTTTAGTCTTTTACACAAACTTATATGTGTATGACCCGATGTAATAGGATCCGACTAAATTTGAAATGAATATGACAATTCTAAAAGATCTTTTTTTTATTTTCAAAGACTCAAACATACCTGATTAAGAACGAAGAAATTTATATCGATACATGTGGCTCTTAAGCTAGGAAAAGGGCTACGATAAAGAGTGAAAAAGGTAACAAATTGAGGAAAAAAAGGTCTTTTAAACAAGATATCGATTTACTACCTCCTACCAACACATTTATTGAATTACTACCTCCACCAACACATTTATCGAATTACTACCTCCCACCAACACATTTATCGAATTACTACCTCTCACCAACACATATATCGATTTACTACCTCCCACCAACACATTTATCGAATTACTACCTCCCACCAACACATTTATTGAACTACTACCTCCCACCAAACACATTTATCGGATTACTACCTCCCACCAACACATATATTGGATTACTACCTCCCACCAACACATATATCGAATTACTACCTCCTACCAACACATTTATCGAATTACTACGTCCCCAACTGCAGAACGAATCTAATTATCTTCATCACCAGATGGTCAATAAGAACCTGTACCAAACCATAAAGACTCAGAGAAACTACTAACCAGTTAAGGAAGTTGCTGCAGCAGAGCAATTTTTTAGTATCAACAATCTACATATCTGCACCGCAATTTTTACATACCGATTTAGACGGTTTTAATTCATAAATTGCATGAAATTAAGTAAAATAAGAAAAGACAGATTCAAATGAAAATAGTATGTGGCCCTGAGGCCACCTCAAAACTACAGTTAGGTCCTCGATTTTTTAGCTCGGAAGAGAAGGCTTTTTTAACCAACAACTAGCTCCTCTCCGTTCTAAAACATACTCGTACGATGTACATCCCAGAAGTCGTCTTCATCTTCAACTTCTCTTTGCCAGCCATAAGAATTTCTGCATACAAGATAAACTTCTTAAAGACTGACTAAAGAAAAACAAACATCTGTTCAAGATGCATAATGCAAAACGATGCAAAAGCTCAAGTTTTAGCATAACTGATCGCAGAAACATAGCTTTTCAGATAACTTTTCCCTAAATACCACATGCACAAGTACTAATGGTCAATTCCATAATGAATTCAGGTCCACTATTCAGCCGATAAAGAAACAAGAAATGTTGGAAGCAAAATATGGATGCATAAGATTTTTGCTGGTAGTAAGATCTTCATCTGCATCATTATTTATCAGATAGAACATGATCCCCATCCTTGCAAAAAGAAAAGTCAGTCAAATAAATTGCCCCCAAGGCTTTGGTCTAGTGGTAAGAGCGTAGCATGTGATGAGCGAGTTACACATATTCACGAGTTCAAACTCTAACGTAGATGAAAAAGAACGGTATTTTAGTTTGAGAGGGATAGAGGAACAGGTCAATTATCCACCTAGTTTTGAACCATGTGTCATTGGCTTCTGATGATTACTCGATTATCAAAAAAGAGGAAACATAGCTGACAGATTGGGAATAACTTGAACAGCAGAACCAAAATACACTAACATCAAGAAGACAATATCAAATGTAAAATAAGATAGTTCAAAATTTTGCGAAAATTGGAGATCGACCCACTGGTTTGCAGTACAAATAACTGGTAATGGTGGTACTGCCTACCAGAAGAATTCATTTTCTTGTTAAACTGCTTGATGCTGCTAGTTTATGAAATTAGGTCTCAGGCCTAACTCACACCCCAAAAGCTAGCTCAAAGGGAGGAGGATTGTCCAAACCTTATAAGGAGTCCACTCATCTCATTAATCACCGATGTGGGACTTTTGTCATTCTTTAACACCCCACCTCACGCCCAGTGCTTAGCATCTGGTGCGTGGGCGATTTGATTTTGGGGATCCCAACATCGGGTGAGACGGACCCTGCTCTGATACCATATGAAATTAGGTCTCATGCCTAACTCACACCCCAAAAGCTAGCTCAAAGGAAAGAGGATTGTCCAAGCCTTATAAGGAGTCCACCCATTTCATTAATCACCGATGTGGGACTTTTGTCATTCTTTAACATAGTTCACGGGTATGAGCTCCCCAATTTCACTAGAAAAAGGCAAAGGTCGAAAAGGGGAAATCTGAGCAAAAGAAAGAAAAAGGGAAAAAGAAATGACCTTTGTTTCCTTCGAAAGTCAACTTCATAAAACACTTCAAAAATGAAAAACATTATGGGACTGCTTAAACAGATGATAGAGAACTACAGACAACCAATTTAGAGAAAAGGAGAATCATTATATCTCAGTATAAAAGAAGTACCCCATATTTGATGCCAACAGTGATCAATAAATATGAAGACGATTCAAACCGAAAATTTGGACTAATTATGAAGACTTCCCCAATGTTTTAGCTAGTACCATCTTGCAGCTTTGTGGTTTCATTTTGTTGTTCTTTTATGTGAATAAAGTTTCAACTATTACAAAATCCTTCGGTATTTAGATGTTTCAGGCCTCCCTAAGTTCCTCCTACATTAGTTGAGGAAATGTGTTCTTGTCTTCTTATATGGTCTTAGTTTATTTTTTCCAATACGGCTCATATGTCTTAGTCTCTTGGATGACAATACTTATCTCTAGGTGGTAGAGACATAATTGTCAATAGTGTTTTGGATGCCTTCCTACTTATGTCATGTCTCTTTTTCCTTTACCTAGCAAGTTAAGGAGAAGAATTGACTAGATCAGGAGGAGTTTCATATGGCAAAGGAACAACAAAAAAAGAGCATTCCACCTGGTTAATTGGGGCGTTCTTATCGAATCCAAAAAAGATGGTGGCCTTGGCATCAGGAACCTAAATACTCACAACCAAAGCTTCCTAATGAAGTGGTTATGGAGTTATAATCTTGAAACATATGCTTTATGGAGAAATGTCATTCATGACAAGTATGGTCAAGATGATCAGTGGTGCTCAAAGGTGGCTGTGAGCCCCCATGGTGTAGGAGTCTGGAGAGCAATCAGATCCCTCTGGTCTTTGATGGCTGGAAATATTAGTTTAAGAGTTGGCAATGAAAGGAAAGTTCTTTTTTGGTGTGATAATTGGCTTGTTCATGGACCTCTAAAGGAACTCTTCCTGAATTCTTTAGCATTGCCACTATGCCAGACATTAATCTGGAATCAATCAGCACAAGGAGTACACGGATGGAATATTACTTTTAAAAGGCTACTGCAACTGCATGATTGGGAGCTGGAAAAAAACTTAATTCTGTAAACTCAGCTTATAACATTCTGATTAGGCTTGCCTCACACTGGATAAACTTCAGGGGGGGGGGATTCCAACAATGTTCTAGACGCTTTTTGTGCAGAGCTGCTAGGAAAATACTAGACACATTCATTGTCCTGTTATTAGACAATTATGGCAACTATGCATGAACATGCTAGGCATGCGAGGGTGTCAAAAAATCTCATATTGATGGAGAGAAGAAGTTGTCTCCTTATATGGTCCGTAGATAATCCACACTCCATGAGCTAGCTTAGCCAATATTCATTTGGTAACAGAATAGAACCATTCCTTTTCTTAGTTTACCTAATATTGACTGTCATGTTATGTAGTCCACGCACAAAATGTTCCAACCTTGGGCATGGATAGGTATGGTAAGAATGTCCCATGAACTGCTACTTGAAAACTACTTGTATGATCTTTAAACAAACCCAACTTCACGAACTACCTCTTGACATTGAGTTAAGCACAAAGTACATTTTCTTACCATATCACCAATATAACAAAATATGTGTCTACATTCATTACACTTGAATAAGAAAAACCATATAGAGTACTCTATACCATATCTGAGGAATTTTGCATTTAATTATAAAATATTAACTTAGCTTATTTGTAGACAAAATGATTGCCCACCATACATACATCACCTAAAACTTCCTCTATAAGGAGGTAATCTTGTACATTGTAAGTTAAACAAGTCACGAAGAAGTTCTCTTCTAATTCCTTATATGGTATCAGAATCTTTATAATCTTCATCGAACTCAGACAGTTTCTACTTCTAGTGAGTGGCCTTATGCCTCTTGCAAGAACAAAGTTGGTTGCCCTCTCAAACAATATTTTCAAGTTCTCTTTCTTTTGGTGTCTGGTGTTGCCCCTCTCTAATCACCAATGTCACTCCTCTTTCTCACAACCATTCAAGCATTGCTACTGTCTAACGATTATTCAAGCATTTTGTATATCTTCCAAGATTGTTTTGGTACCATTCATTTCACAGACAACCATCTTGGGTGTCACTACTCTCCACGTTGACTGACATAGCCTTCTAAAAGCCTCAAATATGTTGATAATATCTCTGAGATTTGCAATACCGTAGCTCATTTCAAGGAACCGAGAATATATTCATTTCGAAGTGTTATGCAAGAAACTTCATTTTGATGTACAGTTATCAATGAGTATCGAAGGATAAAATTCTAGCAGCAGTAACAAGTTATGGTGAATCATTTCCAACGCGGGTAGAGTGTCAGGATCTTATGTTCGTAGTTCCAGAGAACAGAATAAAAAGAAGTTAAACAGAAATCAAAATTGAATGGTTGAAATGGAGAAGTGCTAACTAGTGTTATGTGATAGAACAATGTGTAGCAAAGTGAAACCTAAGTTCTATAGAATAGTTATAAGACCAACACTATTATATGGAAGAGAATGTTGAGCCATTAAAGTACAAGACATCCCCAGTTATAAGACCAACAATGCTATTCGGAAGTGACTGTTTTGCTCCTCATGGAAATATAGTATTCTGTTTCTAAGCAAATTCACTAATGAAGATGCAACTGGAAAAGGACATGGGAGTTCATTTCCACTAACAGAGAGGCTCTGACATTTCATTAGATTGGAGAAAAATAGAGCAACAGAGGGATAGGAGAAGTAGGAGAAATAGAAGATTGCTTATGCTGTTCAATTTAAGGGAAAGAATAAAAGGATAAGGAAGAAAAGCTTTTAACATATTTAAAATTGGCCAATGACCAAATTACATACTAAGGACAGAATACAAATAACACCATTGCTTATCTTTCTTCAAACAAATCTAAACACAAGATCATGTGTGCTTTTAAAACAAGCACCAAGGACAATTATCTATTTCCTTCCTTCTAACTTCATTTGCTTTCTTTAAAAAGTCACATTCTAAATCTTCAATTTTCAAGTTACAACAACTGTCAGATGCCACCGCTAATCACTTCTTCACAAAAAAAATATATCACAAGGCTGATTTAGAAATTATATCATGCCAAAGTTGGATTCTCTGGTAACAATTTCTCACATATAAACTCTCAAATCAGCAGGATACGCAGCAAAATTCCAAGTGATAGAGCATTTCATAATAAACCATATAACAGGGTTTTAGTCGTGTTTTTTACCCCAAAACCAAAAAGGAAGTGGAAAATAACTCAAACAAAAATAGATTAAGGGAGAAAATCCACTAAGTAAACAGGTAAAAACCAGCAGTAAATGACTACTTTTTTGTGGTTATTGTTTAACTTCGTGCGCTATTAGAAAAAGAAGAAGTAAAAAATTGATACTTCATACCATATATCCTAAATGAATCTTCTGTCTCAAAAAGCATCATCATTTTTAATCAGAATACACATTAAAGTAGTATCAACCAAATGGTCATGTCAAATATAATTGCAACAAGCTTTATTTACCCCACCATTTTTCTTTGGATCATACTGAACTTGAGAAGAGGATAAAAAGTAGCTGAACCACAAACACCATACTCCTTTCCTGAAGCTTAGTTATGGAGTGTCATAGGAGAGAAAAGGTGGGAATTTCGGGATAAGTGAAACCAATCTAGAAGTGAACCATCTAGTGACCTTTTATCGGTCTTGATGGAGAAGTACTTCCTTACCACATTAAGGGACCTACCTTGATTGGTAAGAATCAGTTTTGTATTTAGGCCTGATCACATGCTAAAATGATTTTTGAAAGACATGAAAAGGGTAGAACGATAAACAAAATTCAAAATAACATAAAGCAATATTTTTAAGTTTGCTCAACTTTAAAGATTGTATCTTTTCGAATGAACAAAATTATTCAGCCCTAGTGGGACAGACTAAAACGACCAAAGTAAACCAGGCAGAATGGGAGCGTGAAAAAGTAATGTATAGCAGTTACACCTTTAAAGTGATTAGATTTTGACATTACTATATAGTATTCTTGATGGTATCCCATCCTATCTAATGTCTCAAATCCCAACGCCAGCTAGTGTGGAGAAGAATCCACAAAGGCACTTCCTATGAGAAGGTAATCCAGAAACAAGGAAATTTCATCTAGTAAAGTGGACCATTGAGACAAAAATCAGAAGAATGGAGGTGACAATCAGAGCTTCCTATGTAAATAGCTATGAAGGTTAAATGATGGGAAAAAGTTATCTGGAAAGCAGTGGTAGAGGTGATTATGGAAGAGAGGGTTGATGGGAACCTAAAGCAGTGAAGATTCCATATGGAGTGGCTGTTTGGAGACAGAACTAGGAGTAATTCAACACGTATGTTGTCTTGAGGGTAGGCAATGAGACAATCGGACTTTGGGAAGATAACTGCAATGGCTTTGATTTGCAGAAAAATCAATTTTCCAATCTGTACAGACTGGCATATAATCCTGAAGTCCTCTTAGCTAGAATTTTAACTGATATAGACATCCGGTTCAGAAGGAACTCTTTGACAGGAAAATGCAGGAAGTAGTATTTATTCATTCAGAAGATGCAATCAGTAGTGTTGTTGCCACTTGCCAGAATGCCTACTGTGGAAAGCTAGTAAATGTGCTTTTATTGTCAGCTCACTTTATAAAAAAAATCAATGCAATTCAGCCAGTGCAATCACAAAAGTGGACTTAGAATGTACAACTACACTCCCAACAAAAGTTCCGTTTTCTGGTTGACTATTATCTCATGAAGCATGTTTAACTCAAGAAAACTTGACGAGAAGGGGTTGGATAATGTGCAGCAGATGCTACTAGTGTGACAAAATCTCGTGAATCTATGGATCATATTTCTGTGCATTGTGAATTTACTTGGCAAGTGTAGACCATGTTCATAGTT
This sequence comes from Solanum peruvianum, assembly GCA_027705065.1. Classification (NCBI taxonomy): domain Eukaryota; kingdom Viridiplantae; phylum Streptophyta; class Magnoliopsida; order Solanales; family Solanaceae; genus Solanum; species Solanum peruvianum. Next base: position 1,302,919 of record JAKWJD010001760.1, on the reverse strand, counting down.
AACTGTGGCATCTGCTGGACTATATGGCAAGTTCATAGCTCGCAGAAGCACCCCTAAAGAAGATCTGAGAGTTATTCCTCTTAGCATAGTTTGGACAATATGGAAAGAAAGAAATAAGAGGTTGTTCTGAAAGCAAAAAGGAGAAGGTCTGAAATATAGTTGTTTGCATTACTTGAACTATTGGAAAGATATAAACTTTGTTATGAATTCAAATAAAATGGTGCACATGCAAGCTAGACTGCTAGGGATTTTAATGTAATCAAGCCAGCATTATCTCAGTACTTTTGCAGTATCAGTTTGATACGATACTGTTTAAAATCTTACCTTATCAGGCAAAATAATTTGAGAGTAGGAAAATGACAAGCCAAAGACACTTTCACTTCAATATCATGAAATTAACCGATGACAAAAATGAGACATTTCTAAGACAGGCTGTTAATTCTATCATGGAAACAGCACAAGTGTTGCATATATAAAGGGAAATAAGATTGTATCAAGCTACTAACCTTAGGTGCTCTGCGAGCGCATAGATAAAAGCTATCGACTTTTGCCTCATAAAAACCGAGGTTTTCTATCTGTTGGCTTCAGTATCTGGAACGAGCACATTAAACTTTCATCAACACTCATCATTGCACCAGCATTATCAAATTCACCACAGTAGTTTGGGGCCGAAAATATTGTCACTAGCTGCCTCTCAGCGAAAAATTCATAACCATCTTCAACAACCTAGGTTCAGAATATTCTGGTCAATATGGGAAAACATAAAGGGAACACAAAAAAGAAGCAAAATCGTATGAATACCTGGTGGGCACGACAAACAAGGTCCATATCGTGTTGCATCAAGAATTCTGCAACCTTATCAGGACCAAAAGTATATGAAACTCCCCTATCATTCATTCCCCAACCTTTAACTTCCCGGCTAGGATCTGACCAAAGTAAATCACACAGCAACCCAGAATCTGGAACATCAGTTGGACGAGGTAAATTTCTTATCTGATCCAAGTTTGTTAAATCTGGAGAAAGACCACCATGCATGCACAGTATTTTTTCATCTATGAGAGCAGCAACGGGAAGACAATTGAAACATTCTGTGAAGCATTTCCATAGCTTCACATTGAATCGGCGCTTACATTCATCATAGAAACCATAAATCCGATTAATAGAAGCACATTCATGATTTCCTCTCAAGAGAAAGAAGTTTTCAGGATATTTGATTTTGTATGCAAGCAGAAGGCATATTGTTTCCAAACTCTGTTTACCACGGTCCACATAGTCCCCTAAAAACAAATAGTTAGCCTCAGGAGGAAATCCCCCATATTCAAAAAGCCTCAAAAGATCACCATACTGGCCATGAATGTCACCTAGAATCCAGACAAAAAAAAAAACAAAGAGAGGGGACACGAGACAAATTTATCAGTCCAATACTGTTTTAATATGAATAATCCCATGCACTGGCTAAGAAAGAAACAGTAAAAAGAACCAAAATACAAAACAATGAAAGCAAAATGTAATTTTTGGGGGAAAGCAACCTATCACAAAATAAACCGACTTCGTGATTTAACATAATCACGACAACACAATATTTCAAATGAAGCACAGTACATCACAATGACTATACAAGGCAGATAAAATAAAGATATCATGTACACCATTCCACTGTTTTCAAGATAGACAAGAGAATTACGATGAGAATGGAAGAATTTATTACCTCCTTCCTCCCTTTTAGTAGCCATAATGCCTAAATATAACCAGTACACCGTTTTCATAACCCGAAAATTGAAAGAACGATACTGATTTATCTTTTTTTTAAAAAAAATGAACAATCGTAAATTTTAATAATAGAAGTGCAGTAACAAGCTGGTACAGAGACAAAGCACATATGATATTCAACTCCTCACACTAATATTAACATTCTACACTTAACATTAAGAAAAAAAATATATAAGAAACCAATTACCACATGTAAACCATGAATGCACAAAACGCACTCAACTGAAATGTAAATGATTGGGCAAGTTCACAATCAAGGTTAACAAAGCTCCCCAAAAATAAACGTACAGATGAACTAGACCAAGTAGAGATTTGAATTTCAATAGAAAATATTGAGAAACCCTTATTTGCCTTAAAAGAAAAATCATGGAATCAAAAGGGTCCAAATGAAGCAGAATAGACATTGAGGATTCATATAGCTAACCCCAACTAATTGGGATTGAACATAGTTGTTATTGGATATAGTAGAACAAACAACTTTACATGTTACCCTACCTCATACATGTAATATAAGACGAGTGAGCAAATTGTGCATCATCAAAGTTTAAAAAGATGCATAAAACATTTTACTATTTGATAAACTAGAGCAAGTAGCATCTGTATTTAAGTGGGAAATATAAAGAAGCCTTAATTTGTCTTTCACGAGTACCGGAATGAAATGTGTCCAAACAACGTGAAACAAATTCTGAGGATTCATATAGCTACCACAACAAATTACAAACTGAGGCATATACAAATCCGATGAAACAAAATATACATGTTACCTACCTCATAAAAACTTACCCAAATATAAAGAAGCCCTAATTTGTCTTGTGAGTACCGGAATGAAACGTGCACAAACAACGCGAAGCAAATACTGAGGACTCATATAGCTGACCGCAACTAATTATAGTTGAAGAATATATAAATTCGATGAACCAAAGTATACATGCTACCTACCTCATAAAACCCACCTATTCCTTCCAAATTAGTAGAAAATATAAAGAAGCCCTAATTTGTCTTTTGCGAGTACCGAAATGAAACGTGAGCAAACAACGGGAAACAAATACTGAGGATTCATATAGTTGACCGCAACTAATTACAGATTTGAGGCATATACAAATTTCGACCAAACAAATATACATATTACCTACCTCATAGAATCCCACCCACCATCCCTTCCTAAATCAGGGACCAGATTAATTTCCAATTTATAACAAAAGTTGCCATCTTTATGATAACTTAATATTGTCGGTCGTGGTATCTAGGCGAATAAAACTTTCGCAAACCTCCACTAATTCCACAAATACTTGTCACCTCCCATCAGGAGCAGACCCACGTTCTGCTCGAACTATATATATTTAAGTTTTAAAAAAAGTTGCTATATATACAACAGCGAGCACCGATGGAACAAAAGCCTGACGGATGTTCTGGTTTAAAGGTGGAAAGCAAAGCTCTTTTAAGTGATATATTGGGAAGGCATGTGAGATCGAACCTCCGTTAAAGCACTCTTTTAAACTTAGCTGATTATTTTTCTCATGTTTCACTTCACTCTCTTATTTTGTTATTCCATTTATGTTACTCATTCTTTGCTGACTTCTCCATTTATTTTTTAACTCTTTCTTTCTTATTAATCTATTTGTACTAGCTTCAAAACATTGAGCCTTCATTTCAGTTCTCCTACTCAACAGCAAAAATACCCTCCTTCTCCCTGGTTTTCCTTTTTGATTACTACCATATGTGAAGGTATATTACCTCTCCTTTTTTTTTTCTTGAACCAATCCAAAGAACTCCTCCCATTTTCTTTTGAGGAACTTTTAGCTTGCAATTACGCCCATACAAGTTTATGTAAAAATCCATAGCCATAAAATCCTGGATCCACCACTTCCTCCCACGACAACCAACAGGTTTAATCATAATTACAAAAGATATATCAAAAACAAAATCAATTCTTTATGCCTAAAAACATGATAAGATGATAAATCAAGCTATTTGTGGTCAACAAAAAGATGGGGAACAAGAATTTTACCACAGATCTTGATGGGTGCTTCAAGTTCAAGGAGATTAGGTTGTTGAAGAAAGATTTCCCTTGAAGCACTACAAAGGGAACGGATCTCAGCCTCAGAAATCTGAACCTGCCTAACAGTTCTTGCATTTCTAAACTCCAAAAGCCTATTGATAATATCATCAAGAACAGCAGGCTCTATTAACCCTTGCTGCTGCTGCTGCTGCTGTTGATGCTCATTTTGTGCCATTTCTTTGAGACCCCTTTTTGTTATCTTTCTCCACAACAAACACTAGAAGAGAAACACCCACAATCCAAAACAAACCAAACAACAAAAAGGGAAAAAGGAAAAGGGGAAAAACAAGAAAAGGGGTGTCTCTTTTTTTTGTTTTTTTCTTTCAAGAATCGATTTTTACAAGAAAAAAAAAGATTGTAGATTTGATATTTGAGAAAAAAGGGAAAATCAAGGAGGGAGTAATACTTTTCACTATAGAAAAAAAAATATATGAAATTATGTTTGCTCGTGTGGTGGCTTCCTTGATAATTGCTAAATCTAACGTTGTTTGCTAAAAAATGTGACATGAATCATGTGAGGGTGTACCCCTACTTGAGGTCATTGCTCATTGGAGGACGGCGCCATTTCCTTAATAATAAGTCCCATTTGCATTTTTTTAGGTTTCTAAAATATTTCATACGACCTAACCAAATTAAAGTTTCAAGAAAGAGGGTCAATTGATAGTTGGTTAGTGTAAATTTTGTTACGATGAAATTTATATGTATAACTCTTTATTTGATATACGATTTTTTCTTTTATAATTAGTTATGTAGGTTTCTGAATTGCACATCAAACATCAAATCAGTTTCATATATGATTATCTGGTTAAGACATTATGTTACGAAGAAAAAGTTTGAAAAATTGCACTTTGTTGTTGTTGCTGTTGAAACTCAACAATTGATCGTTTACTGATGGAAGTGAATCTCTGATGGTGGAATTTCTTATAAGTACGATCGTGAAGTATTTTGGGGAGCGACTAACTATGGGGGCATTGAATTTCAGGTAGATATGAAAATTATTGTTGTTGTTAAATCTTGATGCGTCATTGTTTGTCGATGAAAATGTCTTCCAGTGAAGATTCTGATAAGCATAAGTATTTTGAAGTGACGAACATTTGGCTACTTGAATTTGAAATGGATACATGAATTAGTGAGAAAAGAGGATGAAGAAGAATGACAGAGAATGAAGATATGCTAGGAGAGGAAAAGCGAGTTTTTGGTTGTGCCGGGTAAAGAGAGGTTAGTGATTATATTTGATAAAGTTTAAAATTGTTGACCAATTTTGGCAGTTAAGTGTATTTTTAAGTAATTACTTCAACTTTTATACTGAAAGGGCATTTCCAATTATTTTTCTTTTCGTAACACCCCTAAAGTTTTTAAAACCAAAAACCAGATCGAGAAAGTTCAGAGTTATCAAAAATTTGTGCTTTCACAATCACATCTACAAGTCGTAAAAATCTTCACCGACTATTGATCCGTAGCTCAGAACCTCAACAACTTAACTTTGTGCAACCCTACTTCTACAGGCATTTTTACAAACTCGTAGAGTGATCTACAGACCGTAAAAGGATTCGTGAATTTGACTCAAAACCCAAGAAATCTTTCCATTTATGGTTACTTTTATTAACCGTAAAGTGATCTATGAACCCTAGAAGGCATCCGTAGATGGCGTCTGGAGTTTTTAATTTTAAAAAATATTTTGATTTTACTTCATCTTTTAATTCCTTCACTACGTCGTTTTTGACTATTTTAAGTGGGATTAAGGGATTCTTTGAAATTTAGACCCTCACTTTCATGCTCAACCTCCTAAACTAAGTTTCTTCTCTCTCAAATCCCCTCTCAAGCAAGCTAAAGTTCCAAGCTTTAAGTTTTCATTCAAGGAATTCCGTGTAGCGTTCTTTATTCTAGGTATGTGGAATTTCATCAATAGGTATCCCTTCACTCATTGAGTCCCAATGAAACCTCAAATATTCTCCAAACCTAGGGCTTCTATGATTTTCAGGGTTCTTATTACAATTCAGTTATTCTTCATAATTAATCTTTAATTACATATTTTGCTTATGAATTTCATGTTTTAAATGATATTCTTATAAACCCTAAGTATACTAGTATTGATTCATCACGTTCAGTTATCATGCATTATCTTACTTCTAGAGTATGTTCAAAATATTGACCACATACTTTCAACGTATGTTGTTTGATTATATAGATTAAGACATTCAATATTCGGACAATAATTATTACAATACCCGATCAGCACAATAGTACATTAGTGGGTCCTCATACTTCGAAGACGATCTTATCTTTGTTTCAATACGGTTTATTTACGTTACAATTAAACTGTTGGAGTTAACAAGGGACTTTTCCTAGCAACTCATACTAATATATGCTTTTAAACATTTAAATTTAGTACCAGTTTTTGGGCATTTATAAGATGTTTTCTCATTCAATGTGTCTTTTTAAGAATATTTCAGTGAGCTTTCGTTTTTCCCTCATTTACTTTCATATGTTGCTTATTATTGTTGATTTTTAGTGTCATGTCAGATCATGAAGTTAGCTTGGGGTCACATGTAATTTTAGGTACTGTTGTTACGACTATGGATAAGTCTAGGTATATTATGTATAATATTGTATAATTATGTTTCTTCAGTGTATCAGAATGTATATATATTGCCGATTGTCATTGTCAATAATATATATGAGGCATCATAGAAGTTTCACACTTTTTTTTTTGTTCATGTTAGTCTTCTTCTTATTAATATTTTAGTATATATTATTACACATTCTTTATACAAGTGTATACAGAATTATACATCAATATACATGTACTACACATGTGGAGTTTAAACTGAAATTGAATTTTATTTTTATTTTTTTCTCGAACAATTAATGTTTAAATAGGTACGTTTTATTGATTTTTTTTTGTCCAATCACGAATTTATGGTAAAAAAAAATAAGTTCAAATTTTGATTTCGCTATTTATAATTTTGAGACGATGAAATCACGATTTTTAGTACTATTATTATGTATGAATACATGTTTTTTGTAGTTGTAGAAATAGATTGACATTTTCCTTAATTTTGAAGTTTGAATTTCTCAAAGCCAAGATCCACGACGTGATTTTGACAACAAATGGTTCCTCCTATAATAATTTTAAGTATTGCTTTACTTAATTTACATTCTAGTTCAATACATCACTTAACGATGATTCAAAATTTGAACTCGACACCTAACCTAGGACTTGGCTTTGACTCTTCATAAAAAAATTTGGCTCCAACACCTGACTGGAAACCACGCCCCAGCACCTAACTCGAGACTCAACCCCAATACCTGATGCGAGATCCGATCTCGTATCCTAACCAAACTCGAAACCTCACCCAACACCTAACTCGAGACCCCACACCAATTCCCGATTCAAGATTAATTTGATCTCAAATCCTAACCCGATATCCGACACTCAAAGCCAAAATTCGACACATATTCGACTTATGACGCGGGAATTGGTGTCTTGAATTGAGAATAGGATTTATTCCCAAATTAATATCAAGAATCATTACTTGAAACTTGAGTTAGGATGAAAAGTTGAGGTAAGGTTTTTTTCCGGGTGTAAAGTATCTTTGCTTAAATATGAGGAAAATAAGTTGATTTGAAAAATATTTAAGTCAATCAAATATGAAAAAAATTAAAAACAGTTTTCATACCAAACACACTTTGTGGTCACTCTTTTTGAGTTGAACTATTATGTCATTCATTTGGTGTTCGACTAAATCTGGATTCGCATCGAAAAATTCTAGTTGAGGGCAAAACGCTTCCTAATAAATGCGACTCCGTATCCAAGAGTGCTTGAACGTGAAACCTATTGATTAAAAATGAAAGAATACTTACCACTTTACCACAAACTCTTATTGATAGCCTTACCTTCATTTAAATTAATTATTTTGGTTTATAAAATTTACAAATTGAATCAAATCACATAAAGTTTGATTTTTCGATTTTGACTTTCATTGTTTTATTCGATTTTTTTTTGTTTTGTTTTTTTATAACTATATTGTGTTTGAGAATATATTTTCACTTACACATGTGATAAGCTAAATCTTAAAAATGTTAAATGGATAGAAATTTTTGAAAAGAGATAAAATTCATACGAGTACAAAAATATTTTTTTCTTGAAATCTCACCATTCAGTGTGTTAAAATTAATAAGATCAAAGATTAAAATCAAAATAAATGCAAGATGAAATATTTACAAATAAATTATTAATTTTGAATTTGAAAAATTATAACAATATTATTGTAACTTTTCATCTTAGGATAATCAAAATCAAATGTTTGTAAAATTTTACAAGTCCAAATTTAAAATAATATATATAAACATTGAAAATTATAAACTAACTAAAAATCTATTTAGAAATAATGTTTTTATCCATAAATATAATAAAATTACATATTAATATTATGTCGGTTTGGATTGAGTTTGATTTGACTTTTTTCTTTAAATATTAAACCAAACCAATTAGAATGGTCAATTTTTTTCTCCAACACCAAAACAAATTACAAATCTATTTTTTTGTCGATTTGACTTTACGATGTAACTTATACATCCCTAAATTGTATACACAAATTGAGAATATAGCTCATTTTCTTCTATTTTATTTATACAACAATATTTAACTTGAAATACGATTATATTTAATAAAAAACTTTTGACACGTATCAAAAACTAGTGTTACAATTTGTGGGTGGTATTCAAATTTCAAAGTGTGGAGCCTAATATGTACCTTATGTGATCAATTGAATACAAAATTTAAATTGGAAACTCTCTATTTATTTTAAGAAATTAATTGAATATGCTTAAGTTATTAATTTATAATCTCAACCCAATAAACTTTTATTATAAATTAACACAGTGTCCTTAAAATAATTTCTACTTTTTTCATTAAGTCTCAGATATCAATTTTTTTCGATATTTTAAATTTAGAATCATTAAGGATACACCGATATGATGTTCTAGTTGAAATTAATTGTTTCCCTAATTAGAAGTCTTAAAGTCAGACTTCCGATCTGAAATAAACTTCGCTAAAGAACACATCCGTTTTATATGATACGAATTTAAAAATTAAAATTAATCGAATTTTAATATAAATATTATTAAAAAATTATTTTAGTTAGCATAGGCGACTTTGAGAGGGCTAACTTTAACCAAGCTGTTGGCCGACCCACGGGTTATGACTTTTCATGCAACCCACCCGGAGAAAGCGATATTTTCTATTACATATCTGTTTTAATTATTTTATTTATTTTTTTCTAGTTCCTTTAAGAATAATAAATTTTTTAATTTCACAATTTTTCAAATACCGCACCTGAAATTACAAAAATTAACAAATATTTTGATTCATTTGATATATTTTAAATTTTAAATTATATGATATAGTTATAGTTTAAATTAATTATCACCCATAACTTTCTTTTAGCTATAATGACATGTGTCTCGTTCCTTTCTTTCCCTCTCCACTCTTATACGATGCATATAAAAATTATATATAGGTGTTCACATATAATATATATAATTATATGTCAGATACAATTTACTTCTCCCCTCCATCTCTCAATTTCGTTCACCAAATATGCACATACATATTTATTCTAGTTACATATATATAATTATTTGACAAATATACAAATACAATTCACTTCTCTCCTACCTCTCCCGATCTCGCTCGCATTTCTTCTTTCTCTAAAATATAGCTACAAATCGTAATTAACACACTATAACTATAGTGTCTAATTAATTCCCCCATTATTATTGGCAAGTCAAAACGACTATAAAGAATGAAAACGACTACAACATGAATAAAACTACCAAAAGTGGAAGAATGACTTTTCAATATCACTAAAATAAAAGGTGAAATTGGGAATGATTGCTAATTCTATCATTGTTTACTCGTGGATTTGGTTGTGTGTTTACATCAAAGTTTTTTTTCCACATAAAGTAGTATAACCATATTTCCCATAAAATCAATTTTCCAGTTATATTATATTATATATTTTATACAACATCGGTTTGCTATAACAAGCAAAAGACATTGAAACAAGATTTACCAATTTAATCAAAAAATGCTTTGGAATTGAATTAACAGAAAGCCAGAGAAGTCAAAATAATACAGATGAAATGCAAGAATTTAATTGAATCTCCTGTATAGTAACAAGTATCTGGGAAGATATTAGATAAGCTAAAAGAAAATAGTTAAACAGTACACCACATGAAGAATAGATCTTTCCTAAATCACTAGGACAATTAACATTCACAAGCCCTTTCTCTTGTATAATCAAGAAAGTAATCTACATCTCTTGCTCTGATGAATAATGTAAAATAAACCAAAAAAATTTAAATATACCGAATCTCGTTTCCTTGTTCAAACTTTTTTAACTCAGGTAGAACAGCAGCCTCTCTTCACATTATCAGAGGTGTCATTAACATTGATGGTTGTACCCTGACCAGGAAGAGTAGTGGTTGTGGCTGCTGCTTGTGCAGCCAGCGCCTTCTTGCTTATGATATGGTATATCTCGGTTAGTATAGTCTGAAAAGCCTTATCTACGTTGACTGCTTCCAATGCCGATGTCTCAAGAAATGACAGTCCTTCCTTCTCAGCTAAATTTTGACCATCCTGCTCAGAGACTGCTCGAAGGTGGTTAAGGTCGGACTTGTTTCCAGCCATCATAATGACAATGTTAGAATCTGCATGGTCTCTCAATTCTCGGAGCCACCTTTGAACATTGTCGAATGTTTGTCCCTTTGTTATGTCATAAACAAGGAGTGCACCAACTGCTCCTCTGTAATAAGCACTGGTAATGGCTCGGTACCGTTCTTGGCCTGCAGTGTCCCATATTTGGGCCTTGACTGTCTTTCCCTCAACCTGTATCATGAAGTAGATAAATTAGCCCATGAGTGTTGATACCAGTACAATAAATTCCATTTCACCCGCCAACGAAAAAGCAAATTTATCAAACGCAATTGGATCTTGTGGCTAGCAGAAAGCAAACACCTGGTTCACCAAGCGTAAAGAGTTTTAGAAGTTGAGAATTCCAGAGCATTTGGTTTTCCTCAAAGGACATAAGCACCACTAAAATACTCAAATTCAAATTACAGAGAGACAACCAGTCCTGCCATCCAATAATTTCATTTCAACAGAACAAAAGAACGTAGAAGCATCAGATTAAGCCAACATGTAACAGTCAAAAGCGGAAATTCCAGGTCATAAGAAGACCAACAACAATATTCTTAGTATAGTCCCATAAGTGGGGTATGGGGAGGAAAGTGTACGCAGACCTTACCCCTACCTTGGCAGGTACTGGCAGGTAGAGAGAAACTGTTTCGGGTAGACCCTCGGCTCAAGGAAAGCAAAAACACAACATCTATGGAGATATAAGCAGAAACAACAGCAGGATAGTAAGAAAACCGAGGCATACAATAAGCGGATCAACATTTTTTCTTAAAAGCACATTAGTGGAAGTACAGATAGATCAAAACTCAAAAAAAATTCATTGCTAATATTACACAGGACAATCATTGAACTACTTCATTCCAAACAAGAATATATATACAGCATGTTGCAGCTGCATGACTGCATCTATGTGCTAGTACCTTGTTCATACTTGAAAATACAACTAAATATTGTAGGCTACTGAAAAGAGGAAGAAACAGATTTCATGAGTTCACAGTACCTGATGTTTATGCTATAATATATTGATTTGTCCTTAGAACTTTAAAATAAAAAATGGTCATTTAGCCAGAATTGTATCAGACCAGAGGGAAAAAAGGGCAATCATCAACTGATCCACCTAAAATTTTAGTCATCCATTTAACCGGCAACTCGAATACCAGAGATGCTAAAAATACACCGGCTTTACCACTCCACCAATCTCTACACTATTCTCATCTATAACCACAACAAATTCAACAAAATCACATAAAATAAGCAACATTCCACTAGGCTATAGATGATAGTATGATTCCCTCCATCTCCATTTTCTTTACACTTTTGTAGAGTCAATTTGACTATATATAGAGGAAAAACAAGCGAAATTTATTCTTCTAAATAAAAAATCAGATCTTCCTAAACTAGAAACTACATGAAAAGTATTCTGCAATTCCCCTCATACAAAAAATGATACAGATTACATTCCTAAAATATTGTTAATAATCTTTACTTTAGTTTAAATCTCGAGATATGAAAAGTGTCAAGCAGTTCACAACAGGAGTATCAATTTTCAGGGAATGTTAATAGCAATCTGAACTTTCAACTTGTTACTGACTGTTCGATCCCTACCCCCAATTTTCAGGAGTAAAAATTTTCGGTATGAACTTATACAACACCACTACTACATTAAGAGCTCAAACAATACCAAATTTCAAATTAAACTTAGAACAAAGTGATATCAGTACTAACCTGAAGAGTTCTAGTGGCGAACTCAACTCCAATCGTAGATTTTGACTCCAAACAGAACTCATTTCGCGTAAACCTAGACAGAATGTTCGATTTTCCAACTCCAGAATCACCAATCAACACGATCTTAAACAAGTAATCGTACTCATGATCCACTCTATTCCCCATAACTTCAATTCTCTGTATTAAAACCTACAAAAAAACAACAAACAGATAAACATCATCTAGATCTGCAACAATCCAATCAAATCAAACACAAACAAACCCTAGAAATGGAAAATACAAAGCAAAAATACTCTCCAAGAGCGGATGTACGGGTTCATTTGAATACACTGATTTAAACATAAATTCACAACAAATAGCAGTTACAAACTCTTTAACTTCAAAAATATAACGAGTTAAATGCTAAAAACTTTAAAAATTGAACTTATAAAGTTTAAATCCCGGATCCGCCACTGTATATATATATAAAAACAATTCATACGCATACATACAAAGAAGATTGATACTCAAATTAGTACAAAATGGGTTACCTGGGAGGTGAGAGAAAGCTTTAGAAAGAGAAACAATGGAGTTTTGAAATGTTGGAGGAGAAAAGTTTTTTCTATATAAGATTTTTGGTGTGAAAGTGCGGCAAATGGTAAGCTACGTGGAGTATCTCCATTTTAAAAATACACCAATTCCTACCTATTTTTTCACCAACTCTAATATTTTTTTTAACCGTATACTAGTTAATTAGTTAATATTATTTTTAATTTATTTTATTTATAATATGTGATTTATTTTTAATTATAAATATGTGATTTAATTTTTTAATTGAATAACTTTTATGTATGTCAGATATAAAAATTATATTGGTATGATATAACTATTGTTTGTATATTGCATTCCATAGCAAATTTAATGTTTGCTATGGAGTTTTTGATTTGTATTATTCGCTGTAAACATTGAATTTTAAATTGTTCAGTTTTGTATAAATTTATTTATACCTTGTAAGTTGTATAATAGGATTTGTATTTATATAATTATAAGTGTATATCACGAAAATATATGTATTCGTATTTGTATATACAATTTTCTTTCGCTTTATACAAATACAAACACATTTTATACCGAAATGTATAAAATAGCTAATTATACACCGAAAATGGCTAATTGTTTGGCGAATCATATGGTGGCAAAAAAAGGAAATGTTTGCTACGAAATTACAATTAAAATAAACTACGACTATAACAATTAATTTATATTAATCGTTTGCTATTTTATACAATTTTTCCTTTTTAATTTTATATAATTTATATATTTGTATAATTCAAAATTTGTATAACTTTGGTAAACTATCCATAAATATACAAACTATAAGTATATAGCATAATTAAGTTTATTCTAGTGATTATTTGCGAAAATTTCCCCCAAAAATAAGCTCCTATTTTATAGTAATTTACGAAATTGAAAGTTTAAAAACAACATTTAATTATATATATTTATTGTGAAGTTTGTAAAAAGTACTCTAATTTTTAATTTTTATGATATTTTAAAGTTAAAATTGTGTTTGGTCATGAATTATTTTTCAAATTTTAAAGCTAAATTTTCAAGAATTTATGTTCAAACGTGTTTGAGAAGTTCAACTCTAATAAAAAGGAAAAACATTTATGGTGAAATTTTGTGAAGGGAAGTCCTAAAATTCCAAAAAGAGCCAATGTTTGAAATATATTTGTGGAAAGATTTTTAAAATTTTATGGCCCAAACACATAATTTAAAGATAAAAATTTAAAAAGATATTATGTAAACATATCATTTAATTCATCATGCCCTTACATATCAGTTATACATAATAGACATTTAAAATTATATAAAAATAAAAATAAAAACTCCTATATTGTACATAATAATTTACACCCTACTTAGTAATCTATCTGTATTATACTATGTAGAAAATACATATATTTATAAAATAGACAAATAAAAATGATTGTTTGTATAAGTTGACAAAATAGTGGTAAGAGGAGAATAAGAAAATGTGTGGAAGGTCGGTTGTCACTGACATCGTCAGGCTGGCAAAGAGCTGACAACATGTAGAAAGGGGAATGTTTAGTGCCTGTCATGTATTTTTGTGAGTGTAAGAATATGTGCTTAAAATGCAAATTATTTAATCAATGTCTTCATCAATACAAGGATATGTGATTGTATAAGTTGTGGTCATTCTAGATGACACAATGTCAATATTGTTTAAATTAGACATTTCTGATTAAAGTACTACGAAAGTCGTTTTTGTTAGGGAGCGTTTTTTATTTTTAATATGAAATTTTTCAGTATAGATTTAAATTTAGTTGAACTTTAATGTGGATATCGAACGTAAAATTAATAAAAAAGCGAAGAAGCAATTGTTTGGGTGGGGCGAGCGGATCTCGGGTGGGGGTGGGGGTAAGTTATGCAGGGTGGAGCGGATCTAAGGTTGTGCGGGCAGATGTGATGCGAGACAGGTTGAGGTGAGCTTTTTTAACACTAATGCGGGTGGGTATATGTGATTTAATGTGGATTTAAATTTATTTTTAATTTTAACTTTTTAAATGTTATAAAAATAATAAAACATAATTTATTAAGATAATTTCTTTAAAGTTACTAAAATATTCAAGATAATAAATAAAAATAATTTAATAAAAAATAATTTAATTTCTTATATGTTTTTAAATTTACAACTAAAATTTTAAGTCACAATACAACTTAAGAAAATAATGAATTTTCTTTTATGAATTTTATTTTGGGTTGGGGGGTGGGGTGGGGGGGTGGGGGGGTTGAATTAAAATTTTTATGATACACTCCACACTATCCCATTGTCATCCCTAGTTTGGGGCACCAATAGTTTGTAAAATATGATTGTATGAAACGAAGTAAAAGATTATTTTGGTTCAAGTAAAAAAATAGTCATGAAAAATCATCTAAAACAAGTAAAGGAGAGTGTCTGTATGATTCTATTAGAAATCTCACTATCGAAAAATAAAAATTTAGAACATTCGTTGTTAATTTGTAGCTAAATTACTTAGTTGATGAAAGTCATCCATTTTGATTTTTATTTTATACTGATAATATTTTATCAATGATCGTATAATGTAGAATCTTGTTCGACTATTTCACGTGTCTATTTTTTATATATTAAATTTTCTATTTAAATTTTTGACTCCGCCATCAATACGTTTAGAGTTAGCATGTGGACAATTCCATGGAAAATTCTTAATTATGTAAATAACATTCAGAGCATTGTTGCAGAACATGGTTTTAGTATCAATCATTGCTTTAGAGATTTCAATCAATTTGCAGACAAGCTGGATAATTGAAGCCACACTTTTGATAATTCAAATTTTCAACTCTTTTGCTAGCCTCTCAAGGAACATTAGCAGCTTTATTAATAGGAGAGAATATATAATTAGATATACTCTATTAGTATACATATTATTATTATTTATAATTTTTAAAATATTATATATTTTATCATTAATTAAAATTAAGAAAGATACACCTAGTTATAAATATATATATATATATATATATACACTATCAAATATATTAAAATGGAAGAGAGACGGGTAGATGGGAAAGGAGATAGTCATTTATAAAGTTATAGGAAGTAAGACCAGAGGTATATATTAGGAGTTTCATGGGTTCACGTGAACTCAAGCCCTTCTCTACTCCATTATAGTGTTGTCATATTTTGTAAAAATAATTAAGTATAGATGTGTTGAACCCATGTTCAAAGTATCATATAATACGATGATGATATAGTCCATCTCTCTAAGTGATGTTAGAAATTTGAATTCTCTTATCTTATTTGTTGTATTTCGAAAATTGAGTAACACCTCTTTAGGACATGATTATCAGTGATATTTTTAAATTTCCTTAATCTTTTAAAATTTTCAAGTGTGTTACATTGAAAATTTATTTAAAATATAGCATTGTTAACTTTTTAGAAAATTAAATCATATTTATATTAAAACTTAAAGATGCAGTACTATATATTTTCGACCTATAATTTTAAAATTTTAATAAATTCAATTTTAAGAATCTAAAGATATAAGCTGATAAATTTATACTTAAATTTATTTTTTCGTAATAAAATACTTATCATCTCGAAATCCTAAAAACGTTTCCAAATATCATTTCATGACAATCATTCACCCATAATCATCCATATCACTAACATCTCTTTATCATGGGTTTCCTTAGTATATTAATGCAAGTTCCCAATATATTTTATATTAAATTAATATTCTAATTATGCACATAGATTAGTGAATATCGAAAGGTATCTTATTTCAAACAATGAGGTAGACAAATTATTATATTATTTATTTATATATAATGAGGAGTGACGAGAGTTACAATTATTTAGTAGACAATACCAAAAATATTTTATTTGCTAGTAATTTTAGTTAGATACTTATCATTTCGATTGAGCAATTAAATAATAAATCATTTTTATTAGCTAAGTTGACTCAATTTTTAAATTTTTTTATGAGTCTTCTCAAGCATTTTCATGAATAAATTCACAAATTAAAATATGTCATTTTCTTTAATTACATGCATTAATTTTTATAAATTATAAAAAAAAATTGGCTTGTTCTAATTAAGAATGATATATTTAATTAAAAGAGGCTAGCTAATATAAATACTTATTCTACACTATAAACACACATGATAATACGCGCAAAATCTCCTTTTTCTTTTCAAAAGTTACATTTAATATGATTAATAAAAATATTTTATGATGTGTTCAGTTAGAATATATTGTAATTTGAATATTTCTAAATGAAATTTATCAAAAAATTTAAGCGGATATCAATGTATTCCACTAACTAATACTCTTTTTTTTTTTTACTTTTAGTTGTCATGATTTTCTTTTTCAGAGTAAAGGATAAGAAATTTAATTAGTATCTTTAATATATTTTTCATCATATTGATATGTAAAAAAATTACAATTTATAGTACTTTTCGTATAATATTTGAACATCTAAATATTTAATCAAAATATTAAATTATTGTAATCTAATTTTAACTTTAAAATTAGTTAAATTAATTTTTAAACAACATAACAACTAAACGAAACAACGAGAGTACTGAATAAGTAAAATACTTGTTTATTATAGAACCAAGCAATTGGGTGGATTGGTAATGATGTGAAGATGATGGAGGTTTTAGTGGTGATTATGCAATCATAGCATGCATACCTTTTTCTTTCTTTTTGTGTCAACTTCATAATTTGCTATTCATTAACCACTAATTAAACTTTAACATTATAATTCACCTGTCATGTTTTGATGACCGGGTCAAAATGTCTCAAATCCTGATTGTTTCGTAAAGAATTATTTAATTTGACTTGACACGAAGTTTAAGAGTATAAAAATGATTTTTATATTTTATGGTCTTAAAATAAAGTTAGGTTAAATGTATAAAATTGACCTTTGATTTAGTGGTCTTAAACATGCCACGTGAAAAGCTGATTTTAAAATATTACCAAAAATTAAAGAGATTATTCTTTTTTTAAATAGACTAAAAAGAAAATGAGGTTATTCTATTTTAAACGGAGAGAATAATTCATATTGAATAATATTGATATAAATTTTGTTTGAAGATATAATATAAAATTCTCAAGTTGTTTATTTTACAAGCAATTTTTTTTATAATTATGAAAATTATTAAAGCTTTTCAAACTCTTATACAATCTTACTAGTATATTTCATAAATAAAGTACTAAAATTTTAAACTGCCACACTATTAAATCGTATATCTCCATTTTTTTATGAATAAATATTTGTAATTATATATTATAACAAACTTTCAAATCTATATAATCTTTCAAAGACTCACTAGGATAATAAATCAATAACTGATTATTTTTAATTTAATTTTCTCATATTATATGAATGATCTCTTCACAGCGATCACAAAGCTCTATTTTACAAAATTGAAAAATAATAGATTTTTTCTTTTACAAAATCTAAACATACGAGTCAAGTTTTAATTTTTATTCAAAAATGAAATCATAACTTTTATATGAAAGGACAGAGTTTCTCTTTTATTAAGTTCACACTTTTATCTAACCCAACATCGTTTGACTTGAAAATTAATCATTTTCAAATGTCAAAAAGATCTCCAACACAAACATCGTCATTTTGAAATTTTTCTTGCAGTAAATCTAAATGGGAAAACTACATCGGATAGGTTTATCAAAGAAAATTGAAGCTAGATTATGGGTTAATTATTTCTTTTGCTATAAAATTTGGTTCCCTATATATTATACCAATAACAATTACAATTATCATCAAATGTTTTTGATATATTTGGAAATTTAGTAATTTTCGAACCAGTAGTTAACTAGATTGTGTATCTTAAGTGTTTTTGATTTATACATATAATCAAGATATGAATATATTATGAATTTGTGATAGTTGGGATGATAATTTGATGATAATAAATATTGAACTCATAAAATATTAGTAATACACTTGATACATTTATACAAAGTGAATTAATATATTACGATATAACATGGACTGTTGTATTGCTGATATAACACAAATTATATAAAGTTGTATCATGATATTTGATACACTATGAGTTTTAGATAGCCAAATAAATTATATTAAGGGAATATAATTTGGCATGCCCTTGATCAATATTACATTTTAGAAGTAATATGCCCTTCGTTATAAAATGGACTCATATATATATCTTCATTGTTATAAATGACTCATATATATTCTTTTCCTCTAAGGAAAGTCAAAGAAAAAGTTTTAACTTAATATTTTAAAATATAAAATTCATATAAAGTATAATTGATCCTCTTCATACATTTTTTTTTGAACAACTGATTTGAATTTATTATTTGGATGGTCAAATTTATTTATGTATCACTAATTTTCTTGTAAAACTTATTATAGATGCTCTAGTTTTTTTTCTATAAATACTAAAACTAAATTACAATATAGTCGCAAAAAAGTTAGTTTTAGATTTTATTTTTCTTTACACTACAGAATGAAACAAAAAAAAGAACAAAAACTCAAATAATGATAATTAGAGAAGTCAAAAAGTAATTGAGAAAATGGTCAATAATACCCCTCAACTTTGTTTTATTGGTTGATGCCCTTACCCTAAAACGAAGTTAGTTTTACCCCTGTTGTCTACAAACTTATCAATGTGTACCCTCTAAACTAACGATTTGCCCCAAATCAATCTCAAATTCTCAATTTTGACCCAATTTAGCCATTAGGAACTCATTTAGAATGACATTCTTTTTTATTCTGATCCAATTAAAACCCACCACAATTATGAGCAAAATTGAATTTAATTTCAATTTTCTCAATCTTGTTGAGTTTATAATTTTCCCTTGTCATTGAACCTGTTGTAGATGTTGCTCATAATGTAAATATCTTCAATTAGCGATTATGAGTGAGGTTAAAGATTGTTGAACTCGTAGAGATTTTTTGATCGATTATTCTCTCATATGTTTTCATGATCATATTTCAAAATATTTTAGCTGTTATAAATGTTTATTATTAATTGTCTTTGCCTGAGAACACATATATATAAGTATGGGGAATTTGGTAAGAGAAAAATATCATATATATACTAAGTTGTTATTTAATTTTAATACTAATATTTTTTGCAGAAAATGTTACAGTATAATAAGAAAATATCAACTAAGTAGATATGTGACAAAAGAAACACAACTGTTGATTTACAAGGAATTATCCAACACAAGTGAAGATATTAAAGAATTAAGAAAGAGATGAACGGAAGTTGAGCAAATATTAAAAATAATAGTTGAAAAATATAGTAGCATGAAAACCACCAAAATGGAAAACTTTGTCAAATGTTGAATACATTTGACCTACCATTTTAATTTTGTCAAAATTATCAACTGTTAATTCCATAGATGCAGATGATTTTGATAAATGACACATAAATGGTTATTCATAATCTTCGCAGGCAAAAACATCAAAAATAGATATGTCTTGATCCCCAAAGCAACCAAAGAAAAAAAAGAAAAAGAGCTTCCAAAATCAATCAAGCATATCTTGATTGATTCTATGAAATCAAGTAAAACAATCGAAAAGGAAAGGAAATCACAGATGCAACATTAAGAATGAAAAGGGAACCAAAGAAAGGAAAGAAATAATAAGAGCTTCCAGAATCAATCAAGCATATCTTGATTGATTTAATGAAATCAAGTAAAATAATTCAAAAGGAAAGGAAATCACATATGCAACATTAAGAAGGAAAAAAATATTAAATAATGACAAAGATGGATACACATCGCAGGAATAAAAAGAAGAAATAAGAAAGCTTCACCAAGAAGACTGAGTGACACTCACAATCTGCAGCAACCATGGAAATGGATCAACACACAATCAATCTAAAAGATTCATTTAATCAGCCATCATTTCTAAAAGGAAAACAACATCAGAAAATCAAATAGGACAACAAGCAATTCACACTGATTATGGTGATCAAGAAAGATGACAACGGCAAAACAGAAAGTTCAAGACAGCAGAAAGTATCACAAGAAGATCAACAAAGGATTCTACATCAGCATATTTTTAAGGCAGATTGAATTAAGGATCCAAGATTCTCAATCAAGGAAACATTATAAATCCTTGATTGAAGGAAACTCCCTTGGATTTTCCCGTTAGAGCTAAAAGAACATCGGACACTACTTATATATGAAGGAAGACTCAGTCCATCAATTGAAGATACACACTTCACTTGAACTTATATTGTAATCTTCTTTTATCTTTCATAAAACTCTGTACACCTTTGAGTGAACAATTGTAAAGAAAAGAGAAAGAAAGATTTGAGTGTAGGTTATACAGGTAGAGTTTGTGTCAAAGAAGAAGGTCTGATTTGCACATCAGACGGGCTCTTAATCGT
Organism: Solanum peruvianum; assembly: GCA_027705065.1. Lineage (NCBI taxonomy): Eukaryota > Viridiplantae > Streptophyta > Magnoliopsida > Solanales > Solanaceae > Solanum > Solanum peruvianum. The sequence goes on along the minus strand of JAKWJD010001760.1, from coordinate 1,281,743 downwards.
AACATTCTGTAAAATTCAAGTTCTCAATAAGCTCTTAAGGAAATCCTTGTAATCCAAGGGGACTATATTATGCACCACATCGGTGATCCAAATCAGTATAAAAACACTCTGTGTTATTTATTTACTACAAATTATAATTACTGTTTTGTCTGTTTTACTAATGTGCAGGTGAGTCGACTGACCAGAGTAGGAAGTCGACTGAAGGGAATTTTAATTCACCCCCCCCCTCTTGACTTACATCAACTACAAAGTGAAAAAATTAAGAGAAAATAGTGATTTTCTTCTTCAGAGAATTGCTATAAATTGCTCGAGAAATGAGTTGATATAGCAGAGTAGAGAGGTCCAAAAACAAAACAATCAATATATTTCTTAACTTCTTGTATTGCTTTTTTTTTTTTTAAGTATTTGATGTTGAAAAATATTCTAGTTCCTGCTTCTAATTATACAGTGGAATTATTCTTCTTGAATATTTCTTCTATTTTCTTATTTAGTGGAGAAGAATATTTTCATTAGTAGTATTATTTCTATTATGAAGTAATTTTCTTTTGTATTGAAAAATTGACGGAACTTGATATTTCTATATAATATTAGTTATTATATATAAATTTTATGTGTGTAAACTTAAGCTATAGATTTCATTTTTATTTGTTTTATAGTTAAATGTTATTTTATATATTAACATATATCCATTGATTACTACGCATTAACATATTACTAATTTTGTAATCGAGAGGACGGAAGAAGTAATACTATTAATTGGAGTATTGTATATTGTTAATATTTTAGTGACATATATCTATTTTATGTTATAATTAATCTACACTAATTTGTAATCGAAAGAGGCGAATAGTGTAATAATTAGTTATAACAAGTAAGTTAATCGAAAGAGACTTACTTAGAAGAATATATTTTAGTTCAACTACACATTTCTCGTTCTTAAATATTACTATTTTAGCAATTAAATTATATAACCGATAAAAATACATTTGATTATTTAATTTCAATAATAATATACAAATATAATCGTGAGAGATATTTATACTTTATGAAAAATATAAATTTAAAATTAAATAGTTTACTTTATATAGAAATATTGAGTGAAGTCAAGATCTCCAACATCTTTTAATATACTGTGAAAATTAAAGTATTTTCTCTACTTTTTATATTATTAATTAATTGATTCACCATTCAACTATTCTTGATTTTCTAATATAGTAATTAAACCAAGAAACATTTATAGAATAGACAAACCAATCTATGTGAGTTCCAACATAAAATATGTTTGTAATTTTAATTATATTTTAACATAAATGAAAAAAATAAGGAAAAAAAGATTAGAATTTCTTACCAGATATGACTTTTGCCAAAGAAAAAGAGATAAAAGTAACTTCCTAAATAAACATGTCAATTATGACTTTATATATATATATATATATATATATATATATATATATATATATATATTATATATATATATATATATATATATATATATATATATATATATATATATATATATAATTGTTGAAAAAGTATATTGATAATATCAAATATAAAAAATAATTGTATATAATTGTTGAAAATATACAAATAAGTTCTAGAAATATAAGAAATTGCAATAAATATTCATATCCTAAATCCATAGAATTATATACTACATACATAAGGTGAAATGTATCGATAGAAATACATTTTTTATTTTGTATGAATTAGAAGGATTGATTTAAAATAACGAAGTCCATTGATTTGAAAGAAAAATAAATCATAATTGATCTAACTTAGGCTGATTTAGAAACAAACAAAATTGCAGAATTTAATAAAATAATTTAAAAAAAAAGTATACGCCGTTGCCGGGGATCGAACCCGGGTCACCCGCGTGACAGGCGGGAATACTTACCACTATACTACAACGACTTACTTGTTAAACTATTGTCATTTTCACTATATATATTATATATAAATATTCATTTTTAATCCTAATTTGAATTTTGAGAAACAATAAAATTAATTTTGACCGAAATTTTCTTACATGTTTTTTTTTTTTTAAAAATATTTTAAGTTGTCACATAATATAGTTTATAATACATTTATTCATAGTTTTCAAATTCAAATATATAAATGGGATAATGCCCAAGTACCCCCTCAACCTATGCCCGAAATCTCAGAGACTCATTTATACTATACTAAGGTCCTATTACTCCCCTGAACTTATTTTATTAATAATTTTTTTACCCCTTTTCGACTTACGTGGCACTATCATGTGAGCTCAACGATGGTTGACTTTTTTTTTCAAACTAGTGCCACGTAGGCTAAAACGGGTAGAAAATTACTTATAAAATAAGTTCAGGGGGTAATAGGACCTTAGTATAGTATAAGTGTGTCTCTGGGATTTCGGGCATAGGTTGAGTGGGTACTTGTGCATTATCCCTATATAAATTGAATTCTTGATCAATATTTACAAATTTAAATCTTAAAATTTCAATTGTGTCATATAAATTAAAATATAAAGAATACACATCTCAAAATACAAACAATATACACCTTAGAACTTCCCTGTTGTGACACACAATTAATTGAGGTGCACACATGAACTTAAAATATTTCTGAAACATTATATGGAGATTCATATTAGTTAATAATATATGGTAATCAACTAAATCAAGTAATTTCATGAAAAAGGCTTTCTCAACATTTAGGTGTTCAGGAGAGGGACAAATTCAACAAACTTCGAATTCATCAAAACTCAATAATTTCGCCTCAAATTATTTATCTATCTATATACTTTATTTAGAATCTAATAAATAAAAATAATTGTAATTTAAAATCTCATAAACTAAATATGCCAATAGAAAGAAACTCAAATCTTAAACGTAACATTGTTGTCCATAACTAACTTTTAGGTTTCGTGTCAACTTTCTTTTATTCAGTTATGAAATGTATTTGGTTTGAATGAAAAAAAAAAACCACATGACGTGAAAGAATTGTTCGAATAATAAATATTCTTTTGCTCAATTAAAAAGTTATATTATCAAAAAAGCAAAAATATAGGAAACTCCTGCGGAAGGATGAAAAAAATGGGACACATTTAAATGAAATATGATGAACTGAAGCGATAAGTAATTTTTAGCGTTGTTCAACGTCGAAACGAAATCGATAATCGGCATTGAAAAAATTTATTGGCTTATCGTTATTGATTATTGGTTTAGCAGTTCAGATAACAATGATTATAATTTTTTTTTGTTATTGGATTATCGATTCTTAACGATTTGAGATTTTTTCTTAATGGGTTAACCGATACCCCTTTAGTAAATTAAATAATTATAGTTTACCACTTTGTGTATAAAGTCCTTGACTTACAGTTTAGTTTCCTACTTTTATTTCTGGTTATTTCATAATCTAATTGGTTATTCTATAATTATGTAAAAGTGTTTGCTTTTGAGAAAATGCAACTTGTGAACTCATGGACATAATTCATTCAATTTATCACCTCGTTTCTAAATGATCTTTTATTAATTTACATTTTGTCAAATCTTAAAGGTTATATCGATAACTGAAATCGATAACGATCAATAACCAATAAACCAACAACCGTAAGCCAATATCTTAATGGTTCTATAACGATTTTGAATCTCTACAAATCAATAATGAATAAGTCAAACCGATATACTTCAAAATCGAATCGAATCGACCAATGCACAACCTTACTTTCATTCTTATTTGATAAGTTCGTGTTGATAGAAACATTAAATCTAACTCTGATATCATATCAAATTAAGTCTAGAATCTAACTTACACTTCAAAAACTACCTCAAAGAGAGACGAATTGTGACACAAAAATTTGCTTACACATATACTTGTTGGCATTGGATATGAACTACAAATCATGAGTTTGAAACAATAAATTTAGGTAAACATTGATTTGATAATGAAATTTTGTTCGAACATATAATTTGATACCTCAAAAGTTGTACGCTTTATAATTGTAAGTATGAAACTTATATAATTTCACCAAATGAGCAAACTATAGTTCATATATACATAAGAACATATTAAGACGATAAATTAATAAACCACATATCTGCATGATCCTTTTATAAATAAATATTTGCGGATACATACTATTACAAACTAAATTAATCAACAACTACAACTCATAGGAGGAAGATCCAAGTTCTTCCCACTAGATGATTTCTTAAAAACCCAACTTCCAAAAACCATAAACCCTAAAGAGTGTCCAACAATAGCAACCAAGAAAACACCACCATTAAAAGACATAACAGCCAACATAACAACATAAGCCAAACCAATTCTCAAACCATACAAGATTGTCTGAAGAAATCCACAAGTCACATCGTCATCAACATTACTCTTGTTAATATAGTTGCTATGAGAGAGAAATTCGACGAAAATCGCCATGAAGAAGACAACAACAAGTGCCAAAATGTACATGCCCAAATTATCATATCCAGGCCAACCTGAGAAGAGAATCTCAGTATTCTTTCCCCAGAAAAATGTCATGTGCATCATCATGTGATGGTTGTTCTTCATCATCATCCCGCTGTTACGAAATATTTAAAATCAGAAGATTAAAGTACATTTTGATATCATTCATTAGATTAAATCGAAAATAATCATTATTCATGAAGATTAAATGAAATATTTTTTTTTTAAAAAAAGTTATTTTTACTTATAATAGATTTTTTTTTAAAAAACTAAAAATACATTTTTGCAATTGCAATAAATCCTAGATTTGAAAGAAAAGTAAATATTCTAGAATATTCTGACATCATAAAAGAATATATATTCTATTTTAATACAAATCGTAAAATTAAAAAAAAGTAAATTTTAATACCTTCCTCCTCCAGTGGCGTTGTTCATGGTGATTGACGATGATGGTGATGACGGCGGCTCCATAGCCATTCCATGCATGTGGCCGTCGTTGTTCATTTCTCTTTTCTTTTTCTTCCCTAATTATTGATTTTTGTATGTGAAATTAGGAGATTTATATATAAAAACAAATAAATAAGGAGAGTGTGACATTTATAGGAAGTTGTAATGTAATAAATATTGATAGTACATTGTAGTAAGTGTACTACTTTTTAAAGTACAAAATAAATATAAATGATAATAATTTTAAAATTGGAGATTCATTTCCCTTAATTAATTAATGAAAGGATAATTTTAAGTTTTTTCCTTTTTTTTAAATAGTCCAAGTTCAAGTTTGTAATGTTGAAGTCTATTTTGTTTTGTAATACTACACTTATTTCCATATTTTCCTTGGTAAAAATAACTTTGAAATTATTTAGTATTCATACAAAAATAATTGCAATTTGACAATTGTTTCATTCAAAGATTGAGTTATTATCTTAAAAGGTTATTTAATTTTTAAAATTTATCTAGTCAAGTTATTGAATTTTGTTTTTCATTAATAAAATAAAAAAATAATCAAAATTGCTTCTGAACTATGTGAAATACATCACTTATACCCTTTATTGTATTTTGAACAAATATGCACTTGTCGTTATCCCACATATTCTTAAGAGTTAACAACTCATATAGCAAGCCACATGTAATTAATCTGTCTACTTAAGTATTGCCAGCTAGGATTCTCACTAAATTGAGTTCAATTTCAACTCGTTCAAGCCTAACCCGTTAATACGAAATTTGTCATTTGACATATCTTTATAACTTATGATCATCTCAGATTTCATGTCAAATCGAAATAAGACAGACAAATTAAAACGAAAAAAAATTATAGAAGTATATTACTTAATGAACAAGATAAATTAAACTAATGTGAATACATGTAATCCATTAATAAAATTTATCAAAAGCAACAATTCATATGAGAATTTCTTTAAAACCCTAGTTCCAAAAACCAAGAACCCTAACAAGCGTCCAACAATAGCAACCAAGAAAACACCAACATTAAAAGACATAACAGCCAACATAACAACATAACCTAAGCCAATTCTCAAACCATACAAAGTTGTTTGAACAAATCCAACTCTCACATCATCAACATTACTATTCCATTTATTATAATTGTTATGAGAGAGAAATTCGACGAAAATCGCCATGAAAAAGATAACAACAAGTGCCAAAATGTATCCAGGCCAACTTGAGAAGAGAATCTCAGTATTCATAGTCATTTCATTTTTCTTTTCCTCTCCTAATTCTTGATTTTTTGTGTGATGAATTAAGAGAGGAGAGTGAGAGTTATGAGGTATTAAAGTAAACAATAAAATGATTAATAGTACATATATTGTAGTAAATGTACTTTTTTTTTTCTAGTACAAAATTAAAGGATGAGGTATAATTAAATGGTAGAGTTGTTAAATTAGATTCTTCAAACTTTCTTTTTCCATTTAATTTAGTTAGAATAATTGTCTCCTTTGTCTTAATTTTCTTTAGGTACTTGTAAGAAAATATGTTTAAAGCATCATGTCTTTTTTTTTTTTTGCAAGTTTTATATGTTAAATATTTATGTTGTTATCTGAATTATTATCAACTATTTATTAAAAACACATCTCAAATATTACTAAAGCAAGTATTTAATACAATTGTCAAAAGGCACTTGACAACTTAATTTGTCTATAAAAAATTTCGTCCACATGGCAATTTATTCATTAATTTTAAGGTCTGTTTTGATAAATAATTGAGACAATTCATGTAAGAAAAGCAAATAATTGAATTCAAATTAGAATTTTGTAAAAAAAAAAAAGGTGATAATTTTAGATGTCTTTTTAATACTTTCTTTAATTTTCTAATCGAAAAATGACACGAGATATCATTAAAATATTGAAAATGGTAAAAAACTACCTCCATCCAGCCGAAAGCGGATGCAAGATTTCAAAAAAACAAATACACCATTTCTTTAAAGATAAGATCTAAAAAATTTTAATAACAATAACTCATAGAGTAAAAGATATAAAAAAAAATAAAAATTTACACTCTCGATCATAGACAATGAAACTATCAAGCTGATAACTGAGATCTCTTTATCACCAAACTCACTTTTGTAATATTCCACCAACTTCATTATTCTACTCATACTAAAATTAGCAAATGAATCAACCAAATTCAACTAGTCATACCAAGGAGTAAATCACTAGTCACAACATCAAATTTCTTTAGGTGGTTTAGTGATGTCAATCAAGGAGATGAAGTTGGTGAGGTAATCAAGAAACTTGTGGACTAACTCTCTAGCTGGTGATGTAGCAAGGAATTTCAGGAAGGGTGTCCAAACTTTTAATTGTAATTTTTTTTTATTGAAAAAATAACGATTTAAATAACTAAAATAAATAATCAAGTTAAGCAATATTTAATTAAATATAAGAATATTTGTAATAGATTACAAGGGTATAATTTAAAACTAACATATTTAAAATACACTACTATTAAAAACATAATTTAAATATATTATTACTATTGTATTCGACCGCCACAAAGGCGAACCCATAATTTAAAGACTACAGGTGCACCACTATCTTTTTAAAGTTTTAATTTTTTGGTTATCGAAGGCAAAAAAAAAAAAGGTTTAGTTTTTTGGTTATCGAAGGCAAAAAAAAGAAAGGGAAAATCAATGGTGCCTAAGTTGGATTGAACTCACGACATAGTGGGCATTAGTAGCAGCTCCAACCATCTAGCTAAAATGAAAGTTTTGTGTAATAACATGCACAGTTAACTATATTATACTTGATGTATCTATATATATATATATATATATATTATATATATATATATATATATAAAATTTGTTTCGAAAAGTTACCTAATGCACGTGCATCCTCATGGATCGATGTAGGTCCGCCTGTCTCGACGAGTTTTCATATCTTGGAACATTTTTATAATAGACTCATTAGAAATAGTACGAAATACTTTCTTTTCTACATAAGACACTATACAACCATTCGATTCGCAAATCGTTTTTGATATACTTAATTGCCGAGAAAGCTTTTTCAACGGTTGAAGTAGCAACTGGCAAGCAAAGCAAATTTCACTAAGTGAAATATAAGTGGATAAGTTAAGTTTTTCTTTGTGTCTACTAATTTTCTTGAAAGTTCACCAAGTCCACCTACATCAGATAATCTTTTATCAGTATCATGTACACCAATAATGTAATTGGCAACTTGATTCCGAAGGACGCCCATACTAAATTGATCAAATTCATCAGGATATAATTCAGTCATTCTCACTATTTTTCTGATGTCAAAACTAAAAAATGAATTAACTGGATTCAAGCAAGTTACTCCATAAAACAAATCACTTGTCACCTCATTGAAACGATCATAAAGTTTTGAAGTTGCCAATTAATAATCTTATAAAATACTTTCACTCGAAAATGATGTAAAACAGTATGATCAATAATTTTATGTCTTTGATCTTCCAGAGTTAGCATATATAGGGCTCATCAAAAGTGGATATTAAGATGTTATGTTTGATACAAATCATAGATATTTTATTGATCTTATTCCACAAGGAAAATGTATTCAACTTTAAGGAAATAATTCAATTTTAAATGAAAAAATCCACAAGGAAAAATTATTAAATTTAAAGAAGGGAAAATTGTATATAATAGTAAACTAATAACCTAAATTAAATAGAATAGCTAGGGTTTGATTTAATTGTGCTCCATAGCAAACGTTGACAAAAATTTGCCAGGCGTCTCTATCCCAGAAGTATCGCTCGCCACTCTCCCATTCTCGCCTTTCTCGCTTTATACACAAAAGTGTATAATTTCTGTTTCTGTTTTGTATAAAGCGAGAGAAAATTGTATATACACATGCAAAAATGTATATCTTCGTGTTATACACTTATTTATATAATTTACAAACATTTTACTTCAAATATTGCAGAGAAAAAGGCCAAAGAATTATACAATTGTGAATTATACAATTGCAGTGAAATACAATTTTTTCTAACTTTATACAACAGAAATGTATATATGTGTTTCTTCTGTTTTTTTATAAAGCGAGAAAAACATATATCTTCTTGCTATACATTTATAATTATGCAATATACATACATTTTAATTCGATTCAACTGTATGCAAAGCTAATTATACAATTACAGCGAAATAGGCCAGCGAATTATACAATTTAGGCCAGCGAATTATACAATTTAGGCCTGCGAATTATACACTTGTATATGTATAGCGAATTATACAGTTTTTATGTTTGCTATGGAGCGCGCAATTATGCAAAGTTTGCTTTAGCATACAAATATGAATTTTTTGTTTGCTATATGTGAAAGTTGCCCATTAAAGAAATCTCATTTCACAAGCAAAAAGTACTAAAATTTAAGGATATATTTCAATTTCAATTGAAAAAAATAGTTAGTGAAAAGGGATTTGAACTTGTAACATCATGACACTATTAACCACTGAAATTTAAGTTAATATTACACATGTTAATTTACTTAATTGAATTCAAGAAGTCAAAATAATTAGAGAAAAATAAAACACATCTAATTACAGAAAAATAAAGCACTATTGTGCACCAACTGTTGCCAACTGTACTGTGTATTACTTTGTTATTTTAGGGGGCAAATTCTTTATATACCAATATAAAGTTAAAACTTTATATGTATATATAGTATAATTTTTTTGACGAAAAAGCCTACGTGCCTCCGCTCCTGCCTTTGACTTATTTTTCTCACGAGTGAGAAGAAGAAGATAGTGATGACGTTGTTAAAGCAAACAAACCTGTTTATTCAAACAAAGTTTGTGATATGGAATTGAATTATAGTGAAGATGACTATGAAAATATGATAGAGCATCCTATTGAATTCTCCTTTTCAATTATTGTATTGATGAATTAGGTTTATTTGATGCATGGTACTAAATTGAGTTCTCTTTTTCAATTGTTCTATTGATGAATTAGGTTTATTTGATGCATGGTACTAAATTGAGTTCTCTTTTTCAATTGTTCTATTGATTAATTAGGTTTATTTGATGCATGGTACTAACTTTGCCTCGTAATTTGAAGGTACATTTGAATTTCTTCATAACTTTATTTGGGTCGACCCATATGCTAGTTAATCCGAAGATTTCATATGAATTTCTTCGGACCTTTATTTGGATCGACGCAGAATATGGTAGTTAGTTTGATTATTGTGGCCTAGCTCATTTTATATACTCAACTGATACTAAACTCAAGTCTATGGGCGTGAATTTCAAATGACAAAAAATGGACGTTTCTTTGATTGTAGATTTAGTTTGAACAGTAAAGATAAACATTTAGCTAATTTTTTTCATGTTCTCTAATGAAATATATGCATTTTCCCAAATGTTCTATTATGTATTGTAATATACCAAATTATTTGGAACAGATGCTATAATTTCGTGTTTATTTTCTTGTTTTTATTAAAAGAAAGGCTAATGTCTATAAATGATATTGAAAGAATTTTTTTTTGATGTAATTTGTTGTTAAGTAATTCTTAATCATAGTTAAGTGATGTATATTGTCCCTTCAATTTTAGTAACATTATACCATTATTATTTGTATTAAGGGATGACCTGATAGAATAACATTTCTCATTAACATCATAAAAGCAGGGCTTACAACAAAGCTAAATGTAATTTCATAATTTAGATCTCAACTTTGCATACATAATCCTCCCGAGACCCTCGTAGGATTACATTGAGTATGTCATCATCGTAGAAAGAAAGTATTCGTAACTATGACAAATGTGGAAGGAGGAAATCTGAAGCATCATAAAGCTTTCAAATTTACTTGTATATAAAGGGGAAAAGTAGTAATGAAAATTGTTCCAAAACGAGGCAAAAACCATCTGTTATTCTATATCAACCAAGAAATGATACACCAGCAAAAGTTTTAAAAGAAAGATCAAAGTTTTACACAACTCCCTTCTTCACCAGGCCAAACCGTTTAGTGGTATCAGCGGGAAGTTTGACACAAGTTTCGATATAATTCTCATAGTACTCCTTCCCCCTTAACCCGATCGTCTAATGTTAATAGAATTTTAAAAATGGGAAACAGAATGTTGATTCTCATATGATGCAAGAGGTCTGACTAGCAGCAAAATGTGATATACTGTTGTTCTTTGAACAAAAATTATATGATCAGGTGTAGACGAATTTCACATGGGTCGTCCTCCATTAGCGAGCATCTGACCAATGATGTTTGTCACCTGAAAAGAAAGTAAAAAAATGACTCGAACCGTTGATATCTATATTTTCAGTATAAAATTACCATGAGACATCTGAAACATAGTTGGAAGAACTAAACCAGTATGACTAAAAAAGAAAGAAACTGATAACAAGGTATACTGCAGTTGCATTCTAACTTACGAGCCCCGCAAGCATGTGTGCAGATGTGGCAAATGGATGGGTTGAGAATTGAGGTCAAATTGAGCAAGTTGAAAACAGGTTGAGAGAAAAATACTATTGAGTATTAAGTATATATACATAATGTTCACAACTTAAGCAAAAGAAAACCAAAAATGCATAGTAGCTACACTAATAAGATCGTTTGACAATTACTCCACGCCCAATTACACAACAATATTCAAGCAGCAACACGTAGAGGTGTCTTACCAGGCGTTTCTGTCTAGATTAAACGGAGTAGTGATACTGAATATTACCCATGTAGCAAGCTAATAAAAAGTCACATGGTAATTTTCAGATAATATTAATAGGCAATATAATAAGGCTTAATGTCATGCTATTATAGGTTACAATTCATTGATGCTGTAAGAAAATTACATTGTTCATTCATGTAACTAATTAGAACCTTCTATGAAGAGTGAGTCATTTTGAGATGTTAAGAATTCTTCATTTAAATAAGCAAATTTGTGGAAAATTTTAAGAACCTCGAAAATTCTATAGTAAAAAGAAATTTTTGTGATTATTGACAAAGGATAAATAAGAAACCCGTACGGAAAGGGATGGAGGAACTAATGGATAATTTGAAGGAATAAAGAGAAGAAATTGGGGGAAGGGGGGGGGGGGGGGGGGGGGATGCCAAAAAAATAAAACGCGTAAATTTTAAAAAATTAAATTATAAAGGGCTAAGGCGCCAATAAATTCGCAGGAAATTACCAGATCAGAAGAGATAAAAGGGAAGGTGTTTGAGTAGTTTTATAAGCGAAGGTCAAACCAACTTTTAAGTATTTTGGTTTATTTTAGTGTTTGATAACAACCACCAAAAGCGTTTTCAAGCCAAATGACAAGTTGGATGGTCCCAATTTAAAGTAAAGCTCTCTGAGTTTTGATCAAATAGTCTATATTCATTTATAATCCCCAAAGTACTATTCACAACACCAATACCCTGATTCCCCTCCTTTTTCCCTGCAATAATTTTTTATAAAAATTGTTACTTGCTTCTATGATTCTCTGCGCTGAACTTCCCATTTTCACTTATCTTGTAACAACTACATTTTCTTTGGAATCTACATTTTTAGGGGTTACTTTGGACTGCCCAAATCAGCCCATCAACAAAATACATTTTCCCCTTGGCGGGTAGACTTTGGGTCAATTGTGAAACCCAAAAAGACTTCAAAACGCATGAAAAACCATCCTCAAACCCCCCCCCCCCCCTCCTTCAGCACAAGCATCATCATCAGTCATCACGATTCAAGAGTGGCAAAATTGACCTAATAATATATAACCCAGCCAACCTGTGTACTACTTTGGGCTATGCTCAGGTAACCTATCAAAGACATTATCCAAAATTAACTTGTGGAAATGTCCAACACTAACCTGTGTGAACTCCCCAACTTCACTTGTGAGCTAGCCATTAGTAGGTAATAGTCCCCCCCACACATGCTTAATCCGATAGTGTCTATTCCTAATCTACACACTACTCTCCCAAGACCTCTTGTGGAATTACACTGGCATGATGTTGTTGTATACCTGTATCTTCTTTATCAAAGCTCAGTTGCCTATTCAAATAGTTATAAAAGTTGAAATAATATCTTTTTCTACTTTTTGTTTTCTATTATTTTCTAGTGCTTTACAAATATGGAAAAAATGCTTTCAGTTGTCTAGCTTGGAGGATCAGTGTGTCCCACATATTATTCATGAAAGTGACTTTATCAAAGCTTGTCTTTTGATACGATCAAACCCATCCTAAATATTAAGTGCTGGTAGTAAAAATAATGCTAATTTAGTATTTTTGTACATTTCAACAATTTGAAGAAAAAATATGAAGCCATAATAGTTGCTAGTGGAACCAGTATTTCATAATATTTCTTCAGTTATGAACTAAAGATTAAGAGCCTGTTTGGATTGGTTTTTGGCTTATTTTTATCATTTTAGCTTTACATTAAGTGCATATACGCACTTTTTTAGTTTATCCAAACACTTAGAGAAAGTGCTTACGAGCTCATTTGGTTTGACTTATTTTAAGTGTTGTTAAGCTAAAATAGCTTTCAGATACCTTGAAAAGAGCCTATAAGCACTTAGTTTTAAGCTAAAATGGTAAGAATAAGTCAAAAGACATAAGTCAAAATATCCAAACAGGCTCTAAAAGCTACTTTGGCTTAAAAACACTTAAATAAGTCAATCCAAACATACTCTAATCTATGCTGAGGCATGTAGGCCCTTCGAAATGTTGATTGAACTTTTTGTGATTCATAAAAGACCCTACAATAGACAAAATTATCATTTACTATTTTCTTCAAATAATTATCATATAATAATTATTTTAATATATGGAACTTAGAAATTAATTAAAGTTATAACTATTAAATCTTTATTTATTTGTAAGATGTAAAAACTCATAATATTTAGGACTTATAATATAACTTCAATTAATTCCCAAGTCTTGAACATTAGGATAATAGTAAACGACAATTACTTGAGAAAATAGTAAATAATAATTTTGTCTATTCTTAAGTCTTTTAATGAAGGACAAGAAGTTCAATCAACGTTCTAAGGCTCAATACTTTCATATAGTATAGATTATGGATATGGTCGGCGTGTAGTGAATCTGCACTTATTAGTATAGATTATGGATATGGTCGGCGTGTAGTGAATCTGCACTTATTAGTATATACAGTGACAAAACATAATATTTGTTGTTCCATTCAATTTTTATTTTCTTATTTGATAGTGTGATCAAGTTGTATGTGTTGGGTTATCACTCATTGTTAAGACCTAAATTAACTTGGGCATGTTGGTCATGAAATACTTATTGATTTAGTTAGCCCTTTTGACTGCCTTAGTTGACCTAACCACCCATTTCTCACTCCAAAGTTCTAATTACCTAGGTCCTAACACTACTACGCCATTCGTTTGCCTACTTTTTAGATTAAACTATTCAATTGCCTTCTTTTTAAATTTCTTCTACCAACTATGACCTAAAAACAAAAGAAAAGGGGATTTTTTTTGGTCCACAAACTAGGGTCCAAATATTTTTACCATCATTACTCTCCAGGTTATAATCAACTTTTATGGACTAAACTGAATTTGCTAAATATCTATCTTACACTAGCATGAGTATTACAAGCCCCCTTACTTCATAAAATAGATTTTCTCATAAATCTGTTGTATATTAACTAAAATACTCTTTGCAACTTTATATTATTATTATAAACTGATATGAGCTTAGATGAAGAAATGAGGAACCATATAGCCAACCCAAACCTTTGGTGACCACATCTAGTGACCTTAACGACTCTAACCTAGCCCCCAAGCTAAAATATCATTCAGTAAGAATATTTTATTTGAGTAAAAAACATAATAGTGTAATACTCATTTGCTTTAGTCCACAATGACCAAACAGCCCTAGAAAACAACTTAGTACTTGTTCGCTTTAGTCCACAATGACCTAACAGCCCGGAAAAAGGAACTTAAGTATATGAACTGTTATCTAAACCAAAAAATTGATAGAGATCCTGCAGAAGTGCATGACACAAAAAATTTAAGGAAGAGGAAGATCATAGTTTCTGGCTGTGCTTTTTAGCGTAAGGGCAACTGTAATTTCAAAATTACTGACTTAAAATTTTATTTAACTGCAAACAGAACACTTATCCTCCCACCAAAAGGAAACAAAATATTATTGAAATGAAATTACGAATGATTTACCTGCTGATATTTCGAGACACAACGATCAATGCAGGTGTTTTCACCCATATATAGCTCACCCTCCTTGTACTTTTTCTCGACACACTTGTTGAAGCACGTATGGGTGAGTCTAGATCACAACAAGAAACAAATTCAAAAATCTTGTACAAATGTCTTCAATGTAAGGAAACTAAGCAACAATACTGGGGCTGAATTAGAATGAAAACTGAATTGTATGGATAATTACCAAGTCTTAAAATTTTATTTACGAGCTCCAAGAAGATTTCTTTGGTGCTGTTAGGTTACTACTAAAGAGACTTGTGACTGAAACAGTCATGATTTGGAACACCTTACTTGTTAAAAAATTCAACCCTGTACTCCATCTCCTTCTCAGCCATGCCAAAAATCTGCATACATAAGGAAAAATATTAGCTTGAAAAGTCCCGCATTCAACTTAGAAGGTGGAACTACTAACAAATGTGTGATAACCACACACAAAGAATTACTCCTTACAGATAAACATAGACAAAATAATAAACACATCACAAAAGTAAAGAACCTGCTCCGCGTCCACTTCTCTTGGTAAATTATTAGCAGCCATCATTACAGAGCTGTAAGACAACAACAACAACACTTGGATCAAAAAGTCATAGCTACACATCTGATCTCAATCGGAGAAACGGGCAACTATGCTAAAGAATTTTTTTTTTTTTGATAACCAAGAAAACCCGAGAACCCGTGATACACATTCCCAAACTCAGTGGATAATGATCCTCCCCTCAATCCTTCTCCACTTAAATACTACGCTTGCCTGCAGCACGATTCGAACCCATGACATGTGCCTAACCCACAAATCACAAACTACTGTCTTACCACTAGATCAAAGCCCTTAGCACAAATATGATAAAATAACTTTATTCTAACAATACCAACAAATATGAAGATATATTCAATCATAATACCCCTTATTTACCAATTGCTACTGCACCCACTGCCTTCAACTCAATTAATATCAAGAAAATCCAAACTAGAATACAATTAACTACACCAAATGGTATTCAAACAATTTATACATATACACAAAAGTTTAGTTTTTTAAGCTAAATACTATACCAAATAACTTTCCAATGAAGGGGATTCAATTGAACCCTCTTCACAAAACTTATATATTATAGACATGAAAATTCTAAATTTGCAAAATTAAGAAAAATAGTGATGAAACTTACCGATAAAAATAATCTTGTGCTTTTTTTTAGATGAAAGGATGTTCGGTTTATTAGGGTTTAACTAGGGTTTTTCTTCCAAGTGAAGAGGGAAGTTTTGGAGGGTCCATATAGACCCGACCCGAATGATATAGTTCTTGACCCGTTTACGTTTTTTTTGTATTTTGCTGAGAAAAATAATGAAACACTGGGTATGTTTATTTTAGAGAAAAAATGTTTTTTTTTTATAAAAAGTGAGTAAATTTTTTTATTTATTTTATTGTGTTCATTGCAGATAAAATATACTAATCTAAAATTATTTGTATATAATTTAGATAAATATTGTAATATAAATTATATTAATACAAAAAATAAAATGCTTAAAGTGATGGTAGTGACCATAGCAATTCAATAACTTATTTGAGCTTAATAGTTATCTAAATCAGCATTTATTTAGAATGAAAGTAAAATTATTCAATTAATAATGACAACTTTGATAAAATTTTAAAAAACTACCAAATGAAGTAAAATGCATAACTAAATTATTAGCTTGTTACACCAATTTTAAGAAAGCCAAAAATGTTTTTTCTTTTTAAAAAATAATAAATATTTAGTTTAAAGAGTTGAGATGTTTGTTCAATAGTTTGTTTAATTGTATGTCGTTAACCGATTCTAATTTTTTACCCAATAGAAAAGAATTATTTTTCTTCTTCGATATTTAGATGTTCATCAGATTTATAATGCGCTTGTTATTATGTTGTTAAAAATCTTATCAAAAATTCGATTAAAACAAAAGTTTGTCAATGAAAGAGTGCGCATCCTTCGGGATTTCAGTGCTCGTCAATTTTTTTTTTCAATTTTTTATGATTTTACGTTGAAAATCTTTCTTAAAGTGATCTTTATACATTGCCTTAATTTATAGAACTTACTTTCTCTTTCAATAAAAAATCTATAAAATTTGAAATTGTAATTTCTCTTCTATAATTATAAGTATATAAATGCATTATTTTTCTAAAGAAAAAACTAACGATAAAAATGCTACATAAATCGAAATAATTATTCTCTATATAAACGGACTATTTTATCTTAATCAATCTTAAAAAGTGTGACATATATATTTAGTACCAATTTCATTTCAAAATTCTCATTTTATTGATCCATCTTTATAGCACTTCATTTGCTAAAAGCCCAAATGGGCCAAATCAATCAAAATCCATAATAAGCTTTCACTCCTTTTCAATTCAAATCAAATAAAAATTTTTGATAATCAAACTTGATTTTTACAAAAAAAGGTTATTTCAAAAGATTTAGATTTTAAAATTTATGAGTTATATATTAAAATATTTATGGATTTGAATTTAGTGTACTTGTCATTCATATAGCTCAATTGAGAAACACTTCCCAGGAAAATTGTTCAATAATCTTTTTTTATGTAATATCACATATTTTTAATCAATCTTCAAAAGGTGTGACAATTATTTCATCCAAACATGTACTTAAGTTTGAGAAGACACTTTTGGCAATTCCTTTTCACTACTAAGAAGATGAAAATGGGGTCCTCTCCCCCTTGTCATTGTGTCCTTTGTGCTCCACAAGAAGAAGAAAAAAGGAAAACTCTACTCCATTGTCATTGCAAGTCACAATTACTTCTCTACTTTTAGAAAAAGCAAAAGATAACCAAGAAATTACTCCAACATACTCACCATTTCAGCCATGCTTCTCATCATCAACTCCTTTAAAATCCTTCAATTTTTTCCCTTTTTTCCTCAGCCTCTGATCTGATAATCATCACCTTCTCTTTCTTCCTCAATTTATGAGCTAAGAAGCAGTTACTTCAAGCCATTTCCTTTGAAAGTTCAATCTTTTAAGGTCAAAAGAGTTTCTTGAAATGCTTCAAAAGTTGCATCTTTTTCTCATTTTGTGCTCAAAGGCAATTTCTTTTTGATGAAAAAGTGTCAAGCTTTTTAATGCAGAACCTCAAGAATGCTACCATTCGTCCTTGTTTTCTCAATCTGTGAGCTGAAGGACAGTTTTTTGGGTAATGGGTACTTAAAAGTTTCAACTTTTAACACTTCTCATCTTGAATTTTGATGATTTTCGTTAAATTCTTCAATCTTTCTTCTTAATCTGTGAACTGAAAGACAGTTTTTTTGGTTGAAAAATGCCTAATCTTGGAGTTAATAAAGCTGACACAGAGGCAGATGGTGGTTCCAGCCGTCATTCATCGCCGCCGCGGAGGGCGAGCAGTGAGACAACCACAACTGATAGGAGTTTCCACTTAACTGATTCTGATTCTGACCAATCTTGGCACTCACCTTTAGGCTCCATGGATGATATTTCAGTATATTGTGATCAGCAGCCACTGAGGAGGGATATTTCTTTGTCAGATGATGAGATTGATTTGGAGAGTGGTGAATTGGAGATGAAGTTGCATAGTAAAGAAGAGAAGGATTGTAGGATTTGTCATTTGAGTTTGTTGAAAAGTGGTGGAATTAGTAGTGGTGAAGATCAAGTGCAAGAGGCTTCAGGTGGGATGGCTATTGAATTGGGATGTTCTTGCAAAGGTGACTTAGGTGCTGCTCACAAACAATGTGCTGAGACTTGGTTCAAAACCAAGGGAAACACGTGAGTACGATCCACCTATTTCATCAATTATAATCGTGGTGTCTGAATCAACATGCTGTATTTATGTGTTACTTGAGTTGAGCGTCTATAGAAAACAATCTATGTGCCCCCTCAAGACTCGTGGGATTACATTGTGTCTGTTGTTGTTGGTGTCTGGATTAACTTGTGTGTACGTAGCTAATTTTAATTCACGAGGTACCTGCTACTTCCATCCAGCACAAGTGACTCTATTGTTGGAAGAATAAAGTTTTTTCCACCGTTGTGACTGAACTTGAGATCTCAGCGTTCTCAGGTCACTTCATTGATGTTGTGTCTGTTAAGTAGTTATTTCGATTTGCTGGAGATTTGTGTGCAAAGGCGGTAGATACTTACCCTCATGCATCTGGTGCTTACAATAAACCATGTAAATTTACTATGGTTATTGGTTAAGTGAATTAATAAGGTGAGAATGTATGTTAATCTCCAATGACATTATAATTTAGGAGCCTGAAGTCGGAAAATAACACCGTATATACAAGTTAAACGATACATGAATTGATTAAATAACATATTTTGGACATCCCTAACATAATAGGGTATTGTAGTACAATGATTTCAGGTGCCTTGAAAGGGACAAGTCTTAAAGTGCTTGCGTGTTGAATCTCACTAGCCGCAACTTTTTAAACCTTTTTTCACACTATAAAAAGAAAAAAAATGTACTTGTGCAATCCCTGAACACCCTTCGTAAAATTTCTAGCTCTGCCACTGACGTGAACCGGAACTATTGCATTAGATCCTTCCAAATGCAAAGTTGTACTGATATATTAGCTAAAGAAGTGAAAAGACTTCTTTCCCTACCCTTTGACCTTTGTGTGTGTACATTAATTCCTCAATATGTGCCTTCAGTTATGCTAATTCACTGTATTCTATGATTCAGAATTTGTGAGATCTGTGGTACCAATGCACTGAACATTGCTGGAGAGCAGACAAATGAAGCCAATAATGCTTCAGTAGCCCCTCTTGCAGCGTCCGCAGCACCTATAGCCTTTTCTGAAAGCCAAGGCTGTTGGCATGGCCGCCGTGTCATGAATTTTCTACTTGCATCTATGGTTTTTGCCTTTGTCATCTCATGGCTTTTTCACTTCAATATATTGCCCTAGATGCTTCTGAAGATCGTCCTGGCAATGTGGTTTGTATTGTGAGGATTCAACGTAACTTAACTAGCTTTTACACCGGTTGTCAATCTACTGCAACTCTCCTCCTGAATCCAGGCTTAGGACTTGCAGAAATGTTTTCTTAACTCACAACATTAACCAACTCCAATCCCCAGAAATTTCTACTATCGAGCTACATCTAGTCAGATAACAGGTTTATGAAAGGTGATCTGGTAACTGTGAACATGTCAACGATATATAGTGTTTCAGCCATCAACTTCTCGGTCTTGTTTGCTATGATGATTGTTGACTAGAATAGAAGATAGTTTTGTTCATCAAACAGCTTGCTGAATTTTAAAGTTCTTCCTATTTAGTGTACATATGTAAGTATGTATATAGACGTATATCGATGAAGCAGAGTAGCATTCTGTTGTATATCATCCTTGAGAACTCTGTACAAATCTCTCATGGCTGTTGCAATTGTGTTAGCATCTACATGTTTTCTTTGATAATAGTTTGTTCGAGCTATCTAAGGCTCATCTCGACTACTCCATTCAGTACATGTTACTTCCCATCAACATAGGTATCGAGCAATTATGCTACTATCAATGGCTGTTGCAATCAACTGTTGTTATCTACTGAAATTTTCAATATGACACTACTTATATGTTTAGCTTATATCCCTTTGTATGTTTTTTCATTACAAAAGTAGTAAGCTATGTGGAGATCTGGTTCTTCAAATAGAATGACTGAACAACTTCTTGTATAATAACTGGAATTTAGATGTTCAAAAATGGTTTCTTGTTTTGATTCACATATGAGTTTTAGTTTAACATTTGCATATTTCATGCCATACAACTTGCAAGTTTCACAAACTAGCACATATATACTACAAGCAGTTCACAACTTGATTGGGCTGACTGTTGCAGTTTTTTTTCTACAAGGATGTATGACACCTAAAGAACTTCCACTTTTGGAGATGACAAAAACAGGCGTAGAGACTTCATTAGGCGAAGGCGTAAAGTAGAATGCTCTATTCTTTTGAATCAGTGACAACGTCTTTTAAACATGATCTCATAACCTCTCCAAGTTTGGAGCAAGCACCAAGACATAGCTCCATTGCCTCGTTAATCTTTGGTGTTGACCATCCACCAGATACAATCAGTTGAGTGACCTCATTACGCGAAGGCATACATGTTATCATTAAGCTTCCATCTTGGTAGCTTTCTTCCTCGGAAATGGGATCAATGACAAAGTTCTTTCCAATACAAGATACAGAAACTGAGGCAACCAAGTCGTACAGCAAAATTCCTGCATCTGCTAAAGCTAGACTAGCACATGATATGACCACGGGGAGATCACTTCCACCAGATTCCAATACCAAAGCAAAAACATCCACACAAGTCTTTGGGAAGGATTCCAGAATTATAACACCCTCTAAAGCTTTGTGTAACATTGAGGAAAGTTCCTTGTTGTCTGATCCCTGCCCACGATTAGGGGTGGCAAAACTTGTGTAACTAACATTACAATTTAAGCGTCCTGTATCACTGTACATCATTGCCTTTTTACTTTCCCTTGGTCCGAACACAGATACAATTACCTTAGTGTTCCCAAACTCTGCATATGCTGATCCTGCAGCTGTACTCACAGCACCAGTCTTCAGATAAGCAGGACGGCACTGATAGAAGCCACGATTATCAGGACGAACCCAATCAGCATCAGCAATGGGGATTCTCTTCTTCTTGCGTGTTGCTGGAGACGGTGAATATGTCGTCGGCGTCGACCCTGATTTTCCAGCCATCAGCTTCTGAAAAAAAAATTCCCCTGTAGGTGAGTCCAAGAGATGTCTTGGTTTAATGATAATACAGAAAAAACAGTAGAGCATCGAGGATTTTAGTCATTGTAACACATCATCATTAAATATAATTAAAACTCTCCACTAAAATTGAGCTATATCAAGTTGGAAGTATTATAATGGTATTACAGACTCCAAAGGCTCTTTTAAACCCAAAAGGCCAAAACCAACAAGACAGCTAACCTCGCCAAAATTTTTGGCTATTACAGTAAAGTGTAAGTTGACTTCGAATTGGTTCAAATCAGCCCTCTCAATAATTTCAGGCAAGGTGTAGTACAATTTGATAAAACATAAGCTTATTGAAAGCTTTTTAAAAAGTATGAACCTTCAAAGTGAACTATAGCAAAATGTAACAACATAACTGGAGAAAGTAATATAGGTATCATTTGACTCTGTATAGGCTAAAGCAAACTAACTAACTAGACCACTTTGAATTTGTCTTCCAAATTTTGACAAAAATGACGGAGGGGAAGAGCTAGTTATTCTCTCCTAAAATCAGGAATATTTTAGCCCATATTTGTAAAAGAGTTCACATTGTGCAATACACATAATCAACAACATACCTAGTGAAATCCCACAATTGAGGTCTCGGAAGGGTAGAATGTATGCAAACCTTACCACTACCTCATGGAGGTAGAGAGGCAATACACATAATCAATAAGCACATATCTCAATGCTACGGGGACATTAGATTGTTAAAATGATAAAATCTCTTGTACGTGTTACTATTAGACATGCAAAAAGATGTTTGTAAATAAGAAATCAATCAATCATTAACTCCTAAATCCCAAACAACATGTTCGCAATTTACGAAAAGAAATTCTTCAAACACATATGTTTAGAAGTAAAATTTAAGCACTTTGACATTCCAAAACCGCAAACACAAAATATACAAAGGAAAGATGCAAAAAACATATTACTGACAGGATACAGTATTCACCATATATGCCTACCTGTTGTTCACCATACCTCCAGTTACCCTATCGTATGAGAGTTCTACCTTATTTTTTGTTCCTTTATTGCAGTAATATCCAGACACATCTTGCTAGTATCTCGACTAATCCGCTGGATCCGTGCCACTAGCCTAGGTACCACATAATCCTACCTACCAAGGCTAGGCTGATGAGAAGGATTCACCCCCTTTTGGAAGAGGGATAAATTCATCAAATGTCACATTTATTGGACAATGCATACATATAGAAAATAGGAGAAGGGGGTGTAAGATAACCCAGAAAAGTTCAGCTGGACAAGTTTCAGATTCAGCGTCTCACATAAAAATGCAAATATCTAGAAACTTGGAAGGCAAGAATTACTAACAAATGAGTGATGACCATACATACAGAAAGAACTATTCCTTACAGATAATCAAAGACTAAAATGATAAGCACATCACACAAGTAAACAACATTCTCCTTCTCAATTTACGCTGGTAGGTTATTAGCAGCCACCTTTATGGAGCTATGAGACAAAAAACAACACTTGGATAAAAAAGTCTAGTTACAGGTCTGATCTCAATGCAGAATAAAAAGTAAATAATTTGTGTTTTTTGAAAACCGAGAAATGTCAGAGGGCTAGTGATACTCGGTTTGAAACGCAATTGATAATGGGCTCACCCCATACCCTTTCTCCACTTAAATACCAGGCTTTCTTCAGCAAGGTTCAAACACGTGCCTAACCCACATATCACAAGCTACAGTCTTACCACTAGGCAGACCAGGTGAGAATATGCTAAAAGAACTTTATCATATTAAAGCTGAGGAATGTAAGGATCAATTGCTACTGCACCCTGCACCCACTGCCTTCCAGGCTTCAAATCAATGCTGTTTGAGTGTGTTTGTACGGAAGGATGACATCCAATCGTCATACCATTATTCCCTTGGCAATGAATCTGCTACATGGGTAGCAAGTTTAAATACACACACTGCCTTGAACTCCATGTGTCTAAGCATACATTTAACAATGGCTGAGCCAAGAAAAACCTATTAGGAGGATTAAAAAAAAATCCAAACTTCCATAATGAGTGAATACACATAACTATACCAATGAGATCCAACAATTAATATAAACCACAACAACAACATACCCAGTGTAATCCCACAAGATTCAACAAATAATACAACAACATACCCAAGTATAATCTCACAAAATAGAACATGGGGTTACAATGTAACCTGATCTGACTCAAGGAAAGATACAATAATTACTATATTCACATAAAAATTTAGTCTTTATGCTAATTATAACAAGTAACTTTCCAGCAAAACGGATTCAATTGAACCCTCTTCAAAAACATACGCCCCGCCACTGCAAATATAATGACATTCATATTGATACAAACATGGAAAATAAAAAAACAAGTGAAGAAATTTACCGATGAAATTATCTTCTGCTCTTTTTCGTACTTCAAAGAGAGGAGGGAGAAGAAATGATGTTTAGTTTATTAGGGTTTAGTTAGGGTTTTTCTTTCCAAGTGAAGAGGGAAGTTTTAGAGGGTATAACCCAACCCGACTCGACCCGAACGCTATGGTTCTTGAACCAAAAAAAGTGTACTTTTTTTCTCAATTTTTTGACTTTAAATTTGGAAAAATATAATTTAAGAGTTAAATGCATGTTCAGATTTTTTTTTTTTACGAATAATTTTTTTAAAATTTAACTTGATTCTGAGATTCATATCTAAATGTTTGTTAAATAAATTATAAATGTTTAAGAGAAGTCTATATCAATTGATATATTATTTCGCCGAGTTTAATGAATATCTTTTTTATTTCATTTAATCTATTAAAAAAATTTATTTAATCTATTAAAAAATGAAATATCTTTTCTATTTCATTTAATTTATAAAAAATGATATATTTTATATTTAAATATTTAATGAGATTATATTAACATTTTGATCATATTAAATCTCATCTAATTTATAATTTTTTTTTTTAAAGATTAACTTTTCTATTCACTAATTTATTTAATCAAAGAGTAATTTTAAAATATTACAAAATCTCATATTTCTTAAATTCTATGTTTAATTAAATTCCATCACATAAATCAACAATAATTATCATCTAATATGTAATTGTTTGGCTAAGTCTTTGTGAGACCTATTATTATTTTTTTAAAAGAAAAGTATTTATGTTGTTTGACAAAAGAAAAAAACAACTTTATCATAAGCTAAAAAAACTTGCAGCCTTTTTCAAATTATTGTCAAACACTAGTTGTTACTCAAATATTTAATTGATCGTTATTAAAATACTTTTTAAATTAGTGTGATTTTAAAAAATTTAAATAAATAATTTGATTTTGATCGAATCAAATAATTTACTTTCAAAAAAAAAATTTAATTTAAAAAAATGAAATAAAACCTAGGTCCTTTGTCCAAATAGCTAAACCCTGAACGTTTTCTCCTCTTGGACCTTTGCCATCACTTCTCCGTTTAGATTTTCTTTTTTCAACAAAATTTGAAGCTTTTACTTGCGGTGGAGCATCAAAGTTTACATCTTTGGTCTTGATTTAAGGTACCCATTTGTTCTCTGTGTTTATTTTCATCTCAAAGAATTCCTTTTTTTGCTCAAAATAATCAAGTTTCTTGATTATATTTCACAATCTTAGTTAATTGTGTTAAATTATGTATTACTACTCCTTTTGTCCAAATTTAGGTGAGGCTATTGGGGCATAGATTCTTTAAGTTGTTTTAGAGTAAAAGTTACATTTTTTTTGTAGACTATATAATTGTTAATTCAAAAGATTTAAAATGAGTTTGATAGAATTGTAGTTGGTTTCATTGATTTCTGAATCTGAAAACATAATGGTGAGTAGATTGACACAGATTTCATATCAGCACATTTATGTAGACATATCTTGAAATTTCAGGTTTCTTTGGCCTTGTAGTATCATTGTTGAACAAATCAAACCTTAACTTTCAATTGCTTTTAATCCTCAAAATCGTGTTAATACCCGTCCGCAGCTAACTTGCTCCCCCTCTTTCCAACAACAATGTACCTTGTGGAATCCCACATGGGGTTTGGAGAGGGTATGATGTATGCGAACGTTACCTTACCTTTTTGTGGTAGAGAGTATTTTTCAATAGGTCCTTGGCTCAAAAGGGAAGTATCCGACTTAGGATTATAGAAAAGAGCTAGCAAAGTAGCAAATTTAAAAACAGATGCAACAGGAAATAGTAACACACATCGAAGAACAAGAAGCTATGTGATAATTAAATAATATTAAAAGGACAAGAGAAGAGGGAAGGCTATCTCACTCTCTCTCCCACACAGAATGTGACAATATCCAACTAGCTACTAACCTTCTATCTTAATCCTCAAGACTTCAACTTTGATATGATAGATCCTTCTATATATGACACCCCGTTGATATTATATCTCTTGAATTTAACCGGATAATATATTACTCCCTCCGTTTAAAAAAGGATGGCCTAGTTTGACTTGGAACGGAATTTAAGAAAAGAAAGAAGACTTTTTAATCTTGTGGTTCTAAATTAAAGTTATGTCAAATGTACCAAAATGGTCTTTGATCTTGTGGTCTTAAACATGCCACGTGGAAAGTTAAAGTTAAAGTTTTACCAAAAAAGGAAAGGAGTCATTCTTTCTGAAACAGATTAAAAAGGAAATAGGGTCATTCTTTTTTAAACGGAGGGAGTACTTATTTACTTCCCATGTGAAATTTGAAAATAGCTCGAGGTTGCGATTTGTGGGGTAAAAATAATTTGAAGGTATTTTGCCTATCTGATTTTGAGTTAGAAAAAATATCCTGTCCTAATCTTGGGTAAAGGAAGAGAGTTGGGTAAAGGAAGAGAGTTTGGTGTAGCTAGTAAAAATGGTCTAAATATGATGAATCCTCTGAATATGAATACAAAGATTTGGGTTAAGGAAGAGAGTTTGGGAATGGGGAGTAGGTGATTGATTTGTTCAAATGAAAAAATGTTTAAAAAACCTGAGTCATACAATGGCAAGAAGCAATATGCACCCATTGCCACCAAAATAGTGTGTCACTGGCCAAAGAACTCTGAGACATACATTTGCTTCTACTGCTATTATATCTGTGGTTACTTGTTTCCCAAAGTTACCTTTCTTTGGGCACTTTTTCATCCATTTTGACCTCTGTTGAATATTTTTAGATACGAAGCAAAGCTAGAAAACAGTATCTCTGGCTAGTTGACTCAAAGGCGACAACCCCAAAACGCCTCTAAGGTCTATTGAAGCTTTAAGTGCAAAGCGCAAATAAAGCGTGGCCTTTAATGAAGAAATGCGTGAATGAAGAAAACATACAAATATGTATGTGTATTCCTGTTGATTTCATGAACTAGAAAAATCAGATATTGACGAAGAGATATTCTTAAGATCTGAAAGCATGAAAGCATGTTAGGGATATTGCATTAATTCTGGAAAATTAGGTGAGACAACCAGCTTTTGGGCCTGGTATGAGATCTTAGTCATTGTTTGAAAAGTAGTACTCCCTCCATCTCAATTTATGTGAAGGTGTTTGACTAGGCATAAAGTTTCAATTATGTGAAGGTGTGTGACTAGGCATAAAGTCTCAATTTATTTGAAGGTGTTTAAAAAGGCATGAAGTCTAATACTTATAAGCATTAACTGAAAGTATATAAACAAAGAAATCGATTTTTTCCCCGATAAAGTGACATATCAATTGTTTAGTGCCACTTCTTTGGGGTTACGCTAAATGTCAAGGAAAAGTATGTCTTGGAGCCTTCATGACGACACCACACGTTAAGCGAGGGGAAACACTCAGCATGTTGTGCACCTCTGACAACATTGGTTAAACAATCATAGTTGATTATGCTTTGGTCTTGTAAAACATTGGATCACATAATTAAGGTCCTTAGGATTTTGAATTTTTTTTATGGTAGTACAATATTGTTTGCTCTTTAGATAATAGTTCACTGAAAGCACTAATCAGGAGAAACATGTGTTAAGGTGAAAGAAGTTTGCTTTCTTACCATTTGACAACTCTTATCTCACATCTTATATGGTTCTTTTCTTCTTTTTCAATCCGTAGACTACATTCTATTCGAAATTTAAAAAATTTACTAATTGTTTCAAATCATCATCATTTCTGGAAATAGTCAATGGAGCACGGTTCATTCGAAGATCAGTCAAAAGCAACATTCTCGCTGACAGATGAGGATCATACACTGGCAAATGCTGTTAGATTCACTCTAAATCAAGAGTTAGTAATTCATCTCTTCCTCTTTCCTTTCTTCTTCCATTATGCAGTAGTCACTGCAAGTGTACCAATATAAACTATTTTCTAGAATTTTTCTTGAATATATTACTCAACTCGTAATATAGATAGCCTCCTTATCTCGTTTTGTTGCATTCCACTGATCTGACGTTAATGTTGTTGCATGGTTTGTCTGCCACTCCCCGTCCCCCCTCCCCGCTCTCTCTTTTCTTGAGAGTGGTTTAAGAAACGAACTTAGGACAATGATTAACTTATGTCTACTTTCTTGCAGTCCTAGAGTAACATTTTGTGGTTACAGCATTCCACATCCCTCTGATGCTCGAGTGAATATAAGAGTTCAGACTACTGGTAAGGCTTAAATATCTAGATATTTCTAGAACTTGTACAAAAGAAAAAAAAAGCTTATATTTTCTGATTTATTTTGAACTTATCTTATCTATCACGGGAATATGCATCCTGCTTCCACATTAACATAACATGCTTGATACTGGCTAAAACTTTCATCATGAACTTTTTATATAGCTGTTGGACTTTCTGGCCAGTTGGTTTTGGTGGAGAAAATATTGTGAGAAAATTCACCTTTTTCTTTCAGTTTATTTGATCTGGTTCATGCAGTAGATTGTGTTATTAGATATTTCTACAACATGCCTATGTACATTATAATATGATAATTTTTTTTCTTGATAACCGTGGTGCCCGGGCTAGCTTACGCGCAGATAGACTAATTCCAAGGAATACCTGTTAGTTGTCACCTCCCACCACCAACAAGTACTGATACCTCTGTCCACCTAGGTTAGGACAGATGGAAAAAAATCACCTAGTATTTTTTGTCTCTGCTGGGATTTGAACCCTCCTGGTTCTCAACATACTTCATTGACCACTAAGCCACACCCTTGGGTATTGTACATTGTATGATAGGACCACTTGTAAATCGTTTAGAACAATTTGCAATGGTCTTTTTATGCTTCAATATGTTTATACCCTTCTATTCCGAGAAATGTTGTGGATCTCTGTTTGAGTTTTGGTACATCAAGATTTTCTGCAACTTATAGTGGTCTTCTATTGCAGGGGATCCAGCAAGGGAGGTATTCAATGATTCATGTCAGGATCTTATGCTTATCTGCGAACATGTTAGAGGCACATTTGATCAGGCTGTTTTAAAGTTTAAAACCGGAAAAGGTCTGAGTGCTATGGATATCAAGAAATGATTTGACTAATAGTTTAAATAGCCTTATATCCATGTGATGTTTTTCCTGTTTTGCAAACACGAGGAAACCATCAGAAGCAATTGTTTATTTGGTGCACATAAGTTGCTTTTTTTGCAAAATCATGCTAAAGAATGCACCTTGGGCTGTATGGAAATATTAATCTGCACATTGGTTGTTTTAAGTAGTAATTTTATGTTCTAGTTTATGTGATTGTGAATATCATAGATCTCTTATCTGCTTGCATTCATGCGCGTATTGTCTTAGTTCGTGCATTATGAACTCCATCCATAGAAACCTTAGTATGTAAATGAGGCCAAGAAGTTCTCAAAGTTGGTTAGCCTTTGTATATATCCCTTTGTTTTTGTTTTGGTTTTCATTAGTTGTTACTGTAGAGTGACCTTATCTCTGTTATTTTAATCGCGTAAGGCATCTTTCCATTTGGTCCAAGAACTAAGAGCGCCCTCAGAGAATGTGTTTGAAGGCTTATGGTCATATTAGTCGTTTTCTGGGAAATACTTTTTGTAGAAGATTAGAGCTTCATGTATAACTCAATTTTCTATCATGTTCCATTTGAGTAGTTGTTTTTCTCCATTTCTGCAAGTCGTAAGCTCGGATGAAGGTGGACAGTTGTGGTAATTTAATGGTCCATTTGAGTAGTTGTTTTGACTTTCATATATCATCAAAACTGCATACATCAAGAAACTAGTTGCTTCCTACAACCTTGATTAAACACACTTTTAAGTAGTTGAGTGGACGGTCTGATTCCACCTAGAGTCGACTATTGACAAACTGTAGTCTAATCTTTTTCAGTGTTGAAAGAGCATCTTTCATGCTAATCCTTGCATCAGGTGCCACTTAAGTGCAGTACAAAGCTAATTCCATGATAGATAACAAACATTGCATCTTTGCGTCAACTTGTTCATCCCCTGGCCATACCAAATTAGAATCCACCACCGTATGAATTACACTTGGGAAGTAATTTCTAACCCAACGTTGTATGCTCAATTCTTCGGTAAATATTTCATCACTTTGCCTCTTTCTTGTGAACGTCTCCATCATCAGGATACCAAAACTATAAACATCACAGCTCGTGGATACTATTCCATCTTGTCCATACTCTACAATCGTGGTAAAATATGAGTATATCAATCTATATGTAGGGGAAAGAATTGTTTGGAGTAGTTAAAAGATATCAGAAAAGATTTTGGAACTTGTAATATACCTGGAGCAATATATCCAATGGTTGCAATTGTCCTTGTTTGAACAAAAGCCTCCCCTGCACCTAACATTTTTGCAATGCCAAAATCACTGACATGACCAACCATTTCCTGATCTAGCAACACATTGCTTGGTTTCAAGTCACAATGCACCACAGGGGCTGAGTAGCCATTGTGGAGATAGTCCATTGCAGATGCAACATCTATCATTATATCCAATCTCTGTAATAAGTTTAAGAACAAGTTGTGAGAGTATAACCATTTATCAAGTGTCCCATTGGGCATGTATTCCATCACCAGGGCCTTGAAATCAATGTTGGCTTGTATCAAGTGTCCCATTGGGCATGTATTCCATCACCAGGGCCTTGAAATCAATGTTGGCACAGCTTGTAATGACTTTGGTCAGATTTCTGTGGCGAAGGTTGCGGAGTATCTCACATTCCGTGTCAAAACTTTTGAATGCACCTTCAAATTGCACATTGAATACCTTTGCTGCCAAAAGAGTACCATCCTTTAGTATCCCTTTGTAGACCACACTAAAACATCCTTTAGTATTCCTTTGTAGACCACACATTGAATACTTTTGCTGTCAAAGTTAAAATTTGAAGTCAAGTTTAGGATCCAATATATGTATAAAGCCTAAAATAAAATAAACAAAATTTTCAGTTGAAAACTGTAAATAAAACTTGATTAACATGATTTTGGAGAACAAAGAAACACTTTCAAAGTTTGGTAGAAATATCTGTAGCCATTGGCAACACAACAATCATTTACTTCTCATTTTCGACTTCCATACATCATAAAAACTACATACATCAAGAAACTATATGCTTCATTACAACCTTGATTAAACAAACTTAAGTAATCAAATAACACACGAATAGATGATCTGATTCCACCTAGTGCCGACTATTGACAAGCTGTAGCCTAATCTTCTTCAGTTTTGAAAGAACATCTTTCATACCAATTCTTGCATCAGGTGTCACTAAAGTACAGCTCAAAGTTAATTCCATGATAGATAACAAACATCGCATCTTTGCTTCAATTTGTTCGTCTCCTGGCTGTACCAAATTAGAATCCACCACTTTATGAATTTCATCCGGAAAGGAATCACTAACCCAACGCTGTATGCTCCAGTCACCGGTAAATGTGTCATCACTTGGTCTTTTTCTTGTGAACGTCTCCATTATCAAGATGCCAAAGCTATAAACATCACATCTCGTGGATACTATTCCTTCTTGTCCGTACTCTACAATCAGAATATATTGTAAAAGATGATCATAAATCAATTTATACCTAGGGGAAGGAATTGTTTTGAGTATTTTAAAAAGTATTAATATACCTGGAGCAATATATCCAATGGTTGCAATTGTCCTTGTTTGAACAAAAGCCTCCCCTGCACCTAACATTTTTGCAATGCCAAAATCACTTACATGAGCAACCATTTCTTCATCGAGCAACACGTTGCTTGGCTTCAAGTCACAATGCACCACAGGCGTTGAATAGCCATTGTGGAGATAATCCATTGCAGATGCAACATCTATCATTATATCCAATCTCTGCAATAAGTTCAAGAACAAGTTGTGAGAGTATAACCATTTGTCAAGTGTCCCGTTGGGCATGTATTCCAACACAAGTGCCTTGAAATCAAGATTGGAGCAGCTGGTGATGACTTTGGTCAGATTTCTGTGGCGAAGGTTGCGGAGTATCACACATTCCGTGTCAAAGCTTTTGAATGCACCCTCCAATTGCACATGGAATACCTTTGCTGCAAAAATGATACCATCCTTAAGTATCCCTTTATAAACCGTGCTGAAACTCCCATTACCAAGCAAGTTGGTTTCGTTGAATCCTTCAGTTGCCTGTTCAAGTTCATCATAGGAAATTCTTTCATGTCCTTTTACAAGAGACACATCTTCTTGACTTGCACTCTTCTTTGTCTTTCTCAGTCTTAACACCACAAATCCAATAGCCAATGTGAAGAGTGATCCAATCCCTAATAGAATATATAAACCTATAAGCACTCCTTTTCTTCTTGACTTCTTTGAAGATTTGGTTAGGCATGGTTTTACGTTAAATCGGGAGTCACCACAAAGTGCATCATTGAATAGGAAGGACTGGCTAGTGATGTTTGCAAAAGGACCTCCAATGGGAATTTCTCCACTGAGTTTATTGAATGAGAAATTCATGTATTTGAGATACACAAGAGCTTCTAATGACTTTGGAATTTCACCACTAAGATTGTTATCGCACAAATCCAAGAATTCTAATGCTAACATTTTGCCAAATGAATCTGGAATAGACCCCTCTAATCTATTATGTGCCAAAGAAAGGTTAATCAAGTTATCTAGACCCCCTAGCGTGCTAGGAATTTTACCAGAAAAATCATTTTTTGACAGATCAATGAGTGTTGCAGCCTTCAAGTTTCCAATCTCGAAGGGAATTTCCCCACTCAATAAATTTGATGAAATATTGAATTCTATGACATCACGAAGCCCCCCAAGCTTGCAGGTAATCTTGAATTAAGCCTATTATAAGCTAGATAAAGTGTCCTCAAACTAGTAACACTCCCTAAGCATGCTGGCACTGAGCCAGAAAACTGATTTCTTGACAAGTCTAATGCACCAAGATTGTTTAAACCACAGATAACATCTGGTATGGGTCCTTCTATCTTGTTGCTTTGTAGGTAAAGCTCTTGAAGGCTCAACATTCCTTGGACAGTATTTGGAATATGTCCGGTCAACTCATTGTTATACAGATCAATCCTTGTCACTCCAGTAAGATTACCAATTTCTCGAGGTATGACACCCTTCAATTTACAATCACTTGCTCTAAAAGTATGCAGTGAGTTTGAGAAATTACCAACTGATGCAGGTAAGACACCATCCAATGGATTTCCATAAAACCAGAGTAATTTTAGCTTCCTACACTTTGTCAATGATGTGAGGAAGCTCAATGTTGAATCACTAACAAAGTTACATCCCCACAAGCTCAGAAACTCAAGGTACATTAAGTTACCAAGTGATTCTGGAATCGGACCTGTGAAACTATTGCCTGAGAGCTCAAGTAGTCTGAGTCTTGAAGAATTTGAGATAGCAGGAGAGATAAAACCACTAAAATTATTTCCTCCGCAGATGAGTACTTCTATATTGGGCATTGCACAACCTAAATCTGATGGTAGAGTACCTGAAAGTTTGTTTTGTGAAATACTTAGGATCAGCAGTGATGACATGTTGAAAATGTTTGCAGGGACAGAACCACTAAATCGATTATCTGATAATCCTAGCGCTTGTAGTTTCTTCAGATTACCGAGCTCCGCTGGTATCTCTCCTGTCATTAATTTTAGGTAAATATATGAGTTACCACTTTTGCAGAAGAACATTTTCCTTTTTCTAGTAAGAAATTGTTGTATTACCTTCCAAATGCAGATGTGAAATTAATAATATGTAAGAGCTGTTAAGTTGGCTAGCTCTCTTGGTACAGTTCCAGTAAACTCATTGTAATTCAATGACAAGACTTGAAGTTTTCTGCATTTTTCTAAGTTTGGTGGAATAACACCACCGAGGTAGTTTTTTGAGAGGTAAAGCCCTTCCAAATTTGGAAGATGGTCGCATATAGTTGTTGGAAGCTGACCAGTGAGATTGTTATAGGTAAGACCAATGTTTTCCATAGTTGAAATGTTGAAGATTGATGCTGGTATAGAGCCACTAAGTTCATTAAATTGCAGATCTAAAAAGGTCAGGTAGCAAAGATCACCGAGTTCTCGAGGGATCTCTCCTTGTAGAAAATTCTTATGCATACTCAACACTTCCATCTTTGTTATGTTGGAAATGAAAGAAGGAATTTCTCCTGAAAATTGATTCATGGAAAGGTACGCAAACCGTAGATTCGGTAACAAACTTAAAGATGATAAAATGGCTCCAGTGAAGTTATTATTTCTGACACTTATAAATTTCAGTCTCTGCAAACGAGCCAGCTCTACTGGTAAATCTCCATAGAGAGCATTGTAACTTATGTTGAGGGAAACAAGAAATGAGAGATTTCCAAGGTATGGAGAAATGGTACCATGAAGTTGCATGCTAGATATGTTTAAAGCAGTGACTCGGTGGTGGCGGGAGCTACAAGTGATTCCAATCCAGCTGCAAACCGGGCTGGAAGAAGACCAGTTTCTTGCTAGGATGTTGTTAGGATCAAAAGAAAGATGAGATTTCAAGGTAAGTAGAGCGGCTTTATCAGTGCTAATATTAGCAAGTGAAGTAGTATGGTGATAAAGCGTAATGAAAACTGCAAGAGAAAACAGAAGATTGCAAGTTCTTCCCATAGCTATAACAAGAGTACTTGATAGTAATGATCATAGAAGATATATTTAAAGATTAATGTATACCTATGTACTGTTTTTAGATTGGAATGTCTTTTAGTCAATGGGGTCAATTCAAGTAGTTGGATAAAACAACTAGTTAAAACTTTTTAAAAAGTTTGGTTGTTAAATTGTTTTAACATAATTTTCTATCCTTCACCTTTAAACTTTATCTTATCAAGACTTACTTGGCTTGACTAACAATTAACATGATCTTTTTCCCCACTTAACTAACAAATAAAGTTGTTTAACCTGTATTCATCTTCAACTAGAGATTCTGATTTCTGTGTTCTAATCCTAAAATGAGTTCGCTCACTCCCTGATGCGCTCAAAGTTGTTGTATTGTTAGGATTCTAAGAGGAATGGGATTATTCTTTGAGTTTTGAAGAATTGTTTCACAAGATGACAGATCATGAGCTTTTTCTCAAGCACAAAGATCATGGAATCATCAACAAAAGTGATAAATAACCTATCGAAACAACAGGACATGGTCCACAAATATCTGAATGAACTAACTCAAAATGTCGATTCAACTATAATAAACTTAACGTGAATTAAAGCAATCCAACAAACTTTGCAGAAGTAGTACTTATTTATTTCACCTTAACTACCACATTCATTTTCTTATGAAAGTGCTAATTAAGCGCGATCCTATGTTTTCTTCTGCTTGCTTTGTATATGATATACTTCATTCCTTTAATATAACAAGAAGGTAGATTGACTTATTCGTCATGCCAATCCTTATTTACTACTACTACTAGTAGTAGCGTGATGTTATATGTATCGATCATTTCATAACTCTGAGATCTTGCATTTGTGTACCCTCTTCTTCCCTCAATTGATTCATAACTCTCCAAAGAGCAACGCTTCCCTGAGTAGGCACACATTCCTAGTGGCCTTAGATCATGTTCAAAATTGATACGTTACTCTCTATTCAAAAAGTGTCTGTATATTATATGCACATAAAATACTAGTATTTCTTAAAGATAATGTGTTTTATGTACCCCTTTTTCATTTTAAGGGGGTAAAGTAAAATATATTTTTTTATTATTCATATTATTCTTATCTTTGGAATTTGACAAAATGGAAGCAATTTGTATTCAAATTTTCTGCCCAATATTGGAGGCCATTTCTCTGTCCTAACTTACTCCCATTGTTCTAAAATATTTGTCACAATTTTTCTTTTAATTAAACGATATAAATTTTGATCGATATTTTAAGATTGTAATTGATATGAGAAAAATAGTTTGTAGTATCCTACATGTAATATTTCACGTAGGGTACATATGTTTCACTTATTCAATTTTATACAAATTTAAATGTTTGTTTGTATGTGTACACCAAAATTTGAAGGATACAGATAAAGCAAAGTTAAGAACACATTTATGTATTTAGGGGTGGGCATAAAAATCGGAAAACCGAAACACCGAACCGAACCGAAATTTTTCAGAATTTCGGTTTCGGTATTTTGGTTTTCGATTCGGTATTCGGTTTAATTTTTTATATTTTCGGTTCGGTTTTCGGTACATATTACTTTGGAATTCGGTATTTGTTTAAACCAAAATATTATATTATAATTTATAAATTATATTATATTTATAATTATTAATATTAAATAAATTTTTTTAAAAAAATAAGAAACCCTAAGTTGAAATATCAAAGCCCATTAAGTTGAAAAATCAAACAAAAAATTGAAAAAATTGTAAAGTTTAAAATTTAAAAAGCCTACTAAACAGGCCCATTAAAAAACCGAAATAAAAAACCGAACCGAATTAATAAAAAACGAACAAAATTAACAAAAATCGAACCGAACCGAAATATTTCGGTTCGATATTCGATACGCAATTTACAAAAACCGAAAACCGAAAAAACCGGGAAAAAAATCCGAATCGAACCGAAATACCGAATGGCCACCCCTATATGTATTATGCCATTTTGAAGCTGTTGTCCAATAATTTAGAATGGCTCGATAAGAAGCTGTTGGTCATCCCATAGTCTCTAGGCTTTTTTAAAAAAAAAAAATTAGGGATAGATAACGAGGAGATGATTACATGGTGGAGAATCGAACCCTCACTAACAAACTGAAAGTTCAGGTAGCCAAAAACTAGGCATCGCGGGAACAAAAACAATGTAAAAACTAGGCATTAAGTCACAGTACTGCGTGCATGCCAAAGTCACACAATAGTCTGCATCTCACGATAAAACACAACAATGTTATTTACAGTGGCACACTACATGGAAATAACACCCGAAATATAATTTCATGACACTGAAGAGTTGTTTGTATAGACTATATTTCATACATAGTCCACTTGGTGTCAAGAAATGTGGTGGCTAGCTAGTATGAACATAGACTATCAATATAATACAGTACGATATAATCACACACATATCGTCAGGTTGAAACTTCACACTTTAAGCATAATACAGTACGATATAATAATACGCATACCATCAGGTTGAAACTTCACACTTTAAGCATAATACAGTACGATATAATCACATGCATATCGTCAGGTTGAAACTTCACACTTTAAGCATAATACAGTACGATATAATCACACGCATACCAATAAGTGTACATGTATTTTTAATATCCAAATATGGCTATAAAAAGTTATCACTGATATTTAGATCATAGAAAAGACTATACAAAGTTAAAGAAGACTATATTATATTAATTAATTTCACATACTTTTTGTTTGATGCCAAATGCGTAATCCCTTTTTATTTATTTTTGTTGATACATGAATATAATTGATAAAATTAATATGGTTGATTTAAATATTTTCTATTTGATAGCACAATTTTAAATTATATACAATAATAAAAATTAAACATGCAACACACGTTGTCAGAAATTAGTATAAAAATAAACGAAAAAAATGGAAAGATTGAAATGAATAAATACCATGCAATTAATTGAATCCAATGAGGGTGAGGGCCTCCAATTTTTATTTTTTTTAATGTTCATAATTTCATCCGTTTTGTTGTCTACTCTATAACTAATTTGTGGACATTCAAGTTCAATAATAAGTTATTAGCCATTAAATATAACTCAAGTCTCGTACAAATCATACTCTCTCTGTCCGGTATTGTTTGTCATGATTTCTATTTTTAGAGTCAAACTATAAAAACTTTGACTAACATTTTAAGATATATTTTTTCATCATATTAATATGCAAAAAAATTACAATTTATAATACTTTTTATATAGTTTTAGAATATATAATTTTTTGTTTAAAATATCGAATTAATGTAATCTAATTTAACTTAAAAATTAGTCAAATTGACTTTTTAAAAGCGCAACATGACAAACAATTTCGAACTGAGGAAGTATATATGTATGAGAGATATAATCTAGAAATGAAATATAAATTAGAACGATAAAAGTGAATAATAATAATAATATTATGTGAAAATGTTATATATAACTAATATCTATAAGTGATATTATTCTTTTATCTATCAAAATTGAAAAAACTATTTTTTTACTTGTACAAGAAGTTAAAAGGAAGAAAATAAAAGGTAAAATAAAATAACATTTAAATAGACTCAATTGCTTTTAAGAGTCTTCCATTATAAAAAGGGAAGTGGAAAAAAACAAATAATATCCCCTTTTCTGCAAAAAAGCAAAGCAATCAGTAAAGCAAAAATATTCACTTTCCAATATATTACATTTAATTATCTTATTGTTGAGCCAAAGACCAAAGACACAAAGCAAAGTAACTTGGCTTCATATTATATTTATATTCTCAAATTTTGAATATTTATAAATAAATGTTTAAATTTGTATAAAGTTAAATAAGTAGACATATAAATCTTCTATGACACAAAACACATAAGAAGCAAATTATCAAGTAGGATGTCACATGACGTTTGTGTCTATTTATTCAACTTTATACAAGTTTGAATGTCTACTTGTGTACCCCAAAGTTGGATGACATAAATATAAAAGGATAAGTATCTTCAACCTATACTCGAAGTCTCCGAAACAAACTTATTTGTTACCAAAAAAAGAAAGATATCATTATTTTTTAACATATTAAAAAAGAAATGAGATCATTTTTTTTAAACAGAGAGAGTAACATGTTGAATGCCTTGAACCGGACCCGTTATAGCAGAAAGAACGGGGGTCTACAATGTTGTTGTATTAGACCCTTAATTATCTGTCAATTCTGTATTTTGGGCCCAAGCCTGTTAGGGCGTAGCTTAGCACTATATATATACGCTATGACAAATCCTATTTTGTATTCTGTTCTTGCCTCTCCATAATAAAACTGCTCCCCCTCTTCCCCGTGGACGTAGCCAATTTATTGGTGAACCACGTAAATCTGTTGTCTTGTTTTTCGCGTTTATATTTTCTCTTATTATCTCGAATTCCGCATAACATAACATTTTACCTTTTTGAACATTTTTACTTTAATACATTTTAACTAAAAATAAATAAATATTAAGATTAAAATA
The DNA here is from genome assembly GCA_027705065.1 of Solanum peruvianum. NCBI lineage: Eukaryota > Viridiplantae > Streptophyta > Magnoliopsida > Solanales > Solanaceae > Solanum > Solanum peruvianum. Next base: position 1,242,435 of record JAKWJD010001760.1, on the reverse strand, counting down.
TTGACTAAATTTTCCGACCATTTATCATTATGACGTGAAATATATAGTATAACAAGAGTTTGTAGAAAATTAATAAGTATTGACAAACTAAACCATAGAATATGTAACTTCCTCAAATTTTATTACCCATCCACTTGTTTGGACTTAGATTTTCCCACCATTTTCCAACAAATTTCAAATTTTCAAACACCACAAAACCCCAATCACCACCTTCCCTTATAAACAAACTCATTTTGCTTCATTTTTTTTCTTTCATTTCTCATACAATTCCTAAAATTGATCATTCGCTCTCATTTCATTCTCGTCCTTCCTCCCTCGACGATACCCTTTATCTACAAAAGAAATAGAAAATGCGTGAAATTCTCCATATACAAGGTGGCCAATGCGGCAACCAAATCGGGGCTAAGTTTTGGGAGGTGGTATGCGCCGAGCATGGGATTGATGCAACCGGCGCGTACCATGGGGAGTCAGATATTCAACTTGAGAGAGTGAATGTATATTATAATGAGGCGAGTTGTGGGCGCTTCGTACCTCGTGCTGTTCTTATGGATTTAGAGCCTGGTACTATGGACAGTGTTAGATCTGGAACTTATGGTCAGATTTTTAGACCTGATAACTTTGTATTCGGTCAATCTGGTGCCGGTAATAATTGGGCTAAAGGTCATTATACTGAAGGTGCTGAGTTGATTGATTCCGTTCTCGATGTTGTTAGGAAAGAAGCTGAGAATTGTGATTGTCTACAAGGTATTTTGTTTAAATGTTGCTTCATATCTTTTGATTAATTGATTTGAGAAGGTGTAATTGCGATGCTGATACGGTGTTTATGCTTATGTGTATTTTTTCATTTGTTGATTCGTGCTGGTTGTTTTTGATGCTATAAGTTTATGATTTTACTCGTTTGAGAAGCTTCAAATTATCTTTGCCTACAAGGTGTTTGTTTAAATGTTTCTGTGTTTGTTTTATTAAGAAACTGACAATTTGTTTAAATGTTTATGTATGATGTTGATTTGTTAACTTGTGCTGATTGTTTTTTTTTTTATATATTGAAAGTTCTGTGGGTTTTTATCATTGAGAAGCTGAAATCACAAACGTTTGAACATAAATCGTAATGCTGCCAAGGTGTTTGTTTGAATGCGTATGCATGACATGATGTATTTTTGTTAATTTGAGAAGCATAAAATCGTGATCGCTTACATTTATGTTAAAATGTTTGTAACGCGTACATGGTGCTGTTTAAATGCTTGTGTGTATACTGATTTGTTTATCTTGTGGGATTATGTTTGATATGGTATATTCAATAATTTTACCGTTTCATATATGCTGATGAGAGAATTTATAGTTTTAGAGAATCTCGACTTGGTTTATAACTTGAACATCGAATGAATCAATGGTTGGTACACCACAGTGGGTGCTATGTTGATTGAATCTATTCTTGAGTTTGTGCACAAGTAACCTGAAAATTGCTATTGCTTGCCTAAAGGTGTTCTCGAAATGTTTGTACATATTATAAACTTGTGGAATTGGTTCAACTATCAGCCTATCACAACTTTTAATGTTTATTGATTTCATTTGCCTGTGATTTTATATTTTTGGGTATATACATAATCATACATGCACCATTGTTGCTCATATGTGTGACTATACGCAGGGTTTCAGGTATGTCATTCCCTGGGAGGAGGGACTGGGTCTGGAATGGGGACACTTCTCATTTCAAAGATTCGAGAGGAATACCCAGATAGGATGATGCTGACATTCTCTGTCTTCCCATCGCCAAAGGTTTCAGACACAGTTGTAGAGCCTTACAATGCTACATTGTCTGTTCATCAGCTTGTAGAGAATGCAGATGAGTGTATGGTTCTTGACAACGAGGCTTTATATGACATTTGTTTCCGAACCCTCAAACTTACAACTCCTAGCTGTAAGTATCCTCTATTCATATTCAATGACATAACTCATATACTTATGTGTCTAGTTCAACAAGCAACGATTTTGAGCTGTGGTGATGGAGTCTTCTAATATGTTATTTGATGTTAAATAATTGAAACTAATATTCTGATTAGCGCCAGTGGCCTCCCATTTTTTGCAGCCATTTCATTTTCTCTTTTCAGTTTCATTTTCTTAAAGCTTATCTTAATCAAACTTCATGAAACGTGTTTCATCAACTGTTTAGTTATTAAAACTTCTCCTCAATTTTCATTCGTAGTCTAACTTTATATAGTGAATTTTTGCTTAGCTGACCATGACTCATTTGGGATTGAGGGTTGGTTGGTTGTGCTTGCTTAGCAATAATCAATATGAATATGCTTCATGCTGTGGATCACTTATTCTGCATCTTAGAAAGTTATCCGCTTGCTGATGGTGCTTTTGTTTTCTAACAGTTGGTGATTTGAATCACTTAATATCTGCAACCATGTCTGGAGTTACTTGTTGTCTCAGATTCCCTGGACAGCTTAACTCTGATCTGAGGAAACTTGCTGTGAATCTCATTCCGTTCCCCCGTCTCCACTTTTTCATGGTTGGGTTTGCTCCACTTACCTCACGTGGTTCACAACAATACCGCGCTTTATCTGTTCCTGAGCTTACTCAACAAATGTGGGATGCAAAGAACATGATGTGTGCTGCTGACCCTAGGCATGGCCGCTATTTGACAGCATCAGCAATGTTTAGGGGGAAAATGAGCACCAAGGAAGTTGATGAGCAGATGCTTAATGTGCAGAACAAAAATTCTTCATACTTCGTTGAGTGGATTCCCAACAACGTTAAGTCAACAGTCTGTGATGTTCCACCAACTGGTCTAAAGATGGCATCGACTTTCATTGGAAATTCAACCTCAATACAAGAGATGTTCCGTCGTGTCAGTGAGCAATTCACAGCCATGTTTAGGAGGAAGGCTTTCTTGCATTGGTACACAGGGGAAGGAATGGATGAGATGGAGTTCACTGAGGCAGAGAGCAACATGAATGATCTGGTCTCTGAATACCAACAGTACCAAGATGCAGTAGCAGATGAGGATGAAGGATACGAGGACGAAGATGAAGCATATCATGACTAGTATGCTTATGCCGGGAAATCTTATCTTATATTTTAAAAGTAATAGTTCGTTTCAACTGTGCATGAACTTTTTAGTAGTGAAGAGAAAGCGACTAACCTGTATTTTTGTCGAACTTGTCACTACCCCTTAATTGCATATTGAATATTTGTTGCTTTTGCTAAGCAATCTGTGATTGAGTAATGATAAAACATGCTGTAGTTGGTATATACTCATACTACTTACATTATGTCCAGTAAAATGACCCTGTGCTTATTATTACAGCAGCAAATACCTATGATATTGGATGCAGAAACCATAACTTTTAGTATCTTGTTATTAGCATTTAGATTTTAAAAAAAAAACATTTCTTTCAAATTGTGTAATGCTGGCTTGAAGGATTGCTGGCCTAGGACCTCAACCCTCAAAACCTGGCTATTAAAATGTTGATTGCAAATTAAACATAAAAATCTGAGCAGCTTGTTATAAACACAGAGAAATATTAAGAACACTACCTAAACTCTGTGTGAATTATTAATTTCATTCCTAAACTACTGACAACCGTAAAAACATCCAGATCCCTGAACTTCAACACGTCCTTGATTTTGCAACATGAGTGAAATATATCCCCTATATTCTCTTCAGGTTTAGGGATGTTTAAAACACTTCTCTCAGTTTTTCGTTTAGGAACTTTGAACTCTTACAAGGGTTTGAGACTACTTGTTATATCATGTGACCGATCCAGTGTATATCTAAGTTTACTGAATCAATTATAGAGGTGCTTTTAAGGTTGTCAATAGTTCAGGGACAAAATTAAAAACTGGGAAAGTACAAGAATGCTTATTCCCTCAAATAGAAACTTTAGAGCTTGTGTTCCCTTATTGGATAAACACCATCTATGCTATGCTCATCTTTCTTTCTTTCTTAACCAGAGGTCTTAAGTTCGAGCATGATAAAATCACTTTATGTAGATAGTGTTTTACTCCCAAAGTGAAACTTCCGAATATATTGGATTATACGACTACGTCCAAAAACAGGTATCGAAACACCTGCGAAAATCGATTGAGTGCACAAGTGTACAAGTTACAACTAGTCATGGCTTTGGTTTCTATGTCAAAATTAACAATTGGTTACTGAGCAATCCCTATCCATGGAGCTTGATTCTTCAAAGAAAAAAATAAAAATTAAATATATATGAGATTCCAGAATACAGTGAATAAATAAAGATCATATAAATAATAAAAGAAAGACACATTGCAATTTGTAATTTCCGCAAAATTGTCCACATTGAAACAATATAAAATAGCAAATCCAAATCACCATTCTGCAGGCTCTATTATATTATAAATTATAATAACACATTAAGAACAAGAAAATGGTCTACATTCGGCAGAAAATTAAATTAGACTAATATATACTAAGGGTGAATTGGTAAACAAAAATTTGTATCAACTTTTTATTATACATCATATATCCTATTTTTTATCGTTCACTAATAAAGTATATGCACTTAATGAAATAACCAATGAGATGACTTAATTGGTTTGGTGGATAGTTACGTACCCACAGTAACGATCCGAAATTAATCCCTCCTCAATGTCTTCTGAGTCGAGCCTGCTATTATACAATTGAATAATAATAATGAATGGATTGTTGTTAACCTAAACATTACAATCCATGCATTATGATTTTGATATTACAATTCATGCATTATGATTTCCATATAACTTTGTACGCCAACCAAACAACCTCCCTTAACAATCAATCGATACTGCTCGTGCAAAATCCTATGTACATCATTGGTAATATCAAAATTATGTACTTGAATCTATTATAAAATTTTAAATATATTATAGTTACCTTCTAGTGGTTAAGTGGCATTTCTTATTGGACTCATCCAAATTTTTCCTATATAAACAAACCCTCTTTTCTTCCATATATCTCATAAACAAATTCTCTTCTTACTATTCTAAGAAGAAGGGATATTTTTCTTGTTTTACTAAATATGGAGCTCGTTATTTTCCTTGTTTTTTCATTTGTCATTCATGGAGCTCTTGCTAATAATGGTATGTACTCTTCTTTTATATATGTATTATTTTAAACGTACGTAAATACTAGTTTAGGAAACTTATGAGTTTAAATTTGGTAACACCTCTATGTTTATCTAATTCATGTTATAGAGCTTTGGTAACGATTTGCTAGTGACGATACCTTGATACATTTATTATTTGAAAAATACAGGTGAAATTGTGTGTGAAGATTTGTCAGTAGGATTGTGTGCCTACTCAGTTGCTTCGTCAGGGAAGCGTTGCTCTTTGGAGAGTTATGAATCAATGGAGGGAACAAGAGGGTACCAATGCAAGACCTCGGATGTGTTAGTGTCCAATATTTACATAATAAATTCGATTGAAAGTGACGAGTGCATTAGTGCTTGTGGAGCTGATAGAAACTCTCTTGGCATTTCTTCTGATTCACTTCTTGAATCAACATTCACTTCTAAGCTTTGTTCTCAAAAATGCAACCAAAACTGCCCTAACATTGTTGATCTTTACTACAATCTAGCTTTGGGAGAAGGTATTACATTTCATAAAGTGTCGTTGTGAAAGAATTTATACACTATCAGGTCAACTAAAAGAATGATTTTTTAGCCGGCCAAATATAAAAGGAGCCCTTATTACAAAATCGTGTCATTTATAAGTAGTAATTGTAACTTGATGAAATGACAGTGTCAGTGTGTATAAGGTAAATCGTCTATTTTTAGTATGAATTTTTATGTGTCAAAAACTTATCATATATTGTGACAGGGGTGTATTTGCCAGCATTTTGCAAGGGAAGAAATTTGAACGGACGCCGTGAAATGAGCCAAATCCAAAGTTCAGGTGTGGCGTGGGGACCGTCAGCTGGCTCGAGTGGATATGGTCGACAGTTGAGTGAAGGGCCTGCAGCGAGCGTTGCACTCACAATCGAGGCTGATGCACCGTGGTGATCATGAAGCTTTTCCATTGCACTAAAGAGTTCATAGGTTGCTCTGTTTAGACATTGCCCCCTTTTTGTTGTTTGCTTTTACTAAATAATCTATAGAACGTTTGAGGATTACTTCAGTTGTCGTTTCAATTCATTATATGAATTTGTCATTTCATTCAGAAAAAAAAAAAGGCAATAGAATGCCTAGTGCCTAAATTGTTGACTTGGTTTACTTTCATTATTTGCAAATTACAATTGGAGATTATCATACAAAAAAGGCTTGACTACTAAAAATATTGAAGTGTTGCAATTACAGAACAATTTTCTTGAAGGAGAGATCCCTCGAGAAATCAGTGATCTTCGTTACTTGACTGTCCTAGACCTGCAATTTAATCAGCTTACTGGATCTGTTAGTATTCTTCATATACATCAAACGGTCACTGAAAGCCGTAAACAGAGTTAGTCTTGGTTGCAGGTTGAGTCTCTTAGGAAGACAACTCCATAACAAAGCATTCACAAACGAAGAGCAATCCATATCCTGAAATACAACTTCCACTTCTAAAACATCCACCAGGGCGGTAGCACCAACTATGTTGTGTTGTTCCATTTCAATCTCATTGCATTTTCGAGAACGAATGGTAACTTGAGACCAACAGGCCCCTGTCGACTTTGATAGAAACTTCCTCAACTTACCAAACCAGTCACCATTTCTATAATCTGAGCTGTAAAAAAAAATTTTCGACTTCTCCAGCTGTCTTGCAGTTTTAAATTCAGGAATTTTCAGCCCCTCGTACTCAAATGACACCAAATTTGGAGCATCAATCTCCCACATGGCCGCACCAGCCTCAATCTTCAACACCTTAAGGTTCACTGACTTGATCTTTCGAAGATAAAAAACGTCAAACCGATTACAACCCTCAAACGTAAAAGTCTCAATCAATGGACAACTATTGAGTAGAGTCTCGAATATGTTTTTGTCTAATTCTACATGACCTATAGAAAGCTCTGTCAAAGAATTTTGATTCACAACTCCATTGGCTAACGAAAGGGTGCAATCCATGATAACTAGTTTTCTTAAAGATTTTGCTGTCAAGATTGTTGAAATAGGCAGGGGGTATGATATGCTATTAAGGACAAGATGTTGTAAACCACTTTGAAGTGCAATGTCAAGACAGTTATCAATAGGAATAGGAGGTGAAACTCTGCAACGTTCATAAATGATGCTCTCTGATAATCTCAACTTTTTTATAGGGATTTTTCCGTCCCTATATCTCTCCATGATTGTGTCGATTATCTTTATATTGCTCTTACCACGATAAAGATACAATTCCAAGTTGGGAAGAGTCGACCATGCTTCAAGCCATGTTTTGGAGACAATACTCATCTTCGATGATTGTTTATAGGTAAGAAAACAGAGTATTTTTTGAACGAGACATTCCGGCAATAGGTCAGCCATGGTTGTGAAGGATCCCAATTCGGATCACAACCCTAATACTCAAGGGAAATTTATAGAAAAAATAACTTAAATACACAACTATAATTTTTAAATTCTCTAATTTTCCCTACTTTTTTTAAATATTACATAATTCCCTTTTTGTTTATTTTAGTGTAAGTTTTTAGATACATTACATTCTCTCTCCTATAATACACATTTTTACCCATTTTAATGCCTATTTTTTCTCCATTAAAACACTCAACCTCTTAAATCAGTTTTTGAATTTTAAATTTTATCCATTTTAACACTCAACCTTTTAATCAGCTTTTTGATTTTGAATTATTAAATTTAATTAATTTTAAATAAAAGACGAAATTTTGAATTTCAAAATTCAAAAAATTTGAAATTTAAAAAAGTAAAAATTTCAGGAAGCAGGACAACTTCCATTAACTTCTACCATTTTTTTCTTACTCCATCAAG